>BSBK01011946.1:0-147500 GCA_027943335.1 Chamaecyparis obtusa | reverse complement strand
CTTAGTTTGTTTTACTTTCAGAGGGAAGACCTTAACCCAATGACTGAACTTGTTGCAATAGAAATAAGATAAAGGAATGGACACAAACTCCAAATCATGAGGACATCCACCCTGCCTAGATCTTAGCAAAATGTCCCCAGGAAGATTAGTAGATTTCTTGATATTGACACATATACGAACATATACAAGTTTCTTGTGAGATGTTGTCATACAATCTATTGAAAAAAGCTCCCCAAAATAAGCCACAATGCCTCTAAAAATTTCCTCATCTCAAAAATCAAGAGAAAGATCTAGGAGCCTAACCTAGACTAGAGAAACATGACACATCCATTCTAAATGAGATAAACTAGGCTTGCACCACTTAAGGCTGGTGGAAGCCTTACCCAACATCCATTGGCCACCCACCAAAACCACCAATAAATTATCTTCACAAGTAAAAGTAAATATTGATATGGCCCTAATTTTTCCACTTCCTAGCCACCTAGAAGTGGATAGAATCTATATTGGGCCAAGGTCCAAGAAATTTTCCATTCAAAGAGCACTCCATAGAGGATATGCCTTTATCAACCAATTCATCTAGGATCAAAATAGAACAATCACCCAAGGAGGGATCTACCGAATGGGCCACATAAGAGATTGACTTACCTTTAAGCCTAGAAATGAAGAGCTTGGTCCACTTTTGGTTTTCATTTTGAGGACCCACGCCAATAGTAGAAGGACCCAACTGTCCTCCTCCCATGAATGCAACATTTGATGATACCCTAGAAATCTATAAGGGAATGGATATTAGGGGGGTCAAATTCTTGTGTACCATCTATAGATCAGGGATGACTTTAAGAAACCCCTCCCCCCCTCCCCCCCTCCTGAAAAGTATAAAATTGTGGTGAATCACATGTGTTTTGGAGGGAAAACTTTTAATAGTGATGGTGAATTATGTGTCAAAATATGGACATTTGGTGGTGAATTTTTTAATAGTGTATACCATTTTTATAAAAAAATGGCAAATACAATTTTTTTTAATAGGAAAATTATTAATATTCATGGTGAATTATGTTTCAAAATATAGATATTTGGTGGAGAATTTTTTAATAACGGATACCATTTTTATAAAAATATGGTGAATCTATTTTCCAAATATTTGAATTAATTTATTTGTCATGGTGAATGATTTTCAAAAATTTATAGTTGGTATGGCAATTGAATAATTAGAAATAATTATTACATTTAACATTCCAGGCGATTTAAGCTTTTAGTTCAGTCCTGAGTTTTCATTCTTGAAGAATGACATGTGTGATGATTATAGAGAGAGTTTTCAATAAATGATTTATGTCACCACATTCCGTCTGAAATGCACCTTCCACCATTCATCTCTCTTAATCCAATGGTTTTGATTTGATGTTGAAGTTGCATTAGGTCCCGTCACTATGACATCACAGACTCACATGACACACGTCTGTTGGATTTACAACATATCAATGGCCAAAGGTGAATTTTGGGCCTATTGTTTCTCTTCATAATATTTATGAAAAAATCTTGGCAGAATCATGACACGTGGTATGATTGATCATACCAATAAGCCCATGATCAATCATACCATGTTTCATGATTCTGCCGATAATTTTTTGTAAAGATTATGAAGACCAACAATAGTCCCAAAATTCACCTTTGACCATTGATATGTTGTAATCAAATGGACATGTGACACAGTGAGTCTGTGACCTCATTTTCTAACACCAGAAAAGTAGAATTCTTATGGAAATCTTTGGTAATAATAGATAAAACTATTAATTAATGGAAATGAGTAGATGTGTCATTACATCAATTAAAGTAATGTGAATTAATGGTTTCTTAGATGGTGCCTTTCAATTTTCACTGATAGATATGTGTGACATCATATAACTATTCATTACCTTGATAGAATAATGCCTTAAAGTTAAGGCTTGAATGAAAACATCATCTCATCTAAGGACATTGTTTTTTGACCATTTGTTGATCTTACATCAATGATAAAGCTTCATTTCCTGCAGCCATTTCATAGCTAACATACTTTTCTTATTGTTTCTGCAGAGTGGGCACAACTTTCAAGTTTTTTTATATGAAAGAATTGTTATGTCCACCTGCGTGGTGTGATCCTTTTGGCCTTTGTTATTCTCAAGATAGAAAATGTCTTATCATAAGTGTTGTTTCCAATTTCACCCACTGTTGCATTAAATATGAAATTTTTGAAAATTTTTGGACAGTTACCATTTATCTTATGAATTAATTAGATCTTTAGGGCAAATAAATAATTTCAATCAGGACTTATAAATATATTGATCTATGCTCATTAATTTATGATTGTGAAAGCATATTCATGAAAATAGTCTGCAAGTGCTAGGTTCTCTTTTTTTTTTTTGTTAAAAATTAGAATACTAATATCAGTTTAATTGTCTATGGACACTCCAATTCATTTGAGATGCACTGCCTTGGAAGATCAGAAGGCCTCTTTGGGCCTGGTCACAGACCCAATCCTGGCGTCTGTTGCTACGGAGTTGGGAGCCTTCACTAAGGAGGCTATAAGGATGGTGGTCGAATGTGAATTTTTGGAGAGTGAAAATAGGTATAGAGTTAACACTGACATTTCATCTCAATTCTTGGCATCTCTATTGGATGTGGGGGGAAAAGGTGGATATTATCTTGCTTCTAAGGAATTTTTGCAAAGAAGAGTACCTCAGGGATGATTGGAGAAGCAAAGGCTTCATTGGGTGAGAACCATAAGCCTCCTTATGATTTTAACATTTTTATTCCATGGGTTCAGGATAATATATCCTCACTATCATTTTGCCTGGGACTGGAAAACAATAGGGAAGTGGGTGCTAGCATTCTTCAATTCATTTGGGATATCCATTGTGTCAATGAACTAGTAAGATATAATTTTGTTGGACACATGGTTCAATCAATGCAAGAACAATTAGCATTAATTAAAAGAGGCAATTCTAAGACATTTAGGTTCACAACCTACTTGTGCTATCTTTTGCAAGCCAAGCATGTTGTAATATTAATGAGAAATGGAAACAAGCTTGAAATTCAGAGGAGGACAGGTACTCCAATATATAACTAGACACCTCAGATAAGAATGTATGATAACAGAAGGAATTACAGTAATTTTGTAGACTTCTTTTTGACACCGTTGTTCAAAAAAATAACAAGCACTCCAATGCTGAGATTGCCTACTTCATGTAGGGATTGCATCCAACATGGAAGCATAATTCAATTGGCTGACTGGTACTTAATGGAAGAATATAATGTGATAAGGTTTTACAGATTAGAACGGAAACCCCACAAACTTCTAATGCATGTGACAGACTGGGTGTTTGTAGTAGAATATGCAGTACAACTAGAGAGCACAGATAGACTCTTCATTGGCCAATCAAAGAAGAGCATATTCCCTTCCTTACCTTTCTCAATTAGAGGGTTAACATTTGAGAGAAAGGCATTCAATGTGGCAAATTTTTTCATAGATATTTTTCAATTTGATTTAGAGTGGTACTGGAAGTAAAATCCACTCAACGTCATTTAAACAATGCTTTGTTGCTAATAAGAACTCTGTAAACTTATTTCAACATGAAAGTAAACCATTTCTAGAGAAGTTGAATAATAAGGATAGCTGGGATGACATTACACAAGAGATAGAGAAATTTTTCAGTGAGAAAAATATTTTAGTTGAATAGTTGTCATCACAAATTATGACAACAATAAAGCAGGGCGTTTTACAGACTAGGATGTCCTATGATTTCTATGAAAAAGCTTCTCATCCATCAAACATTAAAAAAACCAAATAAAATAGAAGAAGCTTGTAGGGATAGGAAATGGACTAGAATGAAAATGAATGATTTTGCAAGTATGAGAAAGGATCTTGAACCAAAGACCAGTGAAAATTTGTATGAAATAGACGGGGATATAGAGTTTAGCAAATTGTGGAATTTGGAGCATCCTAACTAGGCATATGACGACAGTGATCCAGATAGTGATGATGATAATCCACCAATTGCATTTACCCCAGGGATTAGGAGTCAAAGTGGAATCGATGAGGACCTGAAAAAAAAATATAGAAAAGGGCAAATTATTGTGGAAAAAATGGGCTATAAAGGTGGTGGTTTGAATCCTACAAGAGAAGGCATCTGGAATACAATTGAGACAAAAAAAAATTGATTATGATCATGGTGCAGGTCTTGGGTTAGAATCTACTATTACTGGGTCTGGTAGTGGAACTGGTGCCAGTGGGACTGGGAAACTTATTGATGAAGGGTGCTCCCCTTAATACCACAAACACATAATAGAAACAAAGAAACAACAACAATATGCAAGAATAGAAAATTGGCTTCTTATTATCTCCACAAATGTTGAATTACAAACTTTCAGAATTACAATATGCAAAGCCACATGGGAATTCCATTACAATATTCTGTAGGACAAAGCCTCAAATCAATACCCAAATCTACTACCCAAAACTACCCTAGACAACACTATGGGCCTTCTTTATATAGGCATTTTCCACCACCCGAGAAGGTTCCAAAAATTTAGCCCTTAGGGCCAACCAAACTTAGAATTATTTTATTTTTTAATTTATTACATCAGAGTCGGCTCAAAATAAATTTTGAAACCCGAAAAAAAATTTTGAAAGAAAATTTTTTTCTGCCATTTCAGGTGACCCGACTTTCGGAGACCATAAGTCATCACCAGTTGACCCGATTGACTATTATAACCCCATTTCAGAAAGGCCACAAAGCACTCTATAGGCTTGACTTGCACTAGAGCCTATCACCCAAATTTTTGACCTCATCTAGAGCTTTTAAAGCCTTCAAAATTGAGTTTAAAGTTTCTGTACCCTACTACCAATACCAAAAATCTTCAATATCTTCAAAACTAGACCTAATCTAGCCATGAAACTTTACTGGTAGGCTGATATGACTGAGATGAACCTCCACATGTAAAATCAAAAAATTTTGAGATTTATGACCAACTTACTAAAAATAGCAAGTTTCCCTAAATAACAACTCTGGACAAGATAACCCTTATTGAATACAAAAATATAAATATTTTTGGGTGATGCAAGATTGCTCTTACACCCAGGATGCTCCTGCATCAGACACCTAGGGTAATTTGAGAAGTGACCCCATCACATCTCAGGTGTGTAGAGGAAAACCAAGATGGTTAACCTCCTCCTTTGTTAGCCATGATGAATCTTCAATAGGTCATCCTTTCCATTTGACCAAATACTCTTCATATGTCATGTTCCTTGTGCTTCTGCTAATAGGACTATCCAGTATGTCTTCAATCTCTTTGATATCTTAACTAGTTGCTGGAATACTCCACTATGCTATTGTAACCTCATCTTCAACACCTCCCTCATGATACTCTATCAAATCTAAAATGTTAAACACTGATGAAATATTCAGCTCACTAGGCAATTCTACCTCATACGCATTTCCTAAATCATGCTTCTTCAGTATCTTACATGACCCAAACTTCTTCATTTTCAACTTGTTATATGTACCAACTGGAAATCCCTCCTTCCACAAATGAACCATGACTTCATCTCCAACCTAAAATTCCTTATGCCTCTTTTTCTCATCTACCTTAGCCTTATACTGTGCATTCATCTTGGTAATATGCTTCCTCACCTCCTCATGGATGTTCTTCAAATGTTCTACAAAATCCTCAGCTTTAGCACTACTTATTTCTCCTTGATCTATCCTACTCAACTCAGATGCATTTCTGGGACTACTCCCATATACAATCTGGAATGGTGATTTACCAGTTCTCCTATTGACAGAATTATTATATGCAAATTTTGCCTATGGTAAAATAAAATCCTATCCTGTTGGCTTATCTCCAACCAAACATCTCAGCAAATTTCACAAACTCCTATTCACCATCTCTATCTGTTCATCAATCTGTAGATGATGTGATGAATTGAATTTCAAATCTGTCTTCAACTTATTCCACAATGTATGCTAGAAATATCCAACGAAATTAGTGTCCCTATCTGAAACTATACTCTTTGGCAAACCATGTAGTCTCACCACTTCTTTGAAAAATAATTCTGCTACATGAACAACATCATTAGTCTTCTTGTAGGGAACAAAATGTGTCATCTTTGAAAATTTGTCAACTACTACAAAAATTGAATCATGTCCCCACTGTGTCCTTGGTAATTCAAGAACAAAGTCTATACTGATATCCTCCCAAGGCTTCTCTGGTATAGGTAATGGCTGATACAACCATATATTCTACTTCACTCCTTTCACCATTTGACATACTCTGCAACTCTGTACAAACTTCTTGACATCTTGCTACAACTGTGGCCAATAATAATTCTCACTAACCAAAGAAGGGTTTTATCTCCACCAAAATGTCCAGCCAATCTTCCACTATGCTTCTCCTTGATGAGATTCTCCCTCATAGAACTTCTTGTAATGCACAACTGACTCCCTCTGAATAGCATATCATCCTGAATGATAAAATCTAGCCACTACATTCTGTCTAGAGTAACAGGTTCTTTACAAGCTTTCCAAGCCTCACCAAAATCAGGATCCTCTGGATACAAATTCTTGAGTTCCCTCAACCCAACCACCTCAATCTGCATCTATGTCAGCAATAGTTGCCTTCCGCTAAGCACATCCACAACCCTATTAGACTTTCAACTTCTGTGTTTCAAAACAAATGTATAACTCTACAAAAACTCAACCCATTTCAAATGGCTTTGATTCAACTTTCCTTGACTATTCAAATATTGCAAAGCTTGATGATTAGTATACAAAAAAAACTCCTTAGGAAGCAGATAGTGTCTCCACTTCTTCAATGGATGAACTATAGCATAAAATTCCTAATCATAAATAGAATATTTCCTCTTGGCATCATTTAACTTCTCACTGAAATAAGCAATAGGTTTACCTTCTTGGCTCATAATAGCTCCTATTGCAGTATCGCTAGCATCACAGTCTACTTGAAACATCTTATTAAAATCTAGAAGTGCTAAAATAGATTATTCTATAACTTTCTGTTTCAACAGTTTAAAAGTCTTATCTACCCCATTAGTCCACTTGAACTCTTTTCTATCCCCTCTCATTGTTTCAATCAAGGGTCCACAAATACTGCTAATATTTCTGATAAACTTTCTGTCAAAGCTAGCCAAACCATGAAAAGATCTTACCTCAATAGCACTCCTTGGAGTAGGCCATTCAAGGATAACATAATGAGATTTCCACAATCCATTATAATGCAAATTCTATTTCTGGATTCGATTGTGTGATTTTTTAGCATCAGCATTTTGGATCACACTCTGTGATCCATCATCACTATCCATCCTCACACTCTCTCTTCTCTTCCTAATGATGGATCACGGAGTGGGATCTGAAACATCGATTCTAAAAACTCACACAATCGAATCCAGAAATAGAATTTTCATTCAAGGATAGCTTGTACTTTCTCTAGGTCAATTTTTAGACTTTCTGTTGAAACTACAAATCCCAAATACACTAACTCTTTCTTCACAAAACTGCACTTCTTCAAATTAATCAATAATTTCTCATCTCTCAACTTCTCAAACACCATACAAATATGTATCATATGCTCTTCCAATGTCTTACTAAAGATCAAAATATCATCTAGGTACACAATGACAAATTTACCCAGAAATTCTTCAAAACCTCATTCATGAGCTGCATGAAAGTGCTTAGTGCATTGGTTACCCCAAAAGGAATGACTAACCACTCATACAATCCTTCCTTTGTCTTGAAGGCAGTCTTCCCTTCATCTCCTTCTCTGATCCAAATCTGGTGATATCCACTCTTCAAATCTATCTTTGAAAAATACACAGCTCCACTCAAACAATCCATAATATCATCCATTCATGCCAATGGAAACCTATGCTTGATTGTGATCTTGTTTATTGCTCTGGAATCTTTACACATCCTCCATTCTCCATTCTTCTTTGGCTCTAATACCACTGGTAAGGCACAGGGACTCAGACTCTCTCAAATCAACACCTTCTGCAATAACTCATGTACTTGTCTATTCAACTCTTCACTTTCTCATGGTGTCATTCTGTGTGCTGCCTTGTTTGGGAAACTAGCTCCTAGAATCAAATCCATCTGATGAATAATCTTCCTTACTGATGGTAATCCATCAGGTACATTATCAGATACAATATCTTGAAACTCTTTGAACAAATCTGCAACCTGTACAGGTACATCCTCTACTTCCTCTTTACCAGCTTTTGAAATTAAAGCAAAACACACATGCCCATGCCTCATACCATCTAGGAATTTTCTTCCATCAACAAATGTTATTCTTGCATTACCATATACCTTTTCTTCGGTCTCCTTTAATGGCTTTAGCTTATGTCACACTCCATCCTTTGTCAGGAAATAGGTATTCCCACGACCATCATGTACAAAACATCTGTCAAACTGTCATTGTCTACCCAAAAACATATGACATGCATCCATAGATATGATATCACATAGTACCTCATCTTGGTACCCACTGATCTTGAACTTTACTAGGCACTATTCACTGACCATGACCTTGTGGTCATCTTGCACCCAGGCAATCCGATATGGATGTGGGTGTTTCTATCTCTTGAACTTCAACTTTGTCACCATCTCTTCTGACACCAAATTGTCAGGGCTTCCACTATCAATAATCACATCACAAAATTTACCCTCACACTTTCATCTAGTGTGAAACAGGCTCCTCCTTTATTCAGGTTCACTCTCACCACTTAGCAGGACTCTTCTATTAATCAATGTTTCTCCTCTTTCAGCATCTTCTGAATTTGATGATCTAGCATCTTCATCTACATGTGCAACTCTGGCCTGGCCTTCATTCCTCCTATCTGTCCTTCCTTGGCATTGAGGATATTCAAATGCCCTATGACCTTCTTCTCCACAGTGAAAACATGTTCCACGGAAGCCTCCTCTTCCTGAACCTCATCCTCTTACTCTTCCTCTCTGATCTCTATTATTCTGATCTTGGAAATGATTGGAATTGTTTCCTCTTTGATTTTGACTGCTACCGGCCTCATCCTTCTTTTTCAGATCTTCATTTTGGCCTCCATATGACCGTCCACCAAATCGTCCACCACGACCTCTTCCATTTTATCTGCTCTCAAACTTCTTGTTCAGCTTTTCCTCTACTTTTAGGGCAAACTGGTATGCCTCTTCAATACTATTCATTTGAACCAGATTCAGCTCCTCTTAAATGCTTGGCCTCAACCCATTAACATAACAAGCAACTTTCTCCTTATCAGCTTCTACACGGCTTGTTCTGATGAGGATTTGATAGAACTCTTCTCTATACGCCTGAATAGATCATCCCACTTGCTTCAAACTTTGCATTTTCTTCAATAGGTCAAGCTCATAATCAACAGGGATGAACTGTCACTTTAATTTATCCACCATCCTATCCTATCTTATGATTTTATCTTTCCCTCTTCTATTTCACTCCAATTCAATCTCTTGCCACTATATCTTTGCATGACCTTTCAGTCTGGCCTTCACAAATTTGACCCTATTAGGATCCTCAATATCTTCATACTCAAAATATTCCTCACATTCATTGATCTAGTCAATCAATTCTTCTGTGTTAAGATTTCTAGAAAATGTCAGAACCTCGATCTTAGGTCTTTTTGCAATCTTGGAAATGGCCTGGAAAAGCCTTTCTTCTTCTTGATTCAAAAAAAAAAATTCTTCTTCTTCTTCTTGATCATCATTTCCTTCTTTGGCTTCATCCTCACTTTCATCTTTGACATTAAGATTCATTCCTCTATGAATCTCTTCTTACAATGCTTCCACTTCTCTCTGGAGTGCTCTAACCTCAGGTGTTACAACACCAGCTCTTCCACCACATTCCCTTCATGGAGGCATTTTCATGATGCATGATGAAACCCTAACCACAGTCCTGGTGCAAACTACCTCACAGTCTGTGATCTGTTTACATAGAAACCCTAACCCATGATCCTGGTGCAAATTACCTCACAATCAGTGATCTATTTACACACTTAGGAACTCTTGCTCTAATACCACTTGATGATGGGTGCTCCCCTTAATACTACAAACACATAACAGAAATAGAGAAACAACAACAATATGCAAGAATAGAAAATTGGCTTCTTATTATCTCCACAAATGTGGAATTACAAACTTTCAGAATTACAATATGTGAAGCCACATGGGCATTCCCTTACAATATTCTATAGGAAAAAACCTCAAATCAATACCCAGATCTACTATCCAGAACTACCCTAGACAACACTACAGGCCTTCTTTATATATACATTTTCCACCGCCCGAGAAGGTTTCAGAAATTTAGCCCTTAGGACCAACCAAACTTAGAATTATTTTATTTTTCAATTTATTACATTAGAGTCGGCTCAAAATAACTTTTGAAACCTAAATAAAAATTTTGAAGAAAAATTATTTTCTGCCATTTCAGGTGACCTGACTTCCGGAGACCATAAGTCATCACCAATTGACCCGATTGACTATTATAACCCTATTTCAAAAAGGCCATGAAGTTCTCTACATGCTTGACTCACACAAGCACCTGTCACCCAAGTTTTCAACCTCATCTAGAGCCTCTAAAGCCTTCAAAACTGAGTTCAGAGTTTCTGCACCCTTCTATCAATATTGAAAATCTTCAATATCTTCAAAACTAGACCTGATCTAGCCATGAAACTTTATTGGCAGGCTGATATGACTAAGATGAAACTCCACATGTAAAATTAGAACATTCTGAGATTTATGACCAACTTACTAAAAACATCAAGTTTCCATTAATAGCAACTCTACACAAGATAGCCCTTATTGAATACAAAAACATAAATATTTTTGGGTGATGGAAGATTGCTCTTACACTCAAGATGCTCCTGCATCGCTTATACAACAAGTTCCCTCTCTAAAGAGGCCACTAGAATCCCATAGAAGAAGATAGTATCAAGAAGCAAAGGGTTTCCACTTCCAAAACAATGACAACAATGACATTCAATCGTAAAGAATTGTTTGCAATTTTAGGTTCAGAAAAACTCTCTAGAAGTTTAAATCCTCAAAGGGTATTAGTTAGATCAACAAGAATTGCAAGCTCTTCCTCTGGTTCACCTTTCAAACATTCAAATCCTTCTGCAACACCAAATTTTCATTTCAAAGATTTCTATAATAAATTTGTAGAAAGAATAACCAAGAATAAGGAAATAAAGAAGACATTATAGACTGGTGCCCTTACTACAGCTGTAGAGGAACAACTTGCATCCAACAAGGTTTTTCCAACATATGACCCAAAGAGAGATATGATGGAGTTCATGGTTGTTATTGCATCAAAAAGAGATGGAGTTCATGGTTGTAATTTAGTGAAGATTACAAAAGACCACAGTTGGGGTCAAATATTGGTGATGTCTAATAGCTTGTATGAGTGGTTTGAAATACTTCAAAGTATGAGAGTATGTTATTTGAAGCTCCATAAGAACATTGAACAGAACATGAATGTTGTTAAGAAAGAAAAGAAAGAAAAAGATATTATGCAACAACTCTACAGTAAGAGTGATAGTTATCTATCAAACAAGGGAATTAGCAACCACCTTGATGCCTCGGTAAAGGTATCAAGTATCATTTGAAAATGTGAGAAGCTACGGGAAGCACAAGAATTGGATGAAAAAGCTAAGTAGAAGATCACAAAGGAAAGTGAATATGGAAAATCTTAGTTTGCCTAAGGGATTTGATGCAAATAAGTTCATTGGAAGAGAAAATTACAAAATAAGATTGCAAGACAAAATAAATATTGATTTACACTTTGTTTCTACACACATATCTCCTAATATATTCATGGATTTCATCAAACCAGTGAGAACTTTGAATGGAGTTTTAGAAGCAAGAGTGTTGTCAAGTCACACTTCCAAATATGAATTGCTAACAAAGTTGTAGGAGTGTAACAATAGTATGAACCAAATTCTTCTACCATCAAAGGATGTTTGGGCTAGCCTACAAAGATTGCTTTGAATTTTGAACTACTGTAAATTGTAATATATTGCAAATGAATACAAAACAAATTGTGCTCTATCTAATTTTCATGTTTTCCAATTCAGTGTATGTTGAGTTACTCTATTTTATTCAATTATTCTTGGTTGATTTACTCTATTATATGCTATTGGAATACGAAATTTCATTTAGGAATTTCAAATTCAAATATGAATGATCATTGATGATACAATACAAACTACACTCTATAATAATAATACTCTTCGTTCTCAAATTTTAATGATGAAACATAATACATTCTTGCTTTTATAAAATGAACATTGAATGATAGGATATAGTAGTTAATAACTTCAAAAAATACCTATTGATTTCTATTGCTAATTTAGCAAAAATTTCCTAAATTTTCCAATTCATCTCTACGTTGTCATCATCATCCAATTCTGGTATTCCAGTTCCTTCATTATTCTCTTCATTTTTGTTTGTGTTTTCTTCACTTTGACCTCCACTTCTATGACTCCCATTGCCACCTGTAATTGTCCCACTTGGAGTCATTGTCAAAGATTGGTTAATGGTGTTGCCCAACCCTCTTCTTTTGCATCTTTTCTTCCAGATTTCCATTTATTTTTTATAAGGAAAAGTATTGACATCATACCTAGATGTGTAGACCCTCAAGCATGTTTCCAAATTCTTGTCTAGTTTGTTTCTGAGCTTTGATTTTAGGATGCCCAAAGCACTGAAAAAGTTCTCATCCTCCACTTAACCCAATATCATGATTTAACATAGATTAGCAAGCTTGAAGAAATCTAAAATTTCGTCACGCAACATTGTGCTTTGTTTTAGTTCTATCCAAAGCCTTGTTGCTGAGCCCTCTTCATGTGGGTTATGGATTGATATTGATGCTTCATAGTCTTTGCAAAATTTCTTGATTTCTATTTAAGAAGACACTCATCTAAAATTCCATTGATAATCACTCGATTGAATTCTACAGATTTGCAAAATTCCTTTATCAATGTCAACAACCTATTACAATAATCTTCCTTAGAGTTGAACGACCAATATTGAGGAAACATAATTGTCATGGCATTAAGTAGTTGTTCATATAGGAATTAGGATCTTATTTTAGAGGAAACTTGAAAGGTTATGTCCCTTGCATTAGCTGCTATAGACTCAATGATCTTGGTAAACTCTTCCCTTGTAACTCTTGTATCTCACTTCTTTGGGGCACTGTAGTACATTAGTATCTGAAATCCCCTTACACAAGCACATAAATCTCCATTTTCAATGATCTTTAAATAATTATCAGGATTGTCCAAATTTGTTAGTTTCCTCCACTGATTAAATCTTTCATTGGATAAATTTGGGTCAGTTCGATAGAGACTATCGAGGGCTTGGCATGACATTTTACGCAAGTAAGCATATTTTGCAATATACATGGCTCTTTGTTGGGCTTTTTTCATAATGAACATCATTTCATATAGCATGGGAAGAAGAGATGCTAAAGTCAAAAGTGTCCAGGAGCTATATTGCTTAACCTCTAAAGCGGATCACCACATCTCTGATTTTCTGCATCAAGTCTTGATTTTCATACATCAATCGAATCAAAGATTGATATTCGAGGAAAACTTGATGCGCTGGTCCATCCAAAGAGATCCATCTAGTATCAACATCTTTAAGAAGCTTGTTTCCGTTGGTAATTCCATCAGCAAAGTGTTGAAATTCCCTAAAATGTTTGGGACTTTGACAAAAATATGAGTACAACTCTCTTACTAAATCTTCAACCTTGTTTACTAAAGGAAACTTCTTCACAACTCTAAAAGAAAGATTCATCTTGTGGGCCATACAGTGAATGCCAACAATATATGGTGAACAAGAAGCCTGCATCTTTGTACAAAGACCATTCCTTTGACCTTGCATTACTGAAGCTCCATCCACTCCAACATAGATCAACTTCTTCACTATTGCCAATTCATCCATTGCTCCATATTCAATTAAATGTCTCTTTACTAATTGAAATAAAGTTTCCGATGTTGCATTGTCCCTGAATTTTGCAACACTTAGTAGATGTGGTTGGCGAACATTACTCTATACAGTATAACATGCATGCATACCCACGATGTATTATCTATTGTCACAACTTCATCAAAGGACAATGCAATAAAGGTTGACTCTTTCATTTTTCTTTGTACATCCTCTATTTCAACCTCGGCAATACAACTTGCCCATTCCCATCCACTGTGTATTGACCAATGAGTGATAGGATAGTTAGGCACTTTCAGAAAGTGTAAAAAATCACTCATTTTTGGATAGTCTGTCATTGGACACCCTCTGCTCAAAATATGGAAAACATTACTTAATTGAACAACTTTGCCGCATTCTTCTACTTCACTTGCTTTTGCAAAAATAGCATTAATAGAACCTTGAACTTCACCAGGCTTCGTCTTAAATTTTTGAAACAAATAATATTCCTCATCATTCCTTTTATGTTGACATTGCTCCTTTGTTTTATATCTTACCACTTTTATTTCCTTTCCATCTACAGTTGAGGTTTCGTAAACCTTACCAACATGTTTCACTATGGTGTCTAGTTTAAGCTGCAACCGCTTTTCCTTTTTATACTTTCAACAACAAATTGTACATCTGCATTCTACTGGCGGCTCACCTACAATTGGATTGTTCATGGGTTCAATGAATGGATACTTTGCCACCCAATCAAATTTATATCTCCTGGACATCTCCCATTGACGATCAATTTTTTCTTTTTGATTTTTCTCTTCCTTTAGTGTTACTATTAATTGAGCCATCATCATCACCGAAGTCGATCGATTCATCTTGGTACTGGTTATTTAGTTTAAATTCTTTGTCAAGGTCATCTTCATCAAAGATATCAGGTTCCCCAACTTCATCACTAGATTTATTAGGCTCCCTAATTTGTTGAATAGACTCCTGTGTAGGTTGAGAACATTGAAGTTGTACAGGTTCCTCTGATGATGTACCTTCCTCACTTTGACCAACACCATTGCATCTGCCCCTGCCAAAGTATGAAGATATATTTTTACATTTCATTGGTCTCTCTTGGACATCTCCACCTTCAATAGTCCTCTTCTTATTGATGGAGGGTGCTCCCCTTAATACCACAAACACATAACAGAAACAAAGAAATAACAACAATTTGCAAGAACAAAAAATGGGCTTCTTATTATCTCCACAAGTGTGGAATTCCAAATTTCAGAATTACAATTTGCAAAGCCACATGGGCATTCCTTTTACAATATTCTGTAGGACAAAGTCTCAAATTTATTACCCAAATCTACCCAGAACTGCCCTAGACAACACTACAGGCCTTCTTTATATAGGCAATTTCCACTGCCCCAGAAGGTTCCAGAAATTTAGCCCTAATGGCTGACCAAACTTAGAATTATTTTATTTTTCATTTTATTACATCAAAGTTGGCTCAAAATAACTTTTGAAACTCAAACAAAAATTTTGAAGGAAAATTATTTCCCACCATTTCAGGTGACCCAACTTCCGGAGACCATAACTCATCACTCGTTGACCCGATTGACTATTATAACCCCATTTCAGAAAGGGCACAAGGAGCTCTACAACAATTGAATGAAGCAAGCTTCATTCAACCAAAAATTTGACCTCATCCGTGGCCTCTAAAGCCTTCAAAATTGAGTTCAAAGTTTCCGTACCCTGTTTCCAAAATCAAAAAGTTTCAATATCTTCAAAACTAGACTTGATCTAGCTATGAAACTTTATAGGCAGGCTGATATGACTAAGATGAACCTCCAACTGTGAAATCAGAACATTCCAAGATCATTTGACTAACTTACTAAAAATAGCAAGTTTCCATAAATAGCAACTCTACACAAGATAACCCTTATTGAAAAGAAACTAGAAATATTTTTGGGTGATGCAAGATTGCTCTTACACCCAGGATGCTCCTGCATCACCTATTTAACTTTGACTCTGACATCTCCAACAAATTAAGGCTCCAATAAAATTTTACTTGAATAAGATACTATAGACTTGTAGTTGTTTCGGTTCGCTGCCAATTGCAATTGTGAGCTTAGAATCAATTGAATTTTTCTACTACTAAATCTCTTGAAATCACTATAGTCTCCTTCTTTCTTGCATGTTTCAATAATGAACCTCATATCTCTTAAATAGACAAGTAAACCATTTTCATATCAGCCTTCAGATTTTGCCTGATAATCTCCATCGTCCATTTTGGCAAAGGGGCTGACAATTGCATATGATAACAACTAATATTTGGTGAACCTCGCGTAATTTCAAGTAATTGACTAGGCGAATAGGGTGGGAATTCGGGACATAGTTGTGTATGATGCATGACGAATTGGGTCCTAGGGAAAATAAAAATTTCACTTGGGACAATGGGCCTTTAGCAAATGATGATCCACGATAAATACACCCTTCCTTAATCCGTGGCGATAAGAGTAAAACATATAATAGTAAAATGGGCGAAGAACCCGACTACCGTAGTGAAATTACATAAAAATAGCTGCGAACAATCCGATCACTAAATGTGTCTTTTATAAAATCAGGGCGAACCGGTCAACCAGTATACTGAGATTTTTTTTGCCAATTTCTATACGCCCCACGGGACATATTCGCCAATTGGCAAATAATCGCCACTAAAAAATCCCTGCTATAGACCCATCCCCTGACACCCCTGTAACACTTGTAGATCACTTGCAAAGGGTTCCCACCTTCGCCAAATTCAAATGCACGCCTTCTCCCCCACTCACCTCTCTTATCATATCTTCCACACAAATATCAAATTCATACACAAAATTTTGTGTTACTTTGTAATATATTTGAAAATTTATTGTTTCTATTAATAATATGAATAATTATTTACAATTATTGTCTCATCAAAAAAATAAAATGTTCATTTGTGTATTAATTTATTGATATAAAATAATTTTATTTGTAAATTACTATATAAAGTAATATACAACCAAATGATTTAACTTAAAGATAAGAATTAGTCATATATTAACATATGAAATTGAGAAGGAATAGATTCTGCTAACCCTCCATAAGATGACAAAAAATTTAGTATAATGGGTGCACTCCAATCAGAAATATTATTGATTATTGAGTTTGTTTTCTGTCAATCTCAAAATATAGAACTTCATGTTCAGTTAGGTCACACAATTGTTTGGTTTGCCATTAAATAAGCCATCCACTAGAAAACATGTTGTTGTGCCATTGTCTAGAAAAGCTTGTCTTCTACTTAATCGAGAGGATAAAGAAAGTGGGTTTCCGTGTGAAAAGAGTTTATCAAACTTGAGTGGTGGACCAATAAGCAGTAACTAAATGTTGACATTTCATTCTAGTATATTCTAACTCTTGCCTATATATTTCTCTGCCCAATTACTGCATCACACAAGATCCAGCCAATCTCGTTTGAAGGTCTTAGCTTTTGAGATCTGTTCCTTACGAAGAGGAAATATATGAGAGAGACGCTACTACCTCTCCCTCAAAGGCTCCCAAAATCTCTATTTTCCCAGAGTTTGGGAAACTTTGAGGGGGAAATAAGAGCACTTTATCTCACTTGAACTTAGATCAATCGAGTACTTGTTTCCTTTAAATGTTTTCACACAGACGACAGGTATTGGCTTTTGAAATTTCTGTATGTTTCACATCAACTCTTTATTTTGTGGCATTCAAAAGAGTTTAAAAGCACCGTTTTACATAAAATAGCTATGTTTTACTACAATTATTGTTGTCCCTTTTGAGGTTCATTTAGAATCGATGTTAGTTTTACTATGTAATTCTATATATTTATCATTTCTTAGACGCTGCCTCTGGTTCGTTGGACTATATTCATTAAATTGCTTTTTCTTGTTAAACCATAACAATTTATTTGTCTTCCTTTGCCTTTAAATTTCTAAGTTTAGGTTGACTCATTGTTTATCTTAACTGTAAACTTTTAAACTAATTTTGTATAACTAATAATTTGTAACTCATATGTATCCTATTTAGACGGCCTCATACAACACTTCATGTTTATACTCTGCATCATGTAACATTGATTTTTTTAATTTATTGAGGAATGGCTATAAGCATCTCATTATTATGAGCATAGAACAATCTTGGCTTGTGGAGTTATTTGACAACATTGATGAAACGGTGATATTGGTATGAAGAGCAATTACCAACAAAGTATTATGTTCTTCGAGAGATCTTCCACACCTATCCTCTTTAAACACGAACCCAGTTGCTTAGGTAGAAATGATATTAAACATAATTGTAAAGATTACAATCCCAAATACCATCGGATATGCACAAAATGATTCCTGAGTGAATTTGAAGGGGGAAGTTTTATTCTTAGTGCTTGTTAACTATGACTTTTGCGAGAAGATTGTAGCAAGTTTTGGGTCATGGATATGATAATTCTCATTAGAATTTTGATTCATCAAACCCATTTACACAAACCATTAAGGGAACGGCAGATAAACTCTCACTGAAAGCACTGCCAAACAGAAATTTATATTAAAAAAGCTTTCAGAATTTTATTTTCAAGAGGTACCAGATCCATTATGGGTTTGCCACTTTTGTAAACAGAGGTATACATCTTCCTTTGTCAGCTTGCTATAATTGTTTCAGTATTTAAAAAGACAAATAGATGTTTTTGTTGGGCGTGCCCAAGTGGAGGTATTTGATTGCTAACATTCATTTTTTTGGCTAGCTATCATTGTTTAGTATTTGAAACAGAAGTAGCTGAGCTTTTGAGCATACCATCAAATTATGACAGCCGCTTATAATAAAATATACAGTTGTATCTTTATCTATTTTATAATTGAAATCACACAAAAATATTCCACATGATACACGAACCACTTAAAATATAAATTACATGGCCTTTGGAAGTTAGGAAGAGCTATAAATTAAACAGGGATATGAAATGACGTCTTACATATAAAATAAAATAAAATAAACTTTCAGACGCCCATGGTTTGTAGATGTAAATTTAAACTTTTAGACTTAGTCTTATTCACATAGGTCTACCATCTATATTATGCTGTCAACGTCCTTTTATCTCATGGAGACGGATCATAGCAATTTTTCAATTTATATTTTATAGAGTGAATGATTTAGTATCGTATGTTTAGTAGAATTTGTTCATTAATTCTAATCTTATTACATTAAATTTAATATCTATTTGATGAAAAATTATTTTACTACGAAGAATTTCTTAGATAAGATAGAAAAATATATTCTAAATTTCAAAGAGGATCTAGTTTGAACAAAAATATAAAAGAAGTTCAATAAGTGATGAGAGAAATAACACTAGTGTATCACGGTCATTTGATTTTCCTTAATATAATAGTAGGGTTGGAGTGATTAAGAATGAGCTCATACCCATTAAATATGCCCTCTAGATTTCCTTCCCTTATAGTCATTAAGTGTCATGAATTAGAGAAATGGCCACTACAAGGTGCAAGAATAGGCAAAACTCTTGAGATTGAGAACAACTTGAAGGAAATGGAAAATGTTGATCCTAAGTGCAAGAAGATTGATACTTGGCTCTTGTTGAAGTCGATAAGAAATATTTCATAGAGTCATGACCTCAATAAGTACTCTTAGTACATGCACATAAACATCCCTCTGGAAGAGTGTTAGAAAATCGATGGTGAATGACAATAATAGAAGAATAAGTATATTATAAATTTGATTTGTAAGTGTTTAATGAAATGCATTTAATTCAATAATAATGATTAAAACATAACACTACTAAAAACTTAACAAATAACATTTAAAAAAAAGAAGTGATATAACCCATTCAATTTAATATATTAAATAACAGATTACAAGAATTTTGTAGGTGCAAGATTAAAAAACATTCTTGCTCAGAGTATTTCACCAAAGTATAGAGATAACCACACTAAAATTGAAAGAATAGAGAAGACACAATACACATGAAACAAAAATCCTCGACCCAACACCCAACTCATTTATACATATATGATATTCTTCACAAGTTGTGGCCCTATGTTAAAAAAAAAGCCAAAAAGAGATGAAATTTGAAAAACAAGGAGAATTCATCTCCCCTCTACATGTTCCATTATCTAGATGAGCATTCTAAAGAGGAATTTCTTGCTTGTGTATTGAAGAAAGGGGAAAAAGTAGCTTCCATGAGGCCCTTTTCATAAGGTAAAAATATACGCTGAAAGATTAAGGTTGTCACCGCCCAGTACTAGTGATTGTTTTAGGGGGGAATTATTGCAGAGGAGTGACAAGGAGAGGATGTTCTATAACTTTGGCCAAAACATTCTCTAGCCTACGGATACCAAGAAAGTAGTCTAATGACACCACCGTGGGGTGTCCACCAATGTGGTCCAAGATCCTCTCAAAATACTTGATGACTTTATCAAAGTGATCACAAAAAAGACAAAACTTGATCACATATAAGAGCTTAGCATAAAAACCATTAGAAGCAATGTTTGTCCAATAAAAAAAACCAATAAATTAATGAAAACCTATATCAAAATAATAGTTATAAAAAGCATTTTCAAGAGTGAGGATGAAAAAAATATGACTATGAATGTAGGATGTCATTTTCCTAACCATACACTGGTCTTGAAATTAATCCATGCACCTTGTTAGAAAATGTAAGGAAACTTTACAAAAGAGTGACATAGGATTTAATTTGATCTAATGTTTTCCAAGAATTCATCTAATAATATCTTCAATACATGGACAAAACAAATGAAAAACCATGCTGAATTTTTCTAAATTATATGCAAAAATGTTTACACACTCCTAATAACAAATGGGGAGGATGATATGTTACTCTATCAAGGAGGCATAACTTTAACATAACATTTTTCTTATGTTAAGAAAATATTTTAGAAAATATCTCAACAATGAAGAGATTAATGTATTATATTATTAATAATAAGTGATTAAAATACATCAATATAAATATTTCTTTAGTCTTGAATCCAAGAGCAGAATCCCTAAAAGAAAAACTTGAAAACACTTAATGATACTCCAGTTCAACAACCTACCTATGGATATTATTAGCTTTAGTGCTAGAACCTATAGTTATGAAAGGAAACCCATGTGTGACTAGGAATCTCCCAATCTCTACACTAATATACCTAAGGAATACAATAAAATATTTAAACATTGGAAAAATATAATTTTGAACTTTTTCTTCTTGATTTGTCTTTTCTTGTCATTAATACTATTTTTAGGTTAAATAATGTATAGTTGACATCTTACTAGGTATATGATTTTATGGCCACCCAAACCCTAATTTTTACCTTTAAAAAAATTGTTTTGATTAAGTCAAATGCGAGAGGGCATGAGCCCATAACATGAAGCCTTAAATAAATTCCAAAGGAATTCAAAGGGAATGAATTCAACCAACAATCAAAATGACAAATCACTTTGAAATAACCAACAAACATAGGAAACTAGATGGATGGGAGATTAAATCCTTTGATTCTTGACTACGCCTCTTAAGAGTATCTAAGAAAGAGCCCTTCTAGAGAAAGTGTAGAACTAAGGGGGAACTTGAGGGTCCCTCTTTCACTATCTAAGATGAGAAATTTAAATTATCTTTTCTTTTCCTTTTTCTTTTTTCATGTATTCCAATTACACCTAGAGGGTGTTGAATGAGGTAGTCATCTTATCCATTATCTATTTGTTGAAGGTGATGATGTCCACAAGATTTTTTTCACCTAGTTTTTGTTTTATTTGGCATTATCCAAAGTGTAAATCATTTCCTAATTCTCCTCATTAGGGGGAATCAAATCCTTTAATTCACAAAAATGATAATCTATAATTTTCCAATTATCTAATTCCTTGGAAAGATCATTAGCAATTTCCAAACCTAATCCTCTATAATGGTTTGAGACCAATCCTTTAATTTAGCATCCATGTCTACAATAGATTCAAACCTATTGATCTTCTTCTTAGATGTATGAAGTTGAGCTGTAAGCCATTTGATGATGAAATTCTGATGGTTATAGAGGATGAATAGTTTATCCACATTACCTATAATAAAAGGGTGATCAAGAATCTCCTCCTAAAGGTTACAACTGTGGGAGTAGAGAGGAGAAACATTAGACGGATATCATGGTCACATTTAGCAAACTAGGAGCCATAAACAAGGGAAGAGGAATTTTGAGACTGATGTTGGATTCTGATATGGAAAGGTAAGTACTGAGAGGGGAGGGGTGAATTAGTACTTCAAATCAATTTAAAAAATTTTTGATCTTCCTTCGTATTCATTTACTGATTACTTAACATTTGCATGCGTCACATGAAAATAAATAAAACATATAATAAACATCACATAACACAATGATTTTGGTATCGCAAAAAGCCTTGTTAGAGGATAAAAATTGTGGTGGGGATGACACCCAAAACACTTCACTACTGCAAGAATAAAGTTGCTTGGTTAGAGCTACAATACTTAGCTATTTTTTATAGGTTACCCTATTAAAGGTATTAACCTAGTTAAGAGTTCTAAGACTACTAATTCTACTTTGTTAAGAGATTTTACAACTCTAATCTAAGAATTGTACCTGGTTAAAGGATTTACAATTAAGATCTATTAAGATATTCTTGGTTAAGAGACTTATACAATTTTGATTAACTTTTAATCAAGAATACAAAATGTCTATCAAATGTGCATCAACAAATGCTTATCAGAATCTATGTGCTCAATTTCTCATTACCTCATACTATGTAACTTTCACACAAAAAAATTAGTACTCGATAGATCTATTCGCAATACTCTATTACTCGGTGGCTTTCTTTTCTTATTTACCTTCTTTTTTCTTCTTCATACATGCAATATTCTCATGTATTCATAACACCATAGCCATATTCTCCATCATTTTGACCTTTACATCTCTGGTCTATTAATACAACTCTTGAAGCAGTTCTAGAATCTTCTTCTTTAAGCGATGCTAGAATTGGGTACACTTCTAATGCATATTTCATCCATTTTTCTCATTGCCTAAACTTAAATTGTAATCATGTGTAATCATTAGATTTCAATCTTCAATTTTTTGTTATTCGATCTCCTTGAGATTTGTAAACCATTTTCTAATCGGTGTCCAGATTCAATATACTTAGATTTCATCTGGTGTTGGCTTATTTTGTTTGGTAACACATTTTCTTTAACTTGGTAACTAATTTATCTTCCTAGTTATGTGCTCAATAGAACATTGTTCTCAGTGCCTAGTTTTTCCTCACTCGATGTCTATTCTTGCTTTCTTTTTACGAAAATTCCTTGTAAACTTATTCCTTTTACCAAATGCTTTCTCTTCCTTACCGACTCATATTTCCTTCCTTACCAAATGGCTTTGACAAACATAATGACTTCCTTATATCTAATAATAATGATTCAAGAGCATCTCAGGTCCTTGGCAATCCCGTGTCACCAAAAACATTTTGGAATTTTGTCTGTGTTTCTCAGTTTCTACTTTGACTGAGTTGGTCGGTAGCTGGTCAGTTCCTTTGGTTATCAAGTGTGGTCAGTTCTCTCCTAGGAGGTCGGTTATTTCACTAGCGCTCGACATTGCCTATCTACTACTTGGTTATTGTACTTACCGATGGGTCTAGTTTTGTTTCTTGTTTTGGTCGACTTCTGCATTTATATTGGATCATAGATTTAATGTTTGTATCTATCATTGGGAAGCGTGTGGTCTTATATTTGACTGTTACTTCCACTAATTTTGGATCTAAAGGCCGACTAAGCTTGGTAGCTTCTTGTATAAATGTAGATGTTTGGTTGTAGTTTAGGGAGTCAGTTTTGGGGGAGAAGATAGTAGACATTAGATTGGAAGTTTGTGATAGATCCTCACATGTTTGAGGAATTTTGTAATTCATTGTAATATCTGGCCGTAACCAGGAAGGCCTTACAGCCCGCAATGTATGATTCTATTGATGATAATATATGAAAGATCTGGCATTCTCTCTCTCACTATTGTTGTTTGTTGCTTCTACATGTGTGTTGCAGGCTTGGATAATTAGGGTATACCATCCTTTGGCCCCTCTTACTCCCTACCTTGCGTGAGGTGGTATTAGGGTGAGGTGAGATCTTGATCTAGTTCTGCAGATATAGGTTTGCATGTTCCTCTTGAAGCCCTAGTTGAATTGTTGTGGGGTAGTAGATTGTGATCTGACCTGCAATTGTACAAGGTTATCAAGATGGTTTGTGGGAGGTGAGATGCAGATCCAGGATTGGCAGATATGCTAAGGCAGATTGTTGCTAGGTTAGAAGCAATGGAGACAGCCCAAAGAAGAGGCAGACATCTTGAAGATGTTAGTGATGATGAAATTGAAGAAGAAGAGGAAAATATAGAAGTTGCAACTATTATGGATCAAGGAAAAGAAATATTTTTGAAGGCTTTGACAAGTCTAAAGTCAACATACATTTCAATCCTCGTAAGTAGGGTGGAAAGCTAGATCCTGATGAATTGGTGGACTGGATCACCGAGATGGAAAAGTATTTTGAATATGAAAACATTCCTGAGGATAATAAGGTGAAGATTGCAAGCACAAATTTGAAAAGTTATGCATCCTTATGGTGGGAACATCTAAAATTGGATCGGAAGAGGAAAGGAAATGACAAAATCAAGGTATGGAGTAAAATGGGCAATAAATTGAAAGGAAAGTTCTTACCCTATGATTATCAGATTAACCTAGTTCAGTGAATGCAAAGTTTAAGATAGAAAGATAGCTTGGTAAAAGAGTTTACATAGAAATTCTATAGATTAGATATCAGATCTGGACATGATGAAGATGATGTGGAAAGAATTGGTAGATACCTGAATGGTTTGAGAGTTTCCATCCAGGAGGAAATTAGTATGGTCAAGTTGGAGAACATTGAAGAGGCTTATCAATTTTCTTTGAAGGCCAAGCAGAAATTGAACAAGAGAGATGAGAAAATATAGAGAGGTCATGGTGGTAGATTCCCTAGAGGAAGAGGTAGATCTAATGGTGAAAATGGTAGATCTAAACCAGAAAAGACAAATTTAGACAAAGGCAAGACCGAGTGGAAAGGTGAAAGTTCAACTAGAGGAAGAGGTAGTAACTACTGAGGTAGTTATGGAAGAGGAAGTTTCTGAGGAACTTGTTACAATTGTGGAGAAGAAGGACATAGATCTTTTGAATGTATAGAGGCTAGTAAGAAGGCTGGTAGTAGTAGAAATGCTTTGGTGCAAGAAGAGTCACTAAATGAACCTGAGAAAGAAAATAACTTGATGGTAAGGAGAGCATTGTGGAATGAAAGAAAAAAGGAAGATCTGATAAGGAAAAATTTCTTCAAGACCAGATGTAGAGTTTCTGACAAAGTTTGGAAGGTAATCATTGACAGTGGTAGCTCAAAGAATCTAGCATCTGAAGAGATGGTCACAAAATTGCAATTGGAAAGGTTGGTACATCTGAAGCCCTATCAAATTTCAAGGATCACAGATGAGCATACACTCCTAGTAAGTGAACAATGTTATGTGAATTTGAAGATTGGTAAATACTATGATAAAGTATTGTGTGATATCATACCTATGGATTGTTGTCATATTTTGTTGGGTAGACCTTGGCAATATGATAGACATGCTATATATGATGGGAGATTGCATAAGTATACTATTGTGGTTGATGGATAGAAAAAAATCTTGTTACCATTGATGGAAGAACCTGTTGGTAATGTTTAAACATCTGTGAAAGTTTGTTTGATGGAAGGAAGAAAGTTTGTTAAATCTTTGAAGAGGAATGATGTATGTTTTGTTGTGATTCCTAATAAGCCAAGTAAGAAAATAGAGGATAATGTCCCTGAGGAGATTGATAAGTTACTCACCGAATACAGTGATATCATTTCTGGTAATGTACATGATGGTTTTCCATTGAAAAGAAGCATTGATCATTGTATGGATCTAATCCATGGATCTAGTTTACCGAATAAGGCACCTCATTGGTTGACACCTACCGAGAATCAAGAATTGAACCGATAGATTCAAGATTTGCTGGAGAAAGGTTTGATCATAGAAAGTTTGAGTCCTTGTGTAGTACCTGTTGTATTGGCATTGAAAAAGAATGGAGAATGGATAATGTGTACTGATTCCAGAGCAATCAACAAGATAATAGTGAAGTATAGGTTTCCTATACCGAGAATGGATGACATAATGGATAGTTTGACTGGAGCAAAGTATTTCACAAAGATTGATTTGAAAAGTGGGTATCATCATAATAGAATCAGAGAAGGTGATCAATGAAAGACTTCTTTCAAGACAAAAGAAGGTTTGTATGAGTGGTTCGTTATGCTCTTTGGTTTAATTAATGCACTAAGGACTTTTATGAGGTTGATGAATGAAGTTTTGAAGAAATTCTTGGGTAAGTTTTTGATTGTATATCTTGATGATATTCTAATATTCAGTAAGACTGGAGAAGAACATTTGTTGCAAGTTAGACAAGTTTTGCAGAGATTGAAAGAGGATAAGTTGCTGATAAATCTGAAAAAAGTGTTCATTCATGAAAGAAGAGATTGTGTATTTGGGATTTGTTATTTCAGCTGATGGTTTGAAGATGGATCTTGAAAAGGTTGAAGCTATTCTGAATTGGCCTACACCTGTGAATGCTATTGAGGTAAGATCATTTCATGGTTTGGCAAGTTTTTACCTAAAGTTCATAAGGAATTTCAATTCAATTTTTAATGCTATGACTGAGACTATGAGAGGAGACAAAAGAGAATTCAAGTGGACACATGGAGTTGACAGAATTTTTGAGACTCTGAAGCAAAAGGTTGCCCAATTACCTATTTGGGCATTACCTGATTTCAATAAGGTATTTCAAGTAAAATGTGATGCAAGTGGAAGTGCAATTGGAGCTATGTTGAGTCAAGAACGTAAACCTGTTGGTTTCTTTAGTGAAAACTTGAATGATGCTAGAAGGAAATATTTTGTGTATAATCAAGAATTATATGCTATTGTTCAAGCACTGAAGAAATAGAGACATTATTTAATACCAAGTGAATTTTTGTTGCATACTAATCATAAGGCTTTACAATATATGGGTAGTTAGAATAAGTTGAATTAGAGACATATGAAATGGGTTGAGTATTTGTAGAGTTACACATTTGTGATAAAGCATAAGAGTGGAGTCACTAACTGAGTTGCTGATGCATTGAGTAGAAGAAGATCTTTGATGACCGAGATGAAAATTGAAGTTCTTGGTTTTGATGAGATGTAAGGTTTGTATGAAAATGATCCTGATTTTTTTGAGCCATGGAGAAAGTGCAGAGCACCTATTCAAGATCAACAAGATACTAAATGGGATGAATATTTTATTTAGGTTGGTATGTTGTTTAAAGGTATTTAGTTGTGTATACCGAGAGGAGTGATGAGATCTAATTTGATAAAGGAGAAACATAGTAGTGGTTTGGCTGGACATTTTGGCATTGATAAAACATGGAATTTTGTTAAGGAGAAATACTTTTGTCTGCAATTTTATAGAGATGTTCAGAAATTTGTGAAACGTTATGGAATTTGTCAAGTTGCAAAAGGAATAAGTTAGAATTCTAGATTGTATACACCGATTGCTATTCCTAAGAAACCTTGGATTGACATTAGTATGGACTTTGTTCTTGGCTTACTGAAGATAGTGAGAGGTAATGATTCGATATTTGTTTTTGTGTATAGATTTTCTAAAATGGCACATTTTATACCATGTAGAAAGACATTAGATGTAGTACATGTAGCAGATCTTTTCTTTAAGGAAATTGTCAGATTGCATGGATTACTGAGGAGTATTATCTCTGACCGAGACAATAAATTTGTTGGATACTTTTGAAAAACACTTTGGCAGAAATTTGGCACTAAGTTGAAATATAGCTCTACATTTCACCCACAAATTGATTTAGAGACTGAAGTTGTGAACATAAGTTTGGGAAATCTTTTGAGATGTTTAGTTGGAGACACACCGAGTAATTGGGATTCTATGTTGGCACAAGAAGATTTTGCATATAATAATTCAATGAATAGGAGTACTGGAAAGACACCATTTGAGATTGTGAATGGTACACAACTGAGAGGAATATGTGATTTGAGAAACATTGTTGATGAGAATAAGAAAAGTGCTGAAGGAGTAAAGTTTGTTGAGTACATGAAAACATTGCATGAAGATGTGAAGCTGAAGTTGGAAGACAGTAATCAGAAATAAAAAGATAGAGCTAATAGATCAAGAAGACATAAAACTTTTTATGTTGGTGATGAAGTGATGGTTCATTTGAAGAAAGGCTGATTTCCTGTTGGAACATATGGGAAGCTGAAGATGAAGAAATTTGGACCTTGCAAGATTTTGAAGAAATTTGACAATGGAAATGCATATGAAATTGAGTTACCTGATGACATGGACATATCACTGATTTTCAATATTGCTGATTTGTATGAGTATCATGAACCTAATGAAGAAGTGATAGTACTGACAGAATATCCTAAGAAGCATAATGATGAGGTTGAACAGATTGTGAAGGAAAGAGTTGGCAAGAGCACAAGAGGAAAACAGTATATGGAATATCTGGTTAAGTGGAAGAATAGACCAATGGAAGACAATTCATGGATTTGATAGTCTAAGTTGGATGCAACTCCGACCAAACCTACCAAATGATTCAAAGAATCATTTCAAAATAACCCCAGGTGTCTAATGCAAGAGCATCTCGGGTCCTTGGCAATCTTGTGTCACCAAAAACATTTTGGAGTTTTGTCCATGTTTCTTGGTTTCTACTTTGACCAAGTTGGTCAGTAGTTGGTCAGTTCCTTTGGTTACCGAGTGTGGTCAGTTCTCTCCTAGACAGTCGATTATTTCACTGGCGCTCAGCATTGCCTGTCTACTACTCAGTTATTGTGCTTACTAATAGGTCTAGTTTTGTTTCCTTTTGTGGATGACTTGTCCATTTATATTGGATCATAGATTTAATGTTTATATCCATCATTAGGAAGTGTGTGGTCCTAGATTTGACCGTTACTTCTACTGATTGTGGATCTAAAGGCCGACTTAGCTTGGTAGCTTCTTGTATAAATGTAGATGTTTGGTTGTAGTTTGGGGAGTTAGTTTTGAGGGAGAATATAGTATACATTAGATTGGAAGTTTGTGATAGATCCTCGCATGTTTGAGGACTTCTGTAATTCATTGTAATATCTAGTTGTAACCGGGAAGACCTTATAGCCTAGCATGTATGATTCTATTGATGGTAATATATGAAAGATCTGGCATTCTCTCTCTCACTGTTGTTGTTTGTTGCTTCTGCATGTGTGTTATAGGCTTGGATCATTAGGGTGCACCATCCTTTGGCCCCTCTTACTCCTTGCCTTGCGTCAGATAACAAACTTAACTCCTGGGAGTATCAATCTCTCCCTTTGACATTAGTTTGGTATGTTTGTCAAAAAAACTTCAAAATATTCAAATTCATATATCAAAATATTGTCATGGTCTATATCTCTTCCTCAGAAAAACTTATTACTCCCCTTAATGTAATAATTTTGGTACATATTTTATACTACATAAATTATTCTATATATTTCCCTCATATATATATATTCCCTTTCACTTAACAAAATCCTATATGTAATTTCCCCTTTTCAATATAGATGTATATTCCCCTTTCATGTACTAATGTATATTCCCTCCTTTTTAACAAAAAGACCAAAATACTTACTATTCAGTTTGGGGATCTTATCAAAAATATATTTATATTTCTCCTATCCATCATTTAATGATGCATTGTAGGTGTCTTGTAGTGCCTACAATACTATAATCTTCTCACTGATATCTTTAGTTAGACTCACCATGTTTTCCATGGCACAGACATCCAGTCTGCTCACTATATATTTTGCTTTCTATATCTGCCTCTGCAGTGATTCAATATTTGGCAGAAATATTGTTTGAAGTTTTAAGAGTTCCATCCTTATCTAGTTCTCCTCCTTTCTCAGTTCAAATTGCACTCCCATTAGGTTCTTGAACTTATCATAGTATTTAGCTATTATTTTGGGCTCGATGGAAATCTTTAATAGTAGCTCGATGAGCTATTTTTCAAGATTTTCATCTTTATCCTTTATCTCCTTTGTAAAGTTTGACAATAAACAAATGTTTTCAAAAATATAAAGAATGAAATATAGCTCTAGTTATAATGCATTGATTAACTCAGATAGAGTTACGTTGTCTAATGCTACCGATTAAAGAATTTCAATCACCTTAGTCTCCACTTCTTTCTTGTGAATCTTCATTAGATATTCGGTTGTGTCAGTTCCTAGATAATTAATTTCACTGACCAGTTCTTTCAACTCACCATAAATATGTGCCTTCTCATTTATTGTAGCCTCAAAAATAATCTAATTCAGAATGCTCTTTATGTGTTCCAATACATCAGTCTTTTTCTTTTTATCTATAAGCTTGTCTTGTGCAACTTTCCTTTTCAATATATCACCAAACTCAGAGAGCTCATTGGGGATTAGGGTAGTATAGTCAACCTTTGGTATGACTATAACTTCATTGATATCAATCTCCTTTTCTATTTTCCTTTCTTTAGACTGACTCTTTGAACCTGATGACTTGTTTGCATCAGATTCGGTTGAAGTAGATTTTGTTTTATCTTCATTTTCCTTCTTATTTTCCTCATCTTTCTCCTCTTCTTTCTTCTCTTGTAACTTTTCTTCTTCTATTAACTTTTCTTTTCCCTTTTCTTATTCTTGTTGTCTTATAGTATCGATGGGGGTAACTAACTCTATATTTTGACCTTAAGTTGTCTTTGTTTTTGTAGTCTTCTCTTTGGTTTGTTTAGGTTCATTCTCTTTGGCTATCTCAATAGGAGTCTCAACAGTAGTAGGCTCTCCACTTGTAATTTATGAGATAAGAACTTCTATCTCAAGAAAATCCATTACTTGTATAATTACTAGCTCTTTTGTCAGCAATCTTAATATAGCCAACTCATCAATGTGTGTAGCTTCTGACTCTATAGCCTCGGTAGCCATGATATCCTCATCTTCTTTCACCATGTCATTAGAGTCTTTCTTAGTAATGCCTTCTATGATGACCTCTTCCTAATTAGTAATCCATCCAATTAGCTTGGATTTATCCTCTTTAGCTATTATACCTTGGATTGTCAATTGGTCAATGGAAAATATCTTCCTCTAAAGGTCATCTGTATCCTTTTGAAATTCCTATAACTAACCAACCATTATACTTAGTGCTCTTCCTTTCACTAGAAATACTGCGGAGTACTCTTTAAGAGTATGTTTTATTCCTTTCTTTGTAATTTATGGCACTATGATTCCTAGTGATCTCTCTCTCATCTCCTTTTCAACAGCAAGTTCATATTTCCATCTGGCATCAATTTTCATATACAATTCTACTTCTATATAATCTTCCACTTCAATTGGTGTCAACCTAAATTTATAAAGTGTGGCAATGATTGTTTCTTATATTTTATTTTTTTCTTGTTCATTCCCAATGTCATATTTTAGTGTCTACATTAGCTTAAGTCCACCGTATCTTTCAAGTGTCTTGAGAAGATCATCAAAACTCTCCAATTTCTTTCTCAGTGAAACTTTGAATTGTGACAATTCATTCGACTCAGTGTCACTCTCTTTAGCCAACTTCAATTTTCTTTTTGGCCTCCTAGTGGTCTAGTTTTCCCTAACATATATCTTTGTCTTTACAGGCTCTTCTTCTAATTTCTTCTTTCCTCTTGATGTAGAGGTAGACTGAGTATATGGTCTTACACCCATAGGAGTATGGGTTTCCTTCTTTATTCTTATTCTATTTCCCTTTATTGCTAAAGGTTTAGAAACATCTTCCTCAGCTTCATCAACATCAACTATTCCTAATTTCTCAGTTAGATCACTAGTCATTTTTCCTCTCTTCCTTATAGATTTCAGTATTAATATACCAGATCTAATTTTCTCCTTCACCTCTTCATAGGTACCATACCGAGTTTCATTTTTGTCCATAGGCTTCTCCAAAAGTCATTTTATATGTATAGTGGTTGCATCTATATTAATTTCATAACCCATCAGGGGTAGCCATTCAGTTCTAGGCTCTACTTCCCTTATTATACATACATCATTATCCACTTCAAAACATAACTCATGCTAAAATTATTCTATTAATTGAGGTGGAATACTATGTCTCTTATGCATCCTAGCTTGAAATTTATTAAAATATTCATCCATAATAACATTATAGTTTTCACCCATGCTTTGAATATAATCACTTATTTGATAAACTATGGGTTCATCAACACTCCATGTGACTTCACCAATTGTTGGAAATGAATTCTGATAGTAAAATAATATACATACCAACAACTGAAAAAACTTTAGAATATTTGTCTTAGCCTTCTAAATTGTGTTCATGTTATCATAGAGTTGCTTCAACAGAATTTTGCATAGGTCAGTCTTCATATCCTTCTTCACTATTTTGTAAGTAATGTCCATAGCTCCATACGGTACACTATCTACCCTGGATGATCGAAATATCCTATATGATATGATATTCAATGAAAAATTTAGCTCAAGGTCTTCAATTATATAAATTTTCAAGCCTCTTCCATCTTATTTAGCCTTTGTCAGCTCACAAAGTTTTTTTTGTCTTTTTGTTTGTAGTCTCTTGGTTTATCACCAACCAAAAATCTAGTAACAATGTGTAACAAAATATTTTTTTATTTTTACTTGCCCATCCATCCACATGAACCTATCATGAATTCTACTCAATACAATTATTATCCATTCATGCTTTAACACTGTCGGTACATGCAATGCATGAATGAAACACTTCTCCTATAGGTGAATGTAACCATTCTTCAATTTATCATTAACACACGACTTGTGGTAAGATGCATCAATATTTTCTTGACAAATATCCTCAATTTTTCAATGAATGAAGGCCTGAATGTCTTCAATCAAAATTAATCTTGGCAGGATTAGGGATAGGACTCTAGTTTTGTCAATTTTTGTAGCAATGGCGGGTGGAAGTTTGTACTTTGGATTAACTGGGTCAATCTTCAAAACTACTAATCACTTATGTATCTTGGTTTCCATTTGATTCTTGAAAATAGAAAAACAGGTTCTAGGGTACAAATAAAATAACAATAGAATCTCTTAATTCAGCTTAGCAAACTCTAGAAATACCTCAGATATTGTTGTAGATGATCAAAATGCTTGATTGAATGCTTAGAAATATCTCTTTGATCTCATCTCTGTTACAACTCAAACGTGCTCACAAGAATGTAAAGTAGAAATGAAGTATCTCACCTTCTATTTATAGATTTTCTTGTAGGTTAGGGCTTCCAATGGCTATAAATGCATTTAATGCTTCCTTACCTAACTTTATGTGACCATTTAACTGAACTCTACTTTACTTCACCGAATGCAACAAAATAACTCAAATACTTTACCAATCACCATATAAAATCATAACTTCACAATACGTATCCAAATGCATCTTAATATATGCTGATATGGATCTTTTCACTAGATCTAGGAACCAATTTGAGATAAAATTTAGGTTATCAGATCCTATTCATATCTTGACTGATTAAGTGAATATAGGTACACCCGATACAGAGGATGTGGTTCCATCACTAGTTCCTAATTCTTTTCCACCATCTTGTGAATTTTTCCTCCAAGTCTTACTCATTTGTTCTCATATTTCATTAATGTTTACCAAAGTCTTTTCAGTCGATTGAAATCTTATTTCAGTACATGTAGTCCTTAGCTAGGTAACTGAATCCATGGAAATGAAAATAATCTATTCTAGATTTTCCCCATCACTTCTTGTTATTCATTCCATGCATCCTAAAGCAATTTGCAGCAATGTGATCAAATCTTCCAAATGTAGTACAAGCAATCCTTGTGTTATAATCCCATGGTATTGTAGGACCTTGTTGATTGTTGTTAATATTCTGTCGGTTAGGGACCCATTTCTCATTTCTTCTTTGTGACTTGCATTCTCTAGATTTATGACCATATTTTTTGTATTTGTTACAATAACCATCAAACCCTAGTTTTCTTGGAGTGTTCACAACTCTTTATCTACACTAAAATGCCTTATGCCCATACTCATTACAATTATAACAATGACCTTTAAATTTAGGATAATTTGGTGGATTACCTCTCTTTATTCTGTAGATATTATTTGTATGTCATTTTTTTACACAATGATATCATGTAGGCTTCTTACAATTAGGTGGGGTATTAGCTTTGTCTCGGCTGGTTGCTTGTTTGGAGGACTCACCCTTCTCAATAGTACTGCTCGCATTGAAACTAAGTCTAGAGATGTCATTTGGTTGTCTTTGATTTCTCATTTGTTAATCCACAATCTTCCATGCTTCTTCATTTATTTTCAAGATTTCATTAGCATCTCTCTTAGCATTGAGATCATTTTTCAAATGTTCATTCTCATATCTCAATTCTACAATCTCACAGACTTTCCTAGCAACAACCTGATTTTCCATAGCAAGTCGATCTATCAAGTTGTAGCATGTTTGTGTCAACCTCATGATTTCTCTATCTTTCTCATCAAGTCTAATATTTATTTCTCTTCTTTTTTCTTCTGTAGTTCTTTTTTCATCATCTAATTTTCCTTTTTGTTCCATGATCTCACACACCTTAAGTTTACTGTGCATCTTATTCTCTTTTTCAGTGTTTACACCCGATCGGCTAGATTCTTATTATTTTTAGATAGTTCTGATATGAATGCATCAAAATCATCACTTATGCTTTCCTTAGATCATTCATCAAGTTCCTCAACATGATCTTGGGTGTCTTTTAATTGTAGTGCAAGCTCTTTCATTTTGTTGATTGAATTATTTTAGTTTCTTGCTCAATTCTTCAATTTGCTCATTAGTCATTTTCAACTCTTTTTTCATACTATCAATTATTATTTTGTACTTATAGATTTCCATACCTTTATATCTTTCAAGTCTTAAGTGATTAAACTCCTTAATAAGAGACTATTCTCTAATAGCAATTGTTGGATTCATGCATGGAAAGGTAAGTACTAAGAGGGGAAGTGTGAATCAGTACTTCAAATCACTTTTAAACTTTTCTAATCTTCCTTCATATTCATTTACTAGTTACTTAACCTTTGCATGCATCACATGAAAATAAATTTAAAACATATAATAAGCATCACATAAAATAATGATTTTGGTATCACAAAAATCCTTGTTAGTTGATTAAAACTACAATGGGGATGACACCCAAAAAACTTCACTACTCTAGGAATAAAGTTGCTCAGTTAGAGATAAAATGCTTAGCTATTTCTGATAGCTTACCCTCTTAAAGGTATTAACCTAGTTAAGTGTTCTAAGACTACTAAGTCTACTCTATTAAGAGATTTTAAAACTCTAATCTAAGAACTGTACCTGGTTAAAGGATTTACAATTAAGATTTGTTAAGATATGCTTGGTTAAAAGAATTATCTAATTTTGATTAAATTTTAATCATCAATACAAAATATCTATCGAATGTACATCAAAAAATGCTTATCAGACTCTATGTGCTCAATATATAATTACCTCATAGTATGTAACCTTCACACAAATAATTAAATACTCGATAGATCTGTTCTGCAATACTTTATTACTCAGTGGCTTTCTTTGCTTAGTTAGCTTCTACTTTGTTCTACTTCATACATGAAATATTCTCATGTATTCATATCACCATAGCCACTCTCTCCATAATTTTGATATTTCCTTCTCTGGTCTATTTATACAACTCTTGAAGCGGTGCTAGAAGTTCTAGAATTTTCTTCTTTAAGTAGTGCTAGCATTGGGTACACTTCGAATGCATATTTTATCCATTTTTTCGATTGGATAAACTCACATTGTAATCATTAGATTTTAATCTTCAATGTTCTGTTATTTGATCTCCTCAAGATTTGTAAACCATTTTCTAATCAGTGTCTAGATTTAATGTACTTAGATTTCATCTGGTGTTGGCCTATTCTACTAGGTAACTAATTTATCTTCTCAGTTATGTGCTCAGTAGAACACGGTACTCGGTGCTCGGTTATGCCTCACTCAATGTCTATTATTTCTTTCTTTTTACCAAAATTCCTTGAAAACTTATTCCTTTTACCAAATGCTTTCTCTTCCTTACTGACTCAAATTTCCTTCCTTACCGAATGACTTTGACAAACATAATGACTTCCTTATAACTAGTGACAACAAAATTTAATCTTAGGAGTATCAACTGAATAGTATTATTTTGAGGGGTATTATTAGGGTCTTGTTTAATTTAGTTAACCAAGAAGAGGTAGAATCCTTAGAGATAGTGAAAATTTATTCAATATTCTTCTCTTTCACTAAAGCTTTAATTTTGTCAGGTTCCTTTGAGGGTTAACCCTAGTAGAGATAGGAGGGGCAGTAATCATAATATAAGTGCAAACTCTTTTACTTTCCTATCGGTGGTTAAGTTCAACAATGATAAGGGAACTTTTAGGGCCCACCTCTAAGATCGAGGATATATGAAAGTTATACATGTAGAAGATGCATTCTTGGTGTAAGGGGGGGAAATGTGCTTTGGAATTGCCAATAGACTGAGACAATAAATATATAATCCAAAAAGGGAAATTGAGTTTGATACCATGCCAAAAAAGATTGAGAATGTAGGAAACACATGGGAGTGGAAGCATTTGAACCTACCTTGAAGACTGGTAAGTTTTATAATCACCAAAGCCACATCCTTCAACTCATGTAGGAGCTCTTCATGGTTGAATTTGTTCTAAAGACAAGGGTTTTTTTTTCTCTAGGACCAAGGAATTTCTTCAAGTCCTATTTATAATGTCCATAGGAGTTTGTAGGAATGGAAATACCTTCTGCCAATAGTCTTATAACAACCAAAATTGACTCTATTGAGACCACAAAAGAGATGCTACCAATAGGAACTTTTCCTTGGTCATAAGATATCAATTTTTTATAATAAAATCACATCATAACCCTTCATTCGTTTAATACAATTGTCCATAAGGACCACTTAAAGAATAGGCCATAGAGTGGTCTTTTGTTTGAACTCTTCACAACTATTAGGATCTATCTATATAAGGTCTTTGACCATGGTTTCTTTTCAAGAATTCACATTCACAAAAAGGGAAACAAAGTAGAAGTAATTTACAATAATGAAAATGAGAAAAAGTACATAGAATATCTCAATTAAAAACCTTATCACCATGTAATAATTGCCTCTTAACTCATATGTAATCATGATAAATATGTAGTGGGGATTGAGGAGCCTTTTGAATGTGTGGAAATATCTTGATTGGTAGCCTCATGTGACTCATGGGGAAAGCATTAAGCTTTGAGCTAGGTTTTCATTGAGTCGGTGAAATGACCCATTATTTCCAACCTATTAGCAAATTATTCCCCTCACAAAATTGGTGTTGAAATATGACATTGTCCAACATGGTTACTAAACCTTTACTATTGAGGATTAAATCCACCATCTCCTAGCCAAGCTTAGTTGTTCCCATCAATATCATGATGAGGTTGAGGGCATCCCCCTCAACAATGAGGTTTTAAAAACCATAGTGTGCAAATAAATCAATACCATGATGAGGAGCCACAACTTATTCCATTTGGGTAGTTTGAGATCCCAAATTAACCACATAAGTGAATAGAATTTTTCAATTTCTATTTGTGATGAGACCACTCCCAACCACCCAACCTTGTTTTACAATAAAAGCCCTAATAACAACTTTTGAAGATGAACATAAAAATATAATTTTCAAGATTGTTAGTGATTATGAAATGTACAATAAATTTGAATAATGATTAGAATACATTCAACTCTATTTTAATTATTTAAATTCAACCAATATGAATATTTTTTAAAATGAAAAATAAAACTATCGTCAACTATTAATTTATGGGTCCCATTAAAAATAAATACTCAAAATTTCTCAATATTTCAACTGTATTTCACTTATTAAAATTCAACCCATATAGGCCATTAAAAAAGAACAATCTAATCCCTTTCAAAGCATGGGAGGTCCCTATCTCAGGTCTATTCCTAATTATTCATATTGATCAAGTGTTCAAATAGGACTCTTGGAAAATTGAGCAGTCTATTTGCACAATGATTGGGGCTAAATTTCTCATCACAAAGGAACAATGTAGCAGTTTCCCTTTGCAAGTGGTATCTTTATTTCTATCTCACTACCTTGATCTATTTCCAGGCTATGGTCCCCTCATGTAGTTGACGACTCATTATGTCAAAGAGGAGTTTGTTTCTACATACATGTTGGATAAGGGAATACATTAGTATAATTTTTTTTTTTGTAAAGCTTGGGTGGGGGGGTTCTTCTTGGTTTTCTACTTAAGAAAGAAGCTAGAATATGTTAAGGTGGTTGATTCAGTAAAGATAGGTCTGGTAAATGAAAAGTGTCATTTCTTCCAAAATTAATTAGTATCATTATCAGACATTTTTTTTCCATATAAAATAGCACATATTTCAAGGGTTTTTTATTCTCTTCATAAACCTCTTATGCACAAGGCACTGAAAAAAACTCTTTTCTAATGATTAGTACTAAGATGGGTGACATCGTAGGAAGTTCTAGTGCTTAATCTCGTTGATAATCACCTAGATCTAATGAGTTCTAAGTCTTCCATTCATTCTCATGAGAGATGGGTTTGTGTGAACCACTACTCATGAAATATGGGTCAATGAGTTTGACTCAAAAATATACATAGTTGAAACCTGATAGAAATATCACAACTCTTTTCCATTCTCTTCCATTTGTAATGGAGGAAAATAATATCAATGTAGCAGGCCCCCTTTGTGGTGTGTACATGCAATGGAAAATAACCAACAATAGAAAATGAATTAGGGACTTCTTGTGTCTCTAGGTAACATGGTCGTAGAGTTTATGTTGTAGTTTCTCTCCTTTCGGGGGTTTTCTTTCTTCAATGGTGTTCCTATTCTATAATTGGTCTTTATCAGCCCTTGGTAATGGTGTCTTGTAATGTCCCTAGTATTATTGGAATATCTTTCTAAGAATCAACCTGCAAGAAAGATGTTAGTAACAATGATATGAAACATGAATAGAAATCTAAATAATTAATTATCTACCCCAACAAATTAACCCCTCCAAAAGAAAGTCTACCAGGTCGGACGCATTAACCTTTATAAGGACCCTTTTGTCCTTGATTAAATCTTGCCGTCATCCTCTGGAGCGCATCCTTAGGGACTTCCCGAGAAAAGTCTACTAGGTCGGACGCATTAACCTTTATAAGGACCTTTTTGCCCTTGATTAAATCTTGTCGTCATCCTCTGGAGCGCATCACTTGGGGCTTATAGGCTGACCATAGGTCCATTCCTCTTCTTGGAAGAGTTTTACTCTATCCAAGGCTTAGTACATACGCATATGTGAGTCATCAGTGTACACTGGCTTAGTGGAGGTTTTAATCTCCCTTAAGAGCTCTCTTTTATTATTACTTTTGATAAGAAATTATGTTGTCAATTAATGAATTATTATTTACAAACTTGAAATAACATTATTTATAAAATTGTCCTCTATTGAACATTATATATTTGGTCATATATATATATATATATATATATATATATATATATATATATATATTATATTAAAATCCAAATTATATTACTCATATATATTAAACTTGAATCAACCTTAAGAGAATCTTATATATATATATATATATATATATATATATATATATATATATATATATATATATATATATATATATATATATATAATATATATATATATATATATATATATATATATATATATATATATATATATATATATATATATATATATATATATATATATATATATATATATATATATATATATATATATATATATATATCCAAATTATTAAATAATAAAAGAATCTGAATTATATTAATTATGTATTAAATCTGAATCCATACAGAATTTGAAATAACAGAAATAAATAAACACTAACTATATATATATATATATATATATATATATATATATATATATATATATATATATATATATATATATATATATATATATATATATATATATAGTTATACACGATACTTACCAAAAGATTATAATGCTGTGGAAACTCTTTGTATTTCCTTACTCCCGTGTTTCCCTGTTTTTAAGTCTATTATTTTTACTGCCTTTCTTTTCCTCCTTAACCACCCCGCACATCTCCCTATTAATAGGGTTGGAGAGGGCAGTCACGCCCCTCCCCGGGTGGTGACTGTTCTAATAGTTGCGACTGTAGTCGCAGCTCTTAAAGGCTGCGGCTACAGCCGCTTACTACCTTTTTTTATATGTTTTAACCTTTTAATTTTATTTGTTATAATATATGTTAGTATTTATTATATATTATAATATATGTTAAATATTTAATTATATTTATTATATATTGTAATATATGTTTAGTATTTAATATTTAATACATATTAATATATGTATGTAATGTTTTAACATTTACTTATAATTTGTAATGGAGCTATATTAATATATATTATATTTTATATAATACATATTTAATATATATATTCAATATTTATTATTTAATTGTGTAATGAAGATTTCATTGTTGATATAAAATATTATCACAAAATAGTTTATTTGATTGTACTTGTGTAATTACTGGTATGATTAATCGAGGGTCATTACAGTCCCTCCGTCTTGAATTTGCTTGTCCTCAAGAATCCTAAGAACCTCTTCTTGTTCCCAGGTGGCATCTTCTTCGGGTAAGTTTTTCCACTTGATTAGTAATTCCGTGATGGTTCGGTTCCTCAGCTTCCTTTCTCTAGTGTCTAAGATAATTTCTGGTCTTAGGACGAGTTGCCCTTCTTCATTTAGGGGGGGTAGCTCGATGCAAGGTGTGATATGATTTCCGAGTGCCTTCTTGAGTCGGGATACATGGAACACATTGTGGATCTTACTATTCTCTGGCAATTGTAACTCGTAGGCTACCTCCCCCATTTTCTGAATAATTTTATATGGTCCATAGAATCGGGGCTTCAATTTCTCAGCTCCATTCCTTTTTATAGAAGATTTTTTGTATGGTTGCAATCGTAGGAATACTAAGTCTCCCACCTCAAATGATCTTTCTATGCGTTTCTGATCTGCATATATCTTCTGCTGATTTTGTGCTTGTTGAAGATTTTCTTTTAATGTTTTTATGATATCCAAGCTCTATTGGAGGAAGTCCTGCGCACTAGGTACCTTACTCTCCTGAGTAATCAAACTCCCGAAAGATGTGGCCTCATACCCGTATAGCGCTTGAAAAGGGGACATTCCTATTGACATGTGGTGAGTGGTGTTGTAGCAATGTTCTCCCAAGTGTAACCATTTTATCCATGCAGTCTGTTGGCTGGTAACATAGTTCCTTAGGTAACCCTCTACCCATTTGTTCACTATTTCTATTTGTCCATCAGTTTGAGGATGATAACTTGTGCTGGGGGTTAAATTTGTCCCTGCCAATCGAAATAATTCTTGCCAGAATTGACTGATGAACTTGCTATCTCTATCGCTGATAATATTCTGTGGTAGCCCATGGAGTCAAAAAATTTCTTTAAAGAATAATTCTGCAATCTGACATGCTTTATATTCTGTGGAAACTGGAAGGAAATGAGCAAATTTGGTAAGTCTGTCTACTATCACAAAGATACTATCTTTACCTTGAGTTTTTGGTAATCCTGTAATGAAATCCATAGATATGCTTTCCCACTTCTGATGGGGAATTGGTAATGGTTGAAGTAATCCCCCTGGGTATGATAGCTCTATTTTATTACGCTGACAAGTCATACATTCTTGTACATACTTCTGCACATCCTTCTTCAAACCCTTCCATGAATATTTCTCTCTAATATGTTTATATGTTTTGTAGTATCCAGGATGCCCTGCCAAGGGATTGTCATGATATTCTTTAAGAATTCTATTTTTTACCTTTGATTGAGGTGTTAAAAAAATTCTTCCTTTGTAGAAGATGATTTCATCCCAAATCTTAAAGTCTTCATTAGGTAGGTTACCTTCCATTATTTCACTTGTTTGAGGATCCTTTGCATATTCGGCAATAATTGTTTCCTTCCAATCTTTTGAGATGCTAGTGATAGAGTTTATGTGGGCTCTTTTAGAGAGAGCATCTGCAACCCCATTATTTATTCCCTTGAGATATTCAATATCGAAATCATAGGCTTGAATTCTGCTTACCCATTTTTGTTGTCTGTCGTTAAGGTCCTTTTGATTTAAGAAGAAACGTAGACTATTATGATCGGTCTTTACAATAAATCTTCCACAGACTAGATATTGTCTAAATTTTGCAAGGGCATGCATACTCTTCAATAGTTCCTGTTTGTTTTAGGTGAGTTAGTTCTTGAAAATACCACTCTGGATCTTTTTGGTCGAATCGGTTGATAAGTTTACTTGAGAATTCTTGGTAGGAGATTATATTTTGGTGACCTAATGAGATAAATCCGTTGTGCCACCACTCATGAGCCGATCCTTCTAAGTGGAGTATGGCAAATTGTAATGCGTCCCCTTCTGTCATAGGACTAAGGTTGAAGTAAGTGTTTAGTTTTTGTAACCACGCTTGGGCCGTGGTTTTTCCTTGTCCATCAAAATTTGGGATCATCATTCTATTCACTTTGTGCTTGAGTTCCTTGTTTGGGAACCTTCCATTTCTTCTAGGGACATCATTTTTTTGACTGTCACAAAATTCTCCAAATGTTATAAGTTCCCTAATCTCAGGTTCGAGATTCGCGTAAGCTCTAGCATTTTCCATGGCACGGTTTATGGGTTGGTTCATTTCTTCTTCCCTAGGTAGTTCTTCCCTGGGTAGGAAGGTTGGCTTGGGTACTCCTGATGAAGATGACTCGTTATTTTCCGAGTGATGAGTACTTGTATCCTTCCCTTGGGTATGGTTGTCCTTGATTGAGTTCCCTAAATTTTGTAGTGCTTGTAAGAGCGCTTGGTTATTTTGACTAGTTTGTTCCATGAAACTCCTTAATTCATTTGACAATTGTTCAGCCATAGCCTTCTTGCCCTTTTTTCTCTTATACGTTAACATAAACTATTTCCCACAGGATGGCAGGATTATGCTATGATACCACTGTAATGTCCCTAGTATTATTGGAATATCTTTCTAAGAATCAACCTGCAAGAAAGATGTTAGTAACAATGATATGAAACATGAATAGAAATCTAAATAATTAATTATCTACCCCAACTAATTAACCCCTCCAAAAGAAAGTCTACCAAGTCGGACGCATTAACCTTTATAAGGACCCTTTTGTCCTTGATTAAATCTTGCCGTCATCCTCTGGAGCGCATCCTTAGGGACTTCCCGAGAAAAGTCTACCAGGTCGGACGCATTAACCTTTATAAGGACCTTTTTGCCCTTGATTAAATCTTGCCGTCATCCTCTGGAGCGCATCACTCGGGGATTATAGGCTGACCATAGGTCCATTCCTCTTCTTGGAAGAGTTTTACTCTATCCACGGCTTAGTACATATGCATATGTGAGTCATCAGTGTACACTGGCTTAGTGGAGGTTTTAATCTCCCTTAAGAGCTCTCTTTTATTATTACTTTTGATAAGAAATTATGTTGTCAATTAATGAATTATTATTTACAAACTTGAAATAACATTATTTATAAAATTGTCCTCTATTGAACATTATATATTTGGTCATATATATATATATATATATATATATATATATATATATATATATATATATATATATATATATATATATATATATATATATATATATATTATTAAAATCCAAATTATATTACTCATATATATTAAACTTGAATCAACCTTAAGAGAATCTTATATATATATATATATATATATATATATATATATATATATATATCCAAATTATTAAATAATAAAAGAATCTGAATTATATTAATTATGTATTAAATCTGAATCCATACAGAATCTGAAATAACAGAAATAAATAAACACTAACTATATATATATATATATATATATATATATATATATATATAGTTATACACGATACTTACCAAAAGATTATAATACTGTGGAAACTCTTTGTATTTCCTTACTCCCGTGTTTCCCTGTTTTTAAGTCTATTATTTTTACTGCCTTTCTTTTCCTCCTTAACCACCCCGCACATCTCCCTATTAATAGGGTTGGAGAGGGCAGTCACGCCCCTCCCCGGGTGGTGACTGTTCTAATAGTTGCGACTGTAGTCGCAGCTCTTAAAGGCTGCGGCTACAGCCGCTTACTACCTTTTGTTATATGTTTTAACCTTTTAATTTTATTTGTTATAATATATGTTAGTATTTATTATATATTATAATATATGTTAAATATTTAATTATATTTATTATATATTGTAATATATGTTTAGTATTTAATATTTAATACATATTAATATATGTATGTAATGTTTTAACATTTACTTATAATTTGTAATGGAGCTATATTAATATATATTATATTTTATATAATACATATTTAATATATATATTCAATATTTATTATTTAATTGTGTAATGAAGATTTCATTGTTGATATAAAATATTATCACAAAATAGTTTATTTGATTGTACTTGTGTAATTACTGGTATGATTAATCGAGGGTCATTACATGTCTATTTAGGTTTTAATTTTTTATGGTACTACTTCATATGTTTTTAGGGGATCCAGTATCTGATTAAGTCTTAGTTAGATCATTTTGGTTCAAATATTCTTTTATTTTTCAATTGTTTTTCCTATTATATATAGATAAAATCCTTACAAGTCCTTTGATAAACTTGGATCATTCAAATTAGGAGTAAAAACATCAATAAGAGGAATTTTCCATAGAGTAGAAGGATAAGTTTGAGGAAAAACAAAAGTGTACTAACAAACACATATCATCCTCTTCCACTTACCAAATAACTATATAGTTAATAATTCTTCTTGGATGAGAGACTACATTTTAGAGGAATGTTAGAATCATAAATATTATTCATTTTAGTCTCTAAAACACATAGATTAGTCCTTTTTCATCTTTCAATTTTTCATGTTAAAATACTAATGATAGAATTAAATTGATGAATATTTCATAGTATTTTATTATATATAAACATATATTTTCTAGAAAGAGATATTCTTGGAAATAACTATTGTTGAGCACCTCTAAAATTTATTGCAAGATAGATCTTTTCTATTATATATATATATATATATATATATATATATATATATATATATATATATATATATATATATATATATATATATATATATATATATATATATATATATATATATATATATATACAATCGCCTTTCAACAAGTGGTTGTCAATCCTTTCTTTTAATTAGCTCTCAATCTTTGTCAATTATATAGATAAATTTGTAAAAGTTTCAGGGCATAAGAAATAAGATTATATAAAGAATTAGAATATTGCATCCTCACCCACAAGTAATGAATATAATTGAATATGTTTCAACAAATTATTCTAGATTTTATATTGGATATCAAGGAGGGAATAAAATGATATGTTTGAAAAAAATAATACTTAAACTTATACATTCAACATTTCAAATATTCTAAACTAGGATGATTTAATCTTGTTAGAAGTTTGCAATGGGTGAGTTTCTCATATAGTCTTTGAAAATTACTTGTAATCATGTTGTGATCAAGGTATTCAAATTAAAGGTCATCTTAATTAAGGAGAAAGGAGATAATTTGTACTTCAAATTTTGTTTTCTTAAAAAATATTTTTGAAATGGATATTCTTAAGAATTGATTTAACAATAAATTATTTTGAATATTAGCATTGGCATACTACTAAATCTAAATCCATTAGAATATTTGTAAGTTTTTAGTGGAATTTATCCTACGTAAAATTATTCAAAATATAAAAAATAATAAAATGTATAAAGATTTTTTGAATTAATAAATTATTTTTTAATAATACAAATGATAATTATAAACTATTGATTATTAATACAATTGATAATTATCATTGAGTTATCTTTGATTTTAATATTATTAAAGTTACCTTCTTTAGCCTACATCGAAAATCTATTAGTAGACCATATGCTTCTTCATTGTTATTTGGGATACTAACATTTTTTATGGTTAACGTTGATATATAGTGACCCAATTTTATCTTTGTACATTGAAATTACCTCGTTTATCAAAAGAGGAAAGGAGAAAAATGATTAATTCTATATTTAAAGCTTGATGATTTAATTATTTTCATTATAAATTTATGTTTACTAAATCATTTTTTTTTAAATATTAAATACGATAACTTTTGAAATTATTATTTTCATTCTAAAGATGAGCTATTCTAATTTGAAAAGTGGATATACTATTGAAGTTAAAATTTCATTCATCCTTATTAAAAATAGGTTAACTTTTCATAACTAGGTGAAAGAGGAATCACAATATGAAGAAAACTAATTTTAAAAGAGTGTTATTGGGAAAACTATCTATCTAACCTAGTTTTCCAGAAGGTCATTTCCAACATTTTCTGGTAAACTAAAGGCCCGCATGACAACTATGTTCCTGAGGAGGCTACCGACATGGAGAAAAAAAATATGAGTGCTAGCCCCAGGCTGTGGCTGGCTCTGATCCTCCTATGTCTTCCTCCATGGCTCACATTAAATAGTGTTCCAACCCTCTAATTATCCACACTTCCCCTATTCTTGTGGATTATGAAGACTCGTCCTCTAAGGAGGAAACAATTTCTAGGGCTATCTCTGAGAGGGCCGAAGAGAAAAAAGAAGAGGGTACCGACAAGAAGGACCCAAGCCAGGAGGATAATACAGAGAAGGGTGAAGGTAATTTTGGGTTTATGCAGGTTCTCAAAGAGAGGGCTGGTATGGACATGCAGATGAATTCCTGGCTGTATGAGGAAATCCAAGATGTCAGTATCAAGTACTCACAGCTGGAGGACAGAGTGAACAAAATCGTTCTGTTGCTTGCGAAGCCTACGAACACTGCCATTACAGATGCTGAGAGACGTTTGTTGGTTTTGATGGACAACGTCTGATGGAGAAGCTAGAACAAAAAAAAAACCCTAATGAAGCATAACTTTGAGGGCATGAAGGTGACAACTGAAAACCCGAGGGGCCTTCTCTCTCTTCTCAAAGGGAATAACTACTCGTGTTAGCCCTGGCTCTCATACTACAGCGAGTACGGAGAGAAAGAAAGTAGACAATTCTAAGGAAATCATGGCTCTCCGGGAGTCCATCCAGCAATTTTATTTGCTGAAGGAAGACATAGCAAAGTTTATGGAAAAAAGGTCTTAGCTGTGCTGGTTGGTCTTCGCCCTTCTTTTTTGATGTGTCAGTCTTGTTTTGCTGTCTTTTTTTGCTTTGTGTCGATTCTTCTTATCTTTCTATCTAATGTAAAGGATTACTGTTCCTTAAAAAACTGTTTTATCCTTAATTGAAAACAAAATGGAATATGTATCCTCCTCTTCTTGATACAAAGCACTGATTTAAGATATGTAGGGATTATTACTAATTGAATTATTTGATTTGTTAGAATATTATTGTGCAATAAATACTAGAAAATGTACTACTTTTTGGGAAGAAAAGTATTGTTTCCTACATCAGTTCTGCAAACCATTACTTGAAAGGAACAAGGAGTAACTGTCAGGTATCTTTGATTGATGAAACGATTTTCAAATATAGATGTTATCCAAGCAAGGACTCTCTCAGTAGAATAGTACATAAGTCATTGAGATAATAACATATAACTCAAAGATCCTGTATGTTGAATGCAAAGAGCAATGGTCCAATCCTCTTGATTCAATTTTAAAAAAGGCTGCACTACAGTGTGGTTCCAGTCAAATGTTGGCAGAATAATTTTTGATAAAAGAAAATCTAGCAGAACTTAATTTTTCCCTGAAAACCACAATTAAAAATTATTATTATTACTATATAACCTTTGCAGTGCTTAGAAAAATAAAAACAGAAAAATTAATGCCCAAAATAAACGCAAATGTCCCAGAGCTTCCTGTATCAGCTGCTGATAAATAAGAATGCCAAACGCACTTCAAACTGACAATTAATCTCATACCGAAACACCTGTCCTGTAATATGTAATCTCGAAGAGATTTGAATGTTCTGACTTATACAAGAAAATGAAAAAGAAAACTTCCATGGTCTCTACAACTCTAGGATGATTTTTGATAGAGCTTTTTTTTGGTACATGGCTAAAAATGTTGCATCTATATTTCTGTTTTCTTTAGCTAAAGTTTCAAACTAACTCATTGTCCCACTTAATGCACACAATTGATTTTCCTTTACTCAGAGACCGTGCTAATATTTTCATTAAAGAATTAAACATAGTAAAATGGAAAAAATAGACCTTATTTAGAAAGATGAAATTAAGTCCTAACTATATGCAACTATGTAAAACCTAAAAAGAAAGGAAGACAACAAAAGACTAGATTTTCCACTCTATCGTTTCCCCATCCACATCAATTTTGTTGCCCATCAAGAAGGAACAATTTTCAAAATCTTCTGGCCTCGTCTGCATAAAGTTGGGTAATTCATTTCACCCAATTCATTAACCCTAACACCAATCTTCCTTAATCACACCCAGAATTGGTTCAAATGAAAATTTTCGATATTGAACAAATAAATATTGATACCGACTTCAGTTGGCAATAGTCATAATAAAAAAGATAAAGCAAATACACTTAGCATAGCATCAACAGAACTAGGTTTAGAGTCATATGGAAGCCAGAGATTACATTTTGACAATAAACAAACTTAATCATCTATGCATGGAACTACAACGACATATGAATTGAAATAATGGTTATTATAAAACATTTGCAATACATTCGGTGTTCTTACACATGCAGGAAATAGATAACTGGAATTAGAATAGTCCCTTGAATTGTAGCAGACAGCCATGGAGACACTTATTGTAGAATATGTATAGTATTGCTCCTTTGCTACACTATTACAAAGCATCTTCACAATTAAAACATTCAATGTTTGATACCCTAGAAAAACTTGTAGACATAACCAAGCTTTAAAATTGTTTGGGTGTCAAAATCCAGGAATGAAGAGTCTATGCTTTTTTTAGATCTGTTGTTGCAGTGACTCAACAACTGTAGAAGCCTTAACATGATGAAAAACATTAATTATGCGAGGAAACCCACCTACAGCTTGTTCAAACATTCATCTGAATAACAACCATGTTTCAAAATGTGTAAAAATTGTCAATACATCGAAATCTGAACGAGAGAAAATGATATACCTCTGCGTAAACCTACAAATGCTTGCTACATTAATGGCTCATTTGGATCTAGTGTATAATAGTGTGTGAGAGCCAAAACTTTGACTACAAATGCTGATGGTGTAAAAAAAATGACCAACAAAACCTAAAAGCTACATTAAATGCAGTACGGCTTATCTTATTAGTTTACCCCTTTAAGTCTGCATTTGCTTGAATAACTTTTTTGTCGAATACAATACATTTCCAGAGCTTTACCGACAATAGATGTAACATAACCTCTATTGGGACATGGCTTTGCATGTTGGGATAGCCGTTGAACACATGTACCAAGTCCATTCTCTGTAAACATAATTAAAATCATAATAATTAGTTTTTTTCTAACCTGTATAGATTTTTGTAGCTTTCCCTGTCAAGTAACATTCACAGGAAGCCCAGACAGTGCGCAACAGACCTGTTTTTTATTAGTTCAGCAACTAAATAAGCGACTGACCTTTATAAAGCCACAGTCGTAAGGCTGTCAAGGAATCAGCAGCACAAACTAATGTATCACAAGGACATAAAGTCAAAGAACTTCTATAGAAATACGGTTTAGATAATACAAGATCACAAAAGACAATATACAACACATAGGCCAAGATAGACCCCAAACAATACTCAGCAAACAATCTAAAAGCATTAAAGTTGAGGAAAGGTTCCCCAAATGTTCTTCTTGAGATATGCAGAGTTGTTCAAGAGTTGTCTGCAACAGACCTGTTACAATGACCACAAACGTTGATATCTGTCTGTCATCTTGCATCGATATCCGTGAATGTTTCTGACAACCATCTCCGCCAATCTGATACCGCCAGAATACTCTGTACTAACATTGCCGTCAAACAATTTCCATAAAAAAAATTATGACAGTTTGATTAGCTGGAGAAAAAAAGATTAATCACCTTGTAAACTTACTGTCTCTACAATAGTTTTCTATGGCAGGCATGAGTCATTAGGAATTACTGATTTCATTGATACTTATGATTATTTTCAACTTAATATAATATACGAGTATTCACTATGTTAAACTAGATTAATTTGATTTTAACATAATTCTATTAGTTTGTATCATTTGATTGCTGAAGGAATTGGAATTGATACTATGATAGACTAATTTGTAGTTAGAAATCACACGGTATATTATGACTTTGATTTCATCTTCCTATGGACTTACTAACCAAGCCAATGTTGTCGACCTTATTCCTCTAAGTGAATTTGACTTGTATCCACCTGAACAATTATTCGTAACCCTAAATTGACTCAATTTTCCCAATGCATCCTTTATCAAGATCTCCCACATACCATTTATCTTGTTAATTTGCAAATTAACCAATCAAAGTGTCCATTCTTAAACGTTTGTCAGTCCAGGAACTGCCAGATCTGAAAAACATAGTCACGGAATGAAGGAAGTATTTTCTTTATTTTTTACACGCTGTTGGTTTAATAAGACATGGGGATTTTAATGGTCCATATATATCGCGTTGAAATATTTCATTATTCAAATTCCTTTTCTGAAAACCCTAAAGTAGAAACTGTCTCTTCGACCTTTAATGGTTGATTTCTCACCTTCAAAGAAGCATCATGGTCGCTTACATCAAAGAACTGTTCATCCAATTTGACTTGACATTCAATAAGCAGATAATTGTGCCCACGTGGACCATACTTTCAAATGATGACAACTGGTTATAGCTAATATATTTCCCCTTCACTCGAACCAATTAAATTATATTTTGTAGCCTTGGCCTTTCGGAGTTACGAAGCGCCATAAACTAAACACGAATATTAAAATGAAAGTATATTATAACCAGTATTATGTACCTAAATCGTGTAGTTTCTGTTTTAGTAATTCACGAAAGAAAAGTACAGTAATCTTTGAATCTATATATTTATTATACTATCATGTCTATTATCTACACACTGTGTCCATTTTTTATTATTTTAGGAAAGATAAATGTCTTTTTATCTAGACCATATGGTCCATGCCAGTTATTTATTTTCTATCCTACCATAATCTAGACTATGTGGTCAATGTTGTATTAATTTATACATAAGAAATAGAAGTTTGCATCAATTTTCTTTATAATTTTTATTTCTATATTTAAATAAGTTTTGATCTATATATTTTTTTGGAGAGACATCTTACAAGAATAATGTTATGTTCTTGTCTTTAGAACCTATTTTTCTAGAGACATCTTACAAGAATAATGTTTTGTTCTTGTCCTTAGAAATTATGATTAATTTTTTTAAGCATTTCATATGTTGTTTGATAAAAAAAATAGTGTTAATATGTTTTATTTTCATTTCATGAAACAAAAGTAAGTGGAAGGACATTTCTACTTTGTATCTCATAATACGTGAAGACATGGATACAATGTTATAGTTCACTAAGTAATCGTATGGATTAATAGTAGAAAAAATTGTGCATTGGTGATAATCTTATTACATCATTCTATATAAGAAAAAAATAAATAGCATTAGACCAAATGCTTTGGATATATAGTTTCAAAGTATCTAGCAATTATATGTAATAGACCGACCAATTATGCATGAACAAGCACCCATTAGAACCATGTCATACTTTATCATTTCATACAACAAAAGCTAACCCTCTTGACATATCATCTAATGATCTATTAATTTCTAGACAATAATTTATAATTTCCTACAAGAAAGATTACCCTCTTAACATATCATTCAATGGTCTCTTTGTAAATAAGCAATGAAAAATTGTGTCTATGCATGCTATCTCTCAACCATGTATCCCTTTTTTTCTACTACTGGTATTATTAAATACGATGTGGATTAGATAGTAGATATTTATCTATACTAATATAAGTGCATTGTTGAAGCCCAAATTTATATATTATTAGGCACCATACTAGATAATAACTAATAAAAGAATATAATTTGAACCATTACTCATTCAAATAATTGCTCAACAAAAGATAAGCAAAGCATAAATCAACACATTGGATAGAAATAAAAAAAATCTCTAAGACATGGTCATTATTGGCATAGTGTTATGGTTAAGTTGTGTTGGTGATTTTTTCTATTCAATCTCAAACTATATTAAGACATCACTTTTCAATGTTTGTACCTTCAGGATGCGGTCTCTAATTTTGGACCTTCCCAATTTATTCCTTTAGGACAAAAAACATTTATCCCTTTAAAAAAATATATCAAAATTGGGCAACTTCTAATGAGTAATTAAAGAATATAAGAACATGGCCACCTCTTATATTATAATTGCAACCTAAAACTTACAAGATAAGGTTAGCACCACACATGAGCTTTTGTATACTTTATTTCCAAACCAAAAATAAACTATCTAGTATCACATGTAGTATTATCAATGGAAGAATCGAAAGTACTCCTAATAGAGAATGCTTATTGTTCCTACATAGATTTCCAAGGAAGCATAATGGAGCTTTGATTTTATCTATCTTTGATTGGCATTGCTTAGGCATATGCATTTCTACATAGAATCAGATGCCTCAAAGCTTGTTTGGGATCTATGTGAGATTGGTTGGGAGTTAAGTTGTATTTGGGTATCTTAATGAAATAGGATAATGTTTATCTCCATGTGATCTTGTGTTGGGGAGATCAAGATGAATTTTTGCATTACCTAGATAGTATCCAATTTTGACACTTACCTCTTTGATTGTCACTATTTTTTTTAACTACAACGTTTCGTAAACATTTTGATGACCCTAATTTGCTAAACAAAAAAAAAATGTGACATAGTTGTTGTATGAGCGATGATGTTATCATCGTAACTACAACAAAAAAGTTGTTGGACATCGTTGGATCATTGACAAAATTTTGTTGATTTTTCGACGAAATTTTGTTATTTTTTTACACTTTGAAAGAGTCATTTTGCAATGTTCTGTGGTTATTTTTCATCACTATATGAATGAAGTTTTCATAAAATTTATGAAGATCAATGGTTCCATTATCCATCGAAATCTCCAATGATATTTCATTAGAATTTTGATGAATTTATCTGGGTCATAAAAATGACAAAATTTGTATGAGTGTTTCATTGGTAATTTGACAATAGTTTGTCGATAATTTGACACTAGTGCTACTAACAAACAAATATGATGATATTGAAAGTCTCTTCTACTTACCAAATAACTATATATTTAAAAATTCTTCTTGGATGAGAAACCACATTTTAGAGGAAGGGTAGGATAAAAAATAATATTAATTTTAGTTTCTAAAATATATAGGCTACTCTTTAGCCATCTTTCCTTGGACATCGTTCATTTTTTTGAGTTAAAATACTTATGATAGAGTTAAATTGATGAATATATCATAGAATTCAATCCTATATAAAAAAATATTTTCTAAAAAGTGATATTCTTGGAAATAGCTATTATTTAGTACCTCTCAAATTTATTACAAGATAGATCTATTGTATTAGATTTATATATAGAATTTTTTTAAAAGAATAAATATACCTTTGGGAAATCAAAGAATAATTTTGAACTAAAAACCATATGAAATATACATTGAATTGTAGAATAGGAAAAAAGAACATGAGATAAAAAATCCACTTTAATAAATCTCCTTTCAACAAATTGTTGCGATTCATTTTTTTAAAGTAACTCTCAATCCTTATCAATTATAAATAATTCAACAACAAGTATGATTCAAATAATTAGTTCCTAAAATTACACACCGAACATTTGGAACATTTTAAACTAGTATGATTTAAACTTGTTAGGAGTTTGGAATAAGTGAGTTTCATTAAGTCATATGGTCTTTGAGAATCACTTGTAGTCATGTTGCAATAAGTTATTGAAATTAAAGGTCATCTTAACTAAGGAGAAAGGGGATCATTTGTATTTCAAATTATGTTTTCTTGAAAAATATCTTGGAAATAGATATTCTTAAGAATTGATTTAAGTGTATATTTTAATTTTTTTTAAGCAAAAGTGGTATAACCACCATATTTTATTATTAATTTGATTCAATAGCTCCCCCATGGAAGAACCAGTAAGAAACCCCGGGATCATAGTTATATACATGCATATATCCGAGGATATATAAATACATAAGTATTACAAATTTTGAGCAAAATAGCGAAGACACCAGAGACATTGGCTGGAATAAGTTCATCACGTTACAAATGCTCCATGAATGAGAGTCCAATATGTTGAAAGACATGGATGCCAGCAGGGCAGTTATTAATCTTCCCTATCCACCGTACTTCTTTCTATCATAGGCTTTCTTAATGCCTTGTCGCATGATCGCAAGGCATCTCTCTCCTCGCTTACGATCATGCGACCACACTCCTTTCCACCACTTTGCATTAACTGCCCCAGCTACCATCCATCTTCCACACCTACCATCAGCTATGCCACATGCCTTGTCACATGATTGCATGACTTCATTCCCACCCATGCGATCATGCGACCTCTTTACTTGCCCAGATTTTTGTGAGCCGCAACCACCGAATTAAATGTGACTGCTTTTCTATATGTGAACCTGCGATAGTATTGTGTGGGGCCCTCTCCTTTCACCTTTTCGCATGATCACATAACCCTTGTTTGGTTTATGCGATCATGCGACAATCTCAAATATTATGCGATAATTGTGCAAATGTTCCAAAGTGCATGGGTCCCCTCTATTGCTCTTGTCGCATGATCGCATGAGCATTATTTTCATCATGTGATCATGCGACCAGCCCGTTTTCATCTGCCAACTACTGTAATAAATGCAGTACATTTTATATTCCCCTTTCTTTGACATTTCTCTCATTCAGATGTGATCCAGAGCATTTTGACCTCTTTACTTGCCCAGGTTTTTATGAGCTGCAACCACCGAATTAAGTGCGACTGCTTTTCTATATGCGAACCTGTGATAGTATTGTGTGGGGCTCTCTCCTTTCACCTTTTCACATGATCACATAACCCTTGTTTGGTTTATGAGATCATGCGACAACCTCAAATATTATGCGCTGCCTAAAGTTTTTGGCCAGGCACTTTTTCCTTTTGCGATAACTGTGCAAATGTTCCAAAGTGCATGGGTCCCTTCTATTGCTCTTGTCGCATGATCGCATGAGCATTATTTTCTTCATACGATCATGCAACCAGCCCATTTTCATCTGCCAACTACTGTAATAAAAGTGGTACATTTTATATTCCCTTTTCTTTGATGTTTCTCTCATTCGGATGTAATCCAGAGTATTTCAAGATCATTCTACAAGAAGTATATATTGTAAACAAAAGGAATGTTTTAAAGTATAGTCATATACAGAAATATAGATGATATTCTGGGCATAGGCATCTCTAGGTACAGTCTGTAAATCAAAAAATTTGGCATTAATATATGCTTTGTTTACTCTGATCTATTATCTAGCATTGTAATGTGTGTATCTTCCTCCATCAAATTGCTCTCTTCCCCAACAACCAGTTGAATTGCATCCCTTATTGCTTGCGACTTCACAGCCACAAACACATGTGTGCCGATGAGCTTGCAGATGGGGAAATATATATGCATCTATTAGAGAATAAACTTCACATCCAGACATTTAGGGCATCAACTGCACATGACACTATTTCTTGACTATAGATTTCCTTCCACTTGGCATCGTGATTAATAAATGAATCATCATTAATAGCCACCAATTCATACCCATCACAACCTTTGTTTTCCAGATGGTCTGCTAGTCTATTACCCTCTCTAAGCATGTGAGAGATCTAAACTTCTTGAAATGAATCCAGTAGCAGCCAAATCTGCTGAAGGATGTATGATAATTTCCAGTTGTGGGATATTCTGCTTATACATGTAGATATAATCACTATTGAATCTCCCTCAATTTGAATCTGACAGAAGCCTCCATTTTTTGCTAGTATTAGGCCTTCTAGTAATGCCTTGGCCTCAGCCATATTGTTTGTGCCATCAGGAAGCGGGCAGCATTTTACTGCTAGTAATATTCCTTGAAAATTCCAGATACAAATTCCCACCCCTGATTTACCTGGGTTCCCTCTTGAAGAGCCATCGAAGTTAATCTTGCTAAACCCTTTGGATGGCGGCATCCACTTAATCCCTTCTCTGCCCACCATTTTGTTCGGTTTTGGTTGGTAACACCAACCAAAGGGAGCATGTATTTGTTTCCACTCTCGCAATATAGACGAGTCCCATGATGTCATAATTAGATTATGTTTAAGCTTATTATGGCTGGCATTAACTAGTTCTGATATCGATCTTTCTATTTGAGCTGTGACCACTTGGATTGTTGAAAATTGTCTATGAAAGATTCTTTTATTTCTCTCCCACCAAATTGCCCAGACCACTATTGCTGGAGTGCGCTTCCAAATTGCTGAAAAAAGGGAGGATGAATATAGTTTTGGCCATGAATCAAAAAGGTCCCTTAGCTTGCATGGAAGAGGAGTTGGATATTGTAACTTTCTAAGGACAAAATGTTGGCATTCTTGAGCAAATTCACATTTTAAGAATAGGTGGTCTATGTCTTCTTGATGATTATCACAATGCAGACAATTAAAAGGCTGAGCTATATTAAGTCTCTGAAGCCGCTCACTTGTTAATGCCCCATTATTCAAAGCTAGCCAAGAAAAGCAACCTGCTTTTGGTAATGTTAGATTATTCCAACAGAAGGAATAAGCACGGGGTGGTTGCTTGGTTGCATCTCTCTACTGAATAAGTTTATATCCATCCTTAATATTAAAATTCCCATCTACCCCCAGTGCCCAAATCAAATTATCCTCCAAGTTTGATAAGTAGATCAGTCTTTGAGACAAGATTTTCTGAAATAGTTGAATCTGTTGTGGTGAGAGAGGTAGTTCTTGGGGGTCTTTCCAAATTACTTTCCTTGAGTGCAGGCATAAAGTAGATACATATCCAATTAAGTGAATACCCCAAAAAATTTTTGCTACAGAGATAATATCCTCCATTCCAATGTCATTTTTACTAATCAAAGGTGGTACCCCACTCCATGAATCACGCCAAAACTTGACTGATTGACCATTATTGACTTCCCATGTAATATACTTGCATATTAAATCTCTGGAGGAGATCATGAAGTTCCAAATGGCTGACCCTTTAGGGGGTTCAGATACCGATATAATTCTAGTTGGGTTAGAATCATCTAAGTACTTGGCTTGCATAATTTGGCACCAAATATTATGTGGCTTAGAATACATTTTCCATACTAATTTGCCCCCAAATGCTATGTTCCACTTTTGTAGATCATGAATCCCTACCCCACTCAGCTGCTTAACTTGTGCCAATTTCTCTATCGAGACTAAAGGGATTTTCTTTTCTCCGTTCATGTTCCCAGTCCATAGAAAATCTCTAATCAGTTTCTGAATTTTTTGAATGACCGACATAGGAGCCTTGAGGACTGATAAGTAATAATTGGGGATTGCCGAGAGAACTATTTTGACTAAAAGTATTCTACCTCAGAGAGACAGCCACCTTGCTTTCCATGCAACCACCCTGGCTTTAATCCTTTCGATGATTGGTGTCCAATAACTAATTTTATTTGCCCCCGTGAAAAATGGGATACCAAGGTAGACTGATGGAAGGGAATCCACTAAAAATCCAAGGAGGTTAACTATTTTATTAGATACAATTTGATTTGTATTAAATAGATATATCTTGGATTTGAGAGGATTAACTCTCTGATTTGATGCTATAGTATACAGGTCCAAGGTTTCTTTGATTTGCCTGGCCTCCCGGATGTTTGATGTACCAAATAATAATGTATCATCAGCGAAGAGTGAGTGAGTCACTGAGATATTTGTTTGACCAATTTGTACACCCAACCACTTGCCTGCCACTTTCTTCCAAAGTATGAACCTACTAAATGTCTCTGCCATTAAAATGATAAGACTGGTGATAAAGGATCCCCCTGCCTAACTCCTTGTGTAAATGAAAAATAACCCGCCGGAACACCATTTATCAAAACTAAAAAAGATGCACCCGAAACACAAGCTTTTACCCATTTCACCAGCTTCATGAAAATCCAAATTTTTGTAGGACCTTAATGAGGAAATCCCAGCTAACTTTGTCATATGCTTTCATCATGTCCAATTTAATAACAAAATGTGCTGATTTACTATTGTGGATAGAATGAAGAACTTCATGAGCCACTAGAGCTCCTTCCATTGTCTCTCTACCTAGAACGCAGCCCCCTTGTGGATGCGAGACAATCTTAGGGATAAGGTATTGCATCCTTAACTAAATAGCCTTTGTGATGATTTTATAGATAGTATTGCATAAGGATATCGGTCGGAAGTCTGCAAATGTCTTTGGATTTTGCACTTTTGGAATAATGGCTATATTAGTAGTGTTGAAGTTTTTCAACATGGTCTTCCTGGTCCTTGATTCTTCTATAACATCCAATAATTCCCATCCAATCCAGTCCCAGCATACTTGAAAGAATAGAGTAGTAAAGCCATCTAACGCTGGGGCTTTGTCTGGAGGCAAGGAAAAGACCACTTTTTTTAATTCCTGAATGGTAAATAGAGCCATAAGTTTTAAATTATCCACTATTGAGATCATGTTGGGGATTGCCTCTAGCAATTCCTCCATTGGAGGTGGAAGTGGACAAGCAATGGCAGGAGGGGCTAACAAATTTTGAAAAAATCTGACCCCTTCATCTTGTATGCTTTGAGGTTCTGACAATAAGATGCCATTGTCAGCTTTGGTTATAGAGAGAATACAATTGCTCGCTATTTTTAGTTTAGCTGACGCATGAAAGTATTTTGTTTTTCTATCCCCCTCTTTTAGCCAAAGTTCTCTTGACTTCTGCCTCTAGTATTCCTCTTCTCTGCTGCATATTTCCTCCCACTCCTGTACTAGACTTTTCTGAGTAGCGAAGGAGTCATTATTCATCCCTTTCTTTATAATAGTGTTATATATGTCCTCTAATTTGGTCTTGACTGTTTCTTTCTCTTTAAAAATATTCTTAAATATCATCTCATTCCGTTTCTTGATCCACTATTTGGTGAGCTTCATCTTGTGTGCAAATTGGAACATTTTAGTTCCATCTATTGCGGGCACTGAATTCCAACAATGCTTAAGTGAATTCAAAAGACTTGGGTGGTGTAACCACATTCTTTCAAACTTGAATGATGGTCTATGCTGGAAATCTTGTTGTTTTACTATCGTGTACAAATGCAGACAAATTGGGAAATGATCTGAACCTAGTTGTGGTATAAATTTTTAGTGAAATGTAACATTGACTAATTTCCAGCATTGGGAGAGGAGAAATCTATCTAATCTGATCACTATTTGAGAGAAATCTACCCTTTTGTTGGTCCATGTAAATGACCCATTTGATGGCACAACATTCATTAGGCCATTATCTTCAACAAAATTTGCAAAGTCCTGAATTGTCCTCATTGGTGGACAAATTCCACCCATTTTTTCTGATAGTTTTAAAGTGGCATTAAAATCCCCTCCCAATATGATATGCATGTCTGAATGAAGTTGTAAAAATTGAGTAATCTCTGACCACAATCTCAATTTGTCTTGGGTTGCTGTGGGCCCGTAAACATTAAACAATAATATTTTAGTATCAAAACATTCCAATCTGATGGCTTGCCAATTATCTTTCTTCTCAGTAATTTGGACTTGAAAAAGATTAGTATCCCAGAGGATAGCCAGCCCACCTGATGCACCTATCAGTGGACTATGAACATCATTCCATTTTGTCCATTTCCTAATAGTTTTGTTAAAAACCTCATCTGACATCTTTGTTTCTTGAAGTAGTATAATATCCACTTTTATAGAATCAATTTCTAGCTTGATTCTATTTCTTTTGTCAGAGGCATTGAGACCTCTGACATTCCAAGATGCTATCTTCATTGTTGACAAGGAGAACCTTTTGTTCTCCTCGTCAATCTTTTGGAAGGTGTGAACTTCCCATCTAGTGTTGATTGAATTCCAGCTTCAATTTCTTCTTTGACTATAGTGCTTTTGGGCTTTCTACGTCTCTTTTTTGGTGAAGCCTTGGCTTGTGCTTGATGTAATGGTGATAGCTCAATTGATAGTGACATATTAGGGTCAAAAGCCATAGGACCTGTTCCTACAACACAAGTGGTATTGTTTGGGCCATCACATATTTCCTGATTAGTGCGATCAATAGCCAAATCTAGGTCATCATGCAATTCCTGGTCAAATCTTGCTAGGTTTTCCACTGATGTAGGAAATGTGTTATTCTATATCCATTCTACAATGCGGGAGTGAACAATCTCCTCTAATTCAAATGGAGGCACCAACATACTAGCAGCATTGTTGTAGTCTTTACTAAGGTTGATGAATATAGCTTCTATCTGCCCATTAACTCTCCCCTTAGATTGACTAGTAGAATCTGGAGAAGAAGAGCCTTTAGAATCCATACTGAGCTCATTTACCACTCTAGCCTTATTATTGTCACTTTGCTGGTGCATGTTTAGAATCTGATGCTCTTCAAGCGGTTGCATATTCTCTTCTACTGGAGTATTGGTGAACCCATCACTCAGGCATTTATGTTGATCTTGTTTGTTGTACACACCTTCATACTAAAGGATCCCCTCTTCTTCTGCTATTTCAAATATTATTTTGGTAGCTAGGTCTGTCAATAACTCTTCTAAAATTTTCCTAGCTCGCAGATTTACCAACACCTCTTTATCAAACACATTATTTGTAAATGGATTTGTAGCAGGAGAATCTGAAAACATTAAGTTTTGTACTATGTCATCCTAACTAAAAATTGATTCTTCTGATTTACTCCAATCTAATAAGGAAGGCTGCTTGGAGGCACTCAAGAACACCATAAAGATACTTATAGCCCAATAAAAGTAGATAGAAGCTTCATATTGGTAAATCTTGTTAGGGAAAACTTCAACAAAGCATGGAGAAGAAGATTTCAATTCCACTTGCTGAGGTATATGTGATATGGAGCACTGGAAAGGATTTGTACAAAAGTTATCACATACCCTCAATTGGGTTAATGGCTGGGATTGGCAATGAATTGTGAAGTGCCCTAATTGATGCTGATATAACATGATAGTCTCCTCATTTTGAAGATGAATTTTTTGATCCCACTTCCCCCATTTGGATTTTAGGGAAATACATTTTGGCAATTCAGAAGTCCCATCATGAAGGATACACACTCTAACTTCTCGGTGCGACACCTCAAATGGTATTAGGTCATGCTTAGCAAAGATACCAAACTGATTAGCAATGATTTCTACTATGTCCAGATCTTTGAATTCTAAAGGCAAGTTTGGCAAGGCAATCCAAATGGGGAAGAAAAGTGGAGCTCTATCTTGTAGTTTTAGATTAGGGGTCCATACTGCAATAAAGAGTCCAACTCCTTTGCAGAACTAGTTTTTGATCTTGTGTATCCCATCCCTCATATCAGAGTTTTCAAATTTAGTAAGAAAATAACCCAACTCAATATTTAACCAGAAAACATCAATTAACCCTGGCCAATTGTCAAAGGCCCAAATTTTAATATCATCAATACATAAGCCCGTTCTCGAAAATGTACCTATTAATGCTATATTTTGGAGATGATGAATTTGATCTTGAAGCAGATGATCTGGAAAGGATATTGATGTATGTTCACGAGTCTCGGACCCCTGATGAGTTGCCTTCTGAAGAGTGCTCTGCTTCATCTACCAAACTTGAATAGGTTGCTTAGGATTGAAAGGGGCTCTATTTGTTGTGACTTGATGAGATTGCCCACTATGTTGATTAGATATCTGCTTCGTAACCCTCAAATAGCCCTATTTTTTAGCGGGCCCCTGATTATATCATATGGCTACAGGTGATCTCAGTGGCATGCCTTCACAAATGTCCAGTATTTCTTGTTTGTGGAAGCACCGATATCTACCCTGAGCTCTTTGCCTTGGCAAGAAAAGATTACCTCCTGCCTCATGAATAGAATGTGCATTGTTAAAAGGGTCTTTGAGATATTGTACTGCCTTATTGAAACCCTACTTCCTCTGCAACCCAGACTAGGGCTTTACTGGTACGTTAGTGAATCTAGGATTCACAAAAAAAGGCTTGGCCAGTTGGACTGTTACTTTTCCACTAAATATTTTCATTATGTCATCAGGATCAAAACGGGTAGCAGTGCTGCCCTTCACCCAATTTTTCTGTGCAAACGGGACCGATTGAAAATGTGGAGGGCGAGAGGGCTTCCGGGAAACCTTACCATAGTGTGAAAAATCTTGTTGCAGTTGGTACTGATCGAACACCTGCTTCTGTGATGGAAGCTGCTGCCTGGCCCCATAAGTGTATATTATTTTGAATATCAGTAATTTTATACTATTGAATATAAATTTGTTAGAATATTTGTACATTTTTTTGTTGAACTTATCATAATAAAATGGTTCAAAATATAGAAAAAGAATAAAATATATAAATATTTCTTGAACTTAAAAGTTATTTTTTAATAATATAATTTATAATTATAAAATAGTTTTTATTAATACTTGATTGATAATTATTAGTGATTTATTTGAAGGGAACATGCTAAGGAGATAAGGAACATAAACAAAGATAAAACATCAAAAGGAAATAAAAATAAAAAAGAAAATAGACATTGCTTCTACTATAATCTCTAACTTAATATATTCAAACATACAGATCTGATTTTGCAAAACTAGAAATTTTTCTTTTTCTCTTTCACCCAATATCAAAACTAAGAGAACCTCTATTTTTTTTCTATGTTCTCTGATTGAAATTTTTATACAATAGTCTCTATTTTTCTAGATTATTTTTGAACATTTTTTTTACTTTGCTTACAAAAAAATCTACTCTTAGATGTGTGTATGAAGGAAACAAGTGAGAAGGACAAAGTATTTAATTTAATTTCATATGTCTTCAACCATTGTAGAATGTATCTAATAAAGATTGCATTCACAAAAATTTTAATTCTAAAAATTTATCCTCTCTGTGCTAATTCAGAATATTTGGTATTGTGGACAAGACATTTGGGTAGTTGAACTAGAGAGATATACAAAGGAGAAGAAAATGTAGTAGTTGGTGATTAATTCTAACAACCCCCCCCCCCCCCTTAATCATAACTACTTCCATCAATGATGCCCAATCAATCTATTTGAAACAAAAAAAATCCTTTCACTAATGCCTTGGTGAAAATGTCTACACTTTGATATTGAGACTTGCAAAACATTAAAAGGATTTCTATGTTGTTGAATTCTCTGATGAAGTGATATCGTGTGTCAATTTGTTTACTTCTTTTGTGAAAAAATGGATTCTTGGACAATGCTATAGCTGAATTATTGTCACAATAGATCTTACTTGTCTCCTCTTGCTCATGCTTCAATTATTTCAACATTCTTCTCATCCATATTGCTTAACATGCTGCTCCTATAGCTTCCACATACTCTGATTTAGCTAATGAAAGAGTGAAAATTAGTTTTGGTGAGGCCTCATCCTATGCCATCATTTCATAGCAGTTTATTTTCATCTTATGACTATCATGTTGACACTTTATTTTATCATGTTGGGCTATTTGGAAAAAGACATTATATTTTGATACTATGTGATGACCTACGATTATATGGATGATGAATTAGGACTTACTTTCATGGTTTGATTATTAGGTCATGATTATAGTATTTGATGAATCTTTAATTAGAATATGATGCTTTAATATGTTATTTTGGACCCCCAACCCAAAGTACACCTATTTTGGACCATTTTTGCCCCTTCAAAAGATGCATTTTTGAAAAGTGACAAGTTTAGGATGTGTACCAAATCTTCCTCTCTTTTCAAATTTGAGTTTCCCTCTTGTTGAGAGAGAATCCTAAGTGAGTGTGCCCAATCATCTTTGAGGTTAGGTAGGGTTTTCTTCTTTAGTGGGATGGAGAGGAAATTGGTAGGTTGATTGCACACTCTCCAATTTTGGATACTTCTTATGGACTTAGCAGGTTTTTGTTGGCATAATACATGTAATTGTCCAACTACATGACAATTGGTAACTGTCCAGCTTTGTGTTGTATATGTTCTTCTTTGCGTTATCAAATTTTATACATCTGATTTCCAATTATCTCATGTGGTATCAGAGCGTCTTTGGATTGGATGTCTATGTGTTCATTCTTCAAAGTCATTAATTCTAAAATGGTTGTCCATAACTGTTACTTGGTTCACAATGGGTTTGAACAATGAGAGTATGAAGTCACTGATGCCTGGATAGAGGAGCCTGAGAGTGTGCCCAGAGTTGTTGGTGTCTTGTGTTTGGTCTAAAATGGTTTCAAGAACTATTATTATCATCTGCAGGTTTCAAAACTGTTATGTGGTGACATTTTCCATTTTGTTTCATCCCTAATCTTACATTAACGTTATTGCCATGCGTTAAGAGTCTTTGAATCAACTTGGGCTTTATATGCTATGTTAAGGAGTTGGAGAGAAGTGGAGTAATTCTGAGATTGTGTGGATGATGGCCAAGTCATTGGATTTGGAAAGGGCACTGAACAAGACAAGCAATGAATGGAAAGGTGAAAACTAAGAGTGACACACTCATCTCATCTCGAAAGAAACTCAAATGATGGAAGTTGTTGAATCAAATTTCTTTCTTTTAGTCTAAATCCATGATGAAGGTATAAAAAATAAATTAGTAAACGTAATATTAAGTTAATTCTGGTGAGTTTGATTCATGTACAAGAAAATTTGAGCAAGGTGTAGAGTGTGAAGGATTATTGGGTGGATTACTGGGCTCAACATAATGGTGTCATATTGGGATTACTTTGTGGATTGTGATGACAACTTGTCCCTATCAGAATAATTGCTGAGTAACTGACACTAGGAAATGGAGAGCAAAATTGCATTGGTAGAATGAAGTGTTGGTAGATTTGCAATCATTTCTTGAAGTTTTTCCTATAGTGGGCACTCAAAGAATGAAATGTTGATTGTTAATGACATCATTGTAGAGAAATGATCTCAAATAGAAGTCTCCAACTTCTTTTCGGTGAGCACACTTGCATTTAAAATTGTTGATTTGGATTGTATTGGTTTGACATGGAGTTTTCATTAGATAAATACTCTGGTTTCAATTTTCATACATGGAGAATAAAAATCCAAATGCAATTGATGAATAAAAATCTATGGGACATAGTAAGCGGAAAAGAAAAACCACCCACAGATGCAAATAAATTGTTGGAGTGGAACGGTAGAAATGATAAAGCCAAGGATATTATTGGTCTTGCTCTTGCCGATTCTGAGCTTCATTAGGTAGATCTAGATAATGCTTCTATTGAGATTTGGGATAATCTAAACAAGATGTTTGGAGCAAAAGCTATCAATGAAAATTTTTCTCTCATAATTCAATTGTTTAGATTCAAAATGGAAAATGGGATCACAATCTCCAATCATATAAGTAATTTAAGGTCTCTCATTAGACAACTTGCAGAAGTTAAGGTTCCTATTGATGATGATTATGCTAAGGCCATCTTGTTAAATAGATTATCTTCCAAATATAGTAATGTTGTCTTTACACTAAGTAAACTCACTTCACAGACTCTAGAGGATATGATTCCAGCCCTTCTAGCAGAAGAAAACATGACAAAGGAAGTCATAGAAGAAGCTCATCAAATCAATCAAGCATTATACTCACAAAGTAATTAAAAATGGTTAAATAACAATAAAAGAGACAATAAATGTTTTTACTATAAGAAAAAGGGGCACACAACATGGATTTGAAGAACTAGAGCTAGTAATGTTCTTAAAGGAAAAATCAAAGAACAATCTGAAAAAGGAAATTTTGCATGCATTAAAAATGAGGACACATCGGACGATGGAGAGGTTGTTAACGATTTCCAGTCTCCTATTAATCACAATCTTGTGCATTGAACCTTCACTTCTGGAGGTTGGTGGCATAGGAGGATGGAGGAATTTCTATCATCTCAAGTTAGCTTCTCGCTTTGAGATGGTGTTCTGCATGAAAAGAATTTTTGGCTTTCTAGTTTTGTTTTGCTTTCTAATGCTGACAAATTTGAAGAATGTATGTCTTGTGAAGACTCATTTTCAAGATAGGTTTAAGATTTGGTAGTGCGCTCAATACAGATTGCTATCAAGTGAGCTTCAGAGTATATGATCGAGAATTATACCATTTTGCGGTCACCAAACAATGATAGAGATCTATCTCATCTCTTAGGGATCATTGTTGAATAATTCAAGATTGTGATTTGAGAGTTCAGGAGTGGGAGCTTAAGAACACAACTCGAAGCTACACCTTTTCGAGGGTCACAAGACAGCTTGGTGGAGCCTTTCATGATTCAGGATTTGCAACTTCAAAATGAATAATTTCTCAATATATCTATTCATATTATGTAATCAGCATGTTTTGTTATGTAAGCCTTAAGGGGGGGTTCCCTAGGGAAAATATTTTTTTGATATGTTTAAGATCAATGTATTAAGGGGGGAATGTTGGCATAATACATGTAACTATCCAACTACATGATAGTTGGTAACTATCTAGCTTTGTGTTGTATAAGTTCTCCTTTGTGTTATTAAATTTTATACATCTAATTTCTGATTCTCTCATTTTTTGGATGGACTTAGCAAGGAGAAAGGATTGTAGGAAAAGGGAGCTCTTCTCAACCCTCTTTTCCTTAGCTTGGAATGAGGTTGGTGGTTTTCTTTTCATGGAAGACTCTTGTTTTTCATTGTATGTAATATGAAATCTTTTATTTTTATGTGTTTGTGAAGTTTTGTGAAGCTTCAAGTTGGTTTTCATGGCTTTCTTTGTTATGTTTATTTGCTGGTTTTTCTTTTAGTGTTTGTATTTTTTGGGTGTGCAAGGCCAAACTCACCCTTGGGAGGGAAGAGAGCTTTGATGGGTGAAGGCCTTGAGTTGGGAATTACCATCTTGTGTAGAGTCCTTTGTCAAGGAGGAAGGGGATGAGGCATGGATGTATGGGCTCCGTGTTGCCATTTTTGTGTATTCTATTTCAAGGGGGTCATAAGGGTTGTATTTTTTTTGTAAAAAAAAATGGAAGGGTTGATGGTTGTTTTTATGAACTTGTGAAGGAAATGGATATAGAATCTTGGCCTTGTTGAAGGCATGTATTTTGTGGTTGAATGGTTTCTCCTATTTGGGTAGTTTCCACCTCCACCCCTTTTATGGGTCCAAGGTGACCCATTGTGTGTAAACCCTTGGGATGATAATTTTATGTATTTGTGTAGTTGCTGGTTTTTATGTGTATGTGCATTGAAGTATGATTGTAATCCCTCATGCATAATTGTTTCCCCAACTCGAAGGTGGCCATCTAATGGCCTAGGTTGGTAGGTGAGCCTCCATGACATTTTTTCTTTTATTCTGTAGATTTTTCAAAGGAAAGCTTTCTGGTTTTAATGGAGTTTATGGAGAATTGACTTGCTCCTATGTGTTATTTGAGTTCATGTATGGATATAATGCGTTGTGTAAAAATTTTGATCAATAGGCCATGTAAATCCCTTAAGCATGTGAAATGCTTGTAAGAACATTGTATTTTGGTTGCATAATGTTTTCTACTATTATCTCAATGTATATCAATTGAAGAAGGAAAATGTAAAGTTAGTGCTTTGTTTATGTTTAAAAAGAAAAAGTAATGTTGATGTTTGGTTGTTCTACATGTAAGAAAATGGAGGAAAAGTTCATTACTCTAAGTGTGAAAATATTCCTATTATGATCATTTCATTTTCATAAAAGAAAATAGTATATTTGTTTATGGTTCCTTTGAAGAAAGATTTACTCCTTATTGTATGCACAATTTTCAAAAAATGTATATTTTATGTATATACTTCCATATATAAATACTAGGTATATATATAGATGTATAAAAAAGTTAGTACAAAGTCTCCTATTTGGCTACTTAAAAAGAAATAAATTCTCTATTCTTCCTTTTCTCAAAAAAAAAAGTGATCCCTTTTCAAGCATGTATATACATCCTTATAAGAATATATGTCTACATGTTTATATATACATGTATATGTTACCATATATAAATGTATATGTACCATCATATATACACATGAGTGTATATATATATATATATTGTGTATATAAATAAGTACTCATGTTTTCATTTTTCTCTATTCCTACTATGAAGATGTATATTCATAAGTATATGTAAACATATAATAATATATTTATATAAATATACGTATATGAATATAAATTCTCCCATTTAACTTTTACACATATGTGAGTAAAATATAATACATACATATACATACACACACACACACACACTCAGACATACATACATACATACATACATACATACATACATACATACATACATACATACATACATACATACACACATACACACATACATACATACATACATACATACATACATACATACATACATACATACATAGATATACATACACACACACACACACACACACACACACACATATATATATATATATATATATATATATATATATATATATATATATATATATATATATATATATATATATATATATATATATATATATATATATATATATATATATATATATATATATATATATATATATATATATATATATATATATATATATATATATATATATATATATATATATATATATATATATATACAGAGAGAGAGAGAGAGAGAGAGAGAGAGAGAGAGAGAGAGAGAGAGAATATTACATATTCCACATAATATATTTTAACCAAATATTATTAAACAATAGAAAAAACCTTATAAAACAAAATTTATATTAAAAAAGATACTGTGTTTTTTATTTATTAATTGATCCCATGCTTGGTTTACAGCCAAAGCCATCCTAATGGGTGGGAGGTCTGTGCCCACCCGCACCCTGTAAGGGTTGCAGTGGCCCAGCCCTGCCACCAACCCCTTTGGAGGTGGTGGTTAGGGGAGCCCCTGCCATCCTTAGAGGGTGCGGGTGAGGCTCATCCCCCCCATAGGGTTTGGTGTTGGGACAATCGGTAGACGGCTACCCGCTCTTGCATTAAAAAAAGAAAGATAAATTTAAATGCAATGTAATAAAACATTTTTAATTAAATAAGCCTACATATTTATTACTAGAAACAAAAAAATTATATTTATACTTGCATAAAAAAAACACTTTGTAGTGGCTAAAAAAAAACTAAATAAATCATTTACTCAACATTAGATAATTGCAGTGTTTGCTAACTTTACCTTATGTCTGAAAATCAATCTATCGTTTAGATTTATTTGTACTGTATAAACCAAATTATATCGCGAGATAAAAAGGCTATATAAGTCTGTTAGCACAGAGAATTAAAAAAAAAATTGAAACAAATGATTTTCATACTCCAAGAGTAAAATAGAGACTTAATATTAGACTAAATAAATCTTAAACCTTGATGAGATTTTGTTGAAGATGCCATATAGTAGACTATTTAATTTCAATCATTCCCTGCATTGCTGTATAACACTACATATATGCACAAGTATATAAGAGTCTATATACACACATGAGTGTGTATATACACCCTTTTATACTTGTGTGTATACCCCTTTGTATTTTCTTTCCATCTTAGCTCATGGCCCAATCTGCAAACCCAAAATAGAGAAATTAGGGTTTTGGCCATATTTTATTTTTAGGCCAAACCCTAATTTCAAAATCAAGGTTAGGGTTGACATTGGAGCCAAAGTCAATTTTTAAATTTTTTATTTTGAAATCTTATTTAATTCTGGTTTGGCAATTAAATACTAGTTATCAGTAATTAATGTTGTTGACTTTTGCCCTTCCCTTTTAAAATTTTGATTTTTTAAAAACTATTATTTAATTTAGCTTTTTGGAATCCCAAGATTCCTTTATTGAAATTTTAAAATATTGGGCCATTATATATTTTTTTAATTTATATGAGCTTTTAAATGTTGGAATATTTGTTTAGTAGGCCTTTATATTATTTTATTACTATTTTGAGATTTTATTATTATTTTATTAGTAATTATAGCATTATTTAAATGTTTTAAATCCCTTAGTTAGAATAATATTAATGTATATTGAACATTAAATAAATTTATATTTTAATCTAGGGTTATAATAAATTTAATTCAATTATTTGAACATCATAATATTTTTAATTATCAATAGTTGTTAACCTTAGTGTTGTGTTAGGGATAATTTCATGATATGTTATCCCTTTTAACCCATTAAATCAAATTTCGCACTTGACTCTAAATGGTTACTTTGTATCCAATAGGGGCCATTAGGGTTACGATTGAATTTGTTGATTTGGTTTGTCTTTAATTGAACCCCTAGGTTTTGATGACCTTATTGTTGAACTTATTTTTATTCTCTTATTTTAGATTATAGACTTGGGTATTTTTCCCTTTCATTATTTTATGTTAAACCCTAGTTAGGGTTTCATCTAACTAATGCACTTGATGAAGAAGAGATGTTGGTAAGCCAGTGCATGCCATGACCCCCCTTCTGAGTTGTATGTGTTGCTTGATGTATTTCATTTTAGAGATTGAGTGTATCTTAGTGTGTATCCTAGTTGGCGTCTTGTTCTTTTAAAACAAAATTGTTGTGTGTTTTATCCTAAATTTTGGGCATGACAGTTTGGTATCAAAGCACAGTTTCAACTCTATGAACCTAAAATCATTGCATTTTCAATGTATCTTTTTTTTTACAGTTGTGTAGGATGCCTCCAATTATGTGTAGTGGTTGTCACTGTGGGAGAAGTGCTAGGGTTGTCCATGAGGTAGTAGTGGATTCTGAGTAGTCAGTAGAGGGTGTAGGTGACTAGTAGGGACCTCCCCCTATTCTGCCACCAAACCCTAATTGGGACATTCTGAATGCTCTTCAAAATCTCACTAGTATCATTATGGATAGATTGTCACTAGGAGGTCAGCAGACTAAGGTCTGAGAGAGGAGTAGGAGTCCTCCTAGAAATTTTGAGGGACATGTAGACTTAGAGGGTGAGTCAGTGCACATGCTAGACCCACCACCAGAGATAGTGGATAGAGCGTCCCAAGATGTAGGGGATCAAATCAGAGAGCTTCTATGCCTTCAGCCACCACCTTTTTCAAGATCTATGGATGGGACAGAGGTAGAGGACTAGATTTTGAGCCTTGATCATTGCATTGGGTTACATCATTATGAGAGAAACCTAAAGCCATGATTTATAGTGCATATGCTTAGAGGGACCACTTCTACTTGGTGGAGGTAGGAGGAGTATAAGAACCACCTAATTATAGAAACCCTCACATGGGAGACATTCCTTGAGAGATTTAGAGCCTGATACATGTCACAACATTTCAGGTAGCATCATATTGAGGAGTCCATGATCTTCAGCAAAGAAATCTTTCTATGGCACAATATGAGAAAAAGTTTCTCGAGCTCCTTCCCTATGTGGACTATATGAAGGATGAGAAACTTTAGGTCAACCTCTTCATTAAGGGGTTGAGCCATGCTATTTCTGATAGGGTGCAGATGGTAGCACTAGGAGATTTATGTTATACCATAGAGAGGGACATGATTGTTGAGGAGATCCATAATAGGTTTCATGATGCACATGATAGGTCATAGAACCACAATCCCGCACCACAGTCTTCTAGTTTTGAGAGATCCCACTAGATGGGAAATCAAAAGAAGTCATCAGGATCATTCAAAGCACCTCATCCATAGTAGCAATAGAATTCTCAGTAGAGTTAGAGATAGAGGTTTCCATAGGGATAGAAGGGCTCTAAGCCCAAGAAATGGCCCTCGTAGGGTCCTCAATGGGATCAGAGATCTCACACACAATTTTCACCTCCAACTAGGACTTAGTAGTCTTCTAGAGGTGGTTCTAGTGGATCTAATATGATAGGTGGATAGTAGTATAGACCTTAGGGGATTTAGATATAAGCTAGAGGTCCATGTTACACTTGTGGTACTATGGGGCACATTACTAGGGATTGTTCTTTAGGACATCGGATAGGTAGTTAGAGGGGGGAAACTTTAAAGCCTATAGTGGGTGACATGGGGATATCTCACCAAGTGTGTGCAGCGGTTGATAATCACCATGCTGAGCATCAAGCCATGGTTATTGAGGCTATAGGTAGGATTGGAGGTACTAGCATTTATATTTTGTTTGATTTAGGAGCTACTGATTCATGTCTATCACTCATTTTATAGTAGATAATTGCGGGCTAGTGGCAACTAGCTAGGATGTGAGTTGGTTGGTTGAGTTAGCATTGGGTGCTAGGGTGTTAATTAGTTCCTTGGTGAGAGGATGTTAGATGCAGATTGGGGATATCACCACCTCAGCTGATCTATGTATCACACAACTTAGATCCTATGATTTTTTTCTTGGCATGGATTGGATTTATTCCCACAGCACCAAGATGGATTATAGGCAGAAGAGAGTTGAGTGTGCGGATGATTTTTGTGTTTCCTTAGTGATCTCAAGAATTTAGAGACCTATATCTCTTCATGTGATTTTTTCTATGTAGCTTAAGAGGTGCATGCAAAAGGGTTTTCAGTTGTTTTCCATCACCATAAGTGATAGAGAGGATGAGGGAGAGAAGGAGCCTTTCCTTAATGAACATCCTATCTTGTAGGAGTTTGTAGATGTTTTTCCTTGAGAGCTACCTAGTATGCCACCTCCTAGAGTAGTGGAATTCCATATTGAACTTGTCCCAAGAGAAGAGCCTTTATCTTGAGCACCTTACATGATGACTACCAATGAGCTTAATGAGCTCAAGATTCAGTTGGAGGAGCTCTTGGAGAAAGGGAATATTCATCTTAGTGTATCATCGTGGGGTGCACTTGTCATCTTTGTTAAGAAGAAGGATGAGTGTCTTAGGTTGTGCATGGATTAATGTTAGTTGAATAAGGTGACCATTAGGAATCGGTACCCAGTACCTAGGAGAGATGATTTGTTCAATCAGCTTCATGGTGCCCTTGTGTTCTCTAAGACTGACTTTAATTGAAGGTACAATCAGTTGAGGATTGTGGAGAGTGATATCAACAAGACTGCATTCCATACATGCTATCGTCATTATGAGTTTAGCATGGTTCTTTTTGGACTCACTAATGCTCCAACTATGTTCATGAGTTTGATGAATGGAGTATTCCACTCAATCTTAGATAGATTTATGGTAGTGCTTTTGCATGATATTTTGATCTACTCACAAGATGAGCATGAGCATGAGAAGAATTTGAGATAGGTCTTGCAGTGCTTGAGGGATAGTTAGTTTTTTGGAAGCTTGTAAAAGTGTGCCTTCTTTAGATCATAGGTTCATTATCTTGGCCATGTGATATCAAGAGATGGGATTGTTGTTGACCCATCTAAGATTAGAGTGATTATGGATTGGTTGGCACTTATGAGTGTGACCGAGGTTAGGAGCTTCATGGGTCTTGTCAGATATTATAGAAAATTTGTTGAGGGATTTTCTAGAGTGGATCATCCTATCACTTCCCTTCAGAGAAAGTGGAAGAAGTTTGAGTTGATAGAGAGGTGTGAGTGATCTTTTCAGGAGCTCAAGAGAGCACTCACTACTGCACCTATCCTTGTAGTGTCAGATCCTTCAGAAGAGTTTTTGGTTTTCACAAATGCATATTTAGATGGGATTGGAGTAGTCCTTATGTAGGGTGGTCAACCTATTTCTTATGATTCTACGAAACTCAAGACTCATGAGCCTAACTACACTACCCATGACCTTGAGCTTCTGGCAATGGTGCATGCTTTGGTGAGATGGAGACATTTCCTTTTGGGTCATAGCTTTGAGCTTCACTTAGATCATCAGAATTTGTAGTACATATTCACTAGCTGCATATTAATGCTAGGAAGAGGAGGTGGATGGATTTCCTTTGTGAGTATGACTTTGATGTTCATTACTTCAAGGGTAAAGAGAATGTTTTTGCAGATTCCTTGAGTAGGAGACATCATGAGCTATCAGCTATGACATCTAGCACAAATTTGAGGGGACATATTTTACAGCATTTTCTTGAGGATGGATTATATTTTGAGGTTTTCCATATGTTTCAGTCTCAAAGACCCATTGAGGGGAAGTTCTCAGATTATACCCTTGAGGTTGATGGTCTTCTTCATCTTAGAGGACGCATTTATGTACCTTCTTCCATTTGATTGCATGACTTCATTATTCTTGAGGCTCATAGAGCACCCTATGCAACACACCATAGAATAAAGAAGTTATATGAAGATTTGAGGAATCTATTTCATTGGATAGGTATGAGGTTGCACATTGTAGAGATTGTGGCTAGATGCATGGAGTGTTAGAGAGTTAAGGTGGAACACCACCATTCAAGTGGGCTTCTTTAGGTACATGAGGTACCCGAGTGGAAGTGGGACATTATATTCATGGATTTTACTGTTGGTATTCATATGTCATCTCATCACCATGATGCTATTATGGTGACAGTGGATAGGTTGACTAAGGTAGCCCACTTCTCACCTATTTGTACTACCTTCACGGCTACTATAGTGGCCAAGGTGTTAGAGCTTTTTCTTGCAGGACCAAACTTGAATCAGTAGATGGGCTTGGATCTTAGGTCAGGCACTCAAGTTTGACAAGAAAATAGTCCAATTGATGAGGATTGAAAGGAATCCTCCTTCTTCTTTGAGCTCCACATCACTTAGGTGGGTATTTCCTTATCTACACACTCAAGACACCTTAAGATAAACAATAGGCCTACAGATAGATTATTATGGAATAATCTTCAAATCCCTTCAGGTAACTTGTACCCCAATGAAGCCAATTCACATGCAATAGCCCTACTTGCATAGAATGAGTCTGAAGACTAGAAAGGACCTCCTACTACTACTACCAACATGAAAAGGAAAGGTATTTGATTTGATGTTGGGTTGGAAGGGCTCCTGAGATACCCCAAGTCTCTCATAGACAAATGCCTTATCCAATAGGCAGTAGAGTCAAATACATCACTGCAACAAAGAGCTATGAGACAAGAAAACAATACATTCTAATATGCTGATGCCTTACACCAAACATGCACCATCAACCAGATCATACTTTAACAATCCACTTGTGCACCCAAATGTGTTATCACCCATTCAAAGGATTTTAACCCTCCCCTTAAAAGAGACCTATAAACAAGCAATACATTGACCAGCATCCACTGGAAGACAAACATGAGATACCATTGATACCCTAGTTCATACATGCCTGAAAACCAATCCTAGACCTAGTTGTTTCTATGAAAACAACTCTATTGCAGACACATAGGAAATGCATATAGAAATATCACAACACCCTTGATGCCATAATCAATAAATCTAAAACCCAAGATGGAGACAATCTAATAATAGTAGAAACATATTGAATCTCATACATAAGACAAATTAATTACAATACATATCATTTTCTTTGAGCCAACAAAGGAGAAAAGAACACCCTATATGCAGAGAAGTAGAGAAAATCTATAGGAAAAAGACCCTTCATGGAACCAAAAAGGAACCCTCAGGAACCAGGATTTCAGAACCCTTACAGAGTAAAAAATATAGCCATATATACCCCTAGTTATCTTGGAATCCTACACAAGTTAGAATGGAACAAGCTACGGATAACCATGGTAAGGGTTAGGGTTTCCACCCACCAAAATAATTCAAAAGATCAGGATTCAATATGTTGGATGGAAAACCAAGCAACCTGGTGAAGAACAGATCTAAAATTGATCGCCAATTATGATAATTCTTAGAACAGTGTACAAAAGATCATAAATCCACCATGAAAACCAGTCTATTCGACCACCTTCCACACACCTTGAGCCATTCATCTCATTCCTTACATGGTACAGATCTCTGCAATTGATCATCACACCGTGAACCACACTGCAATGACAAACAAATCATCTCTTACTAGCTCCAGTCACTTCTGCATTGAATTTTAGTCCTTTCTGTCGCTGAGAAACCCTCAAAAATTTGAATTTAAATTTCAACGGTCATATTCATGGCACCTGCAACATATCAGCGGTCAATATTTAAATCTAGGCCAACTTTAAGTCCTGACCATCAGATTTCTTTATTTCACTGGCCTTTATGTCTTAACTCAACTGTGACCCTTGGGTTTACCTCTAGCGAACATGCGACCAGGCATTTCCTATTCGCAAAGTGAAAACACTAACCCATCTTTAACTCTGTGACTTGGTGAACAAAGGAAACCTGACATATCTTAGCAACATCTAATGAACTGGTGACTGAAGGGAATTGGCCATTCGAGGAATACTTTATACTACTACCAGATATTTTAGTGATTATGCAAATACACACTCACCAAATTGCCAGTCAATTTAGAATACTACCGTCTTACCTTGCGAATGAGAAAACCCACTTGGAATTTGTCAGGCCACTAAACTTTAGACCCCCACCTAGGCCCGCTTTATGCCACCTATCGCTACTTCATTCGCTGCCCATGCTCAGTCATCTCTGACACAGGACCCACCCACCTAAGCCTTTGAAAATGGACGGCAGGCATAAGATCTCATGGCTCTAACACAACCCATGAGAACTTACACCAACCATAGATTTTGTCCCCATCACTAACCTTTCTGACAATAGCCCCACCCTATAGTATTCTTCATCATCCTCCAGCTCAGTCAATCAAAAACTGACACCTTAGCGATGAATCATCAGGCAGTCCCACTAGTTCTGGAAAACCTTTAACATTCTATCCATTTAGCAAACACATGACTAAAGAAACCCTCACCCATTCGTGAGAACTTTGAGAGCACCACTAAATCATTGGGCTACTATGCAAATACTGTTCGCCAAATCACTAAGTCTTTAGACCCTTCGCTAAAACATCGCATGAACTAGCAAACCAAGAAAACATTTTTTAGAACTACCAAAAGATTGAGAATTTTATAGGGCCCGCATCAAGAATATCGACGGTTGTCTCAAATTCGCATAGGCCTCTGAGATTCTATCATAACTTAAGACAACTATCAGATCAACCTTTTTATATTGCTCTGCAAATCCTCTGATAGGAAATCAAATCAACAACCGTCGCAAGATCTGAAGCCTTTGACAAATCTCATAAGAACTTACACCAACCGCTAATTTACTGACAATGTCAGGACCCTTTGACACATCTGGAAACCAGGTCCCACTGACAACTGCCAACAAGTTAATACATGGACCAATCATATACCACCAACTATGCTTATGTGTTACCTTGGACCCATAGTTTGGAGCATAGTGTCATAAGGTAAGATCAACGGTCATCTCAACATCACATAGCTCTAACAAATACTTTGCGCTTTAATGACAACCGTTGGATTGAAAATCTATTAGAAAGACTGGGCCCAAGAAATATCAAGCTGAAACATAGGAAATATTAAGGCATGGAACTTAGGGAAAATTTAAAGGCCGTCAGGGTAGAAACTTAGGAAAAATTAAAAGGGAGCCTGCCAGACATGAAAACCTAACCGCCAAACAGCTTAGAGGACTTTAATTAGCACATGCAGATTAGGATTTAAAGTCACCTGAAAAAGTAACATGAAAATAGAATAAGGCTAGGGCATTTTAGGTTTTTCTCATGTAACGGCTAGTAAATATGAATTTTGAACTAGGGTTTGAGCCAGAGACCTAAAAACAACTGCAGAGACCGGCAGAAAAAATTTAGAGCCATGAAAATGTTTCTAGGTGCTAACATAAGGTATTCTTGCAGGATATTGTTAGACTCCATGGCATTCCTCATAAGATTATTTATGATAGAGATTCTCTTTTTACATCTCCTTTTTGGAGAGAGTTGAATAAATATTTGGGCACCACACTGAATTTCAATACATCTTATCATCCCGAGAGAGATGGTCAGACTAAGAGGGTCAATTTGGTGTTAGATGATATGCGTCACATGTATGGGATGGATCACCAAACCAGATGGGAGGAGTACTTACACTTGGTGGACTTTTCCTTTAATAATGGAAATCATTCATCTTTGGGTATGCCAACTTATCAGGCCTTGTATTGTAGACCATGCAGGACACCTTTGATTTTGGAAAAGACTAAAGATAGAGTAGCTATAGGGCCATAGTTGGTTAGAGATATGGAGGAGCAGGTAGACTTGATCAAACAACCTCTTAGAAAGGCTCAGGATAGGCAGAAGAAGTATGTGAATGCGAAGAGGAATAATCATGTCTATATGGTTGGTGGTAGATTCTTCTTGAGAGTGAAACTGGATAAGAGCCCAATCCATTTTGGAAAGTGTTCCAACCTTTCACCACACTTTGTGGACCTTTTGAGATCTTAGAGAGGATAGGCCTAGTTGCATATCGACTAGCTCTGCCACCTAGCCTATCACGTATCCATGATGTGTTTCATGTTTTTGTATTGAGAAAATATATCTATGATGAGTTTCATAATATTGATTGGGACTCTTTAAAGGATTCAGATGGGAAGCTAGCACTGGAGCCCATATGTATTTTGGCTTGCAGGACGCTGGTTCTTTGAGGCCGAGAGCTGGACTAGGCAAGGGTCTAGTGGGAGTTCTATGATGAGGTCACAACATCTTGGGAGAATGCAATACAGATGAGAGAATAGTATTCCATCTTTTTGATGAAATCCAAGAGGAATTTCATGTCTAGGGGAGGAGGATGTGAGGCCTCACCCCATGCCAAAATTTCATAGTAGTTTATTTTTGTCTTATGACTATCATGTTGACACTTTGTTTTATCATGTTGGACTCTTTGGATAGAAACATTATATATGATACTATGTAATGTCCTATGATTATGTGGATGATGATTTAGGACTTATTTTCATGCTTTGATTATTAGGTCCTGATTATAGTATTTGATGAATCTTTAATTAGAATTGATACCTTAATTTTATGCTTATACAAGAAAATCTTATGTGGAATGATCATGGTTAATATGTTAGTTTAATTAACTTGGCATTGTGTTCTTGGGCTAATATGCTTTAAATTTAGGAAATATATTATGCAAAATTATGTGATTTATCATGTGATGCAATTGGAATTTTATGATGCGAATGGGTGTGATTGTTGAGATGTATTTCTATATGTATATGTTATTTTACCTTTCATGAGCTACCGATATTTTGTCAAGTGTGCAAGTAAGACCATGGTTTAAATAAGGGGAAATTAAAGATGGATGCATGTAAAAATCTTGTTAAGCCAAGGTTATCTCCAAGGGGAGAAATAACCTCGTTGTAATGTTTATTGTTGTAAAGTAATGCTTGATTGTATTATTTGAATATGTTTATTTTTATTTTTACATTTATGTCTACTTGGCATGCCATGTGTGTAGTGATGTGTTGTACCCATTTTGTGGTGTCAATTTACACATGTGTTGTGAGTTGGCATGACCAAGTGCATTGTATGTGAGTTGTCTTCCACTTTTTAGTCATCTTGTAGAATCCCAAGGTTAGGTATCTTTCTTGTTGATCCTTGGTTGCGAATCTTTTTCAAATTTTCGTGAGTCAACTCTTAGTGGACTTTTGAGAAGCAAAAAGTAACCCAAAATGTTAGTTAAGGTTAAAAATAGACTACTCCATAGGTGTACTTTGGGTTGGGGGTCAAATTTTGACCAATGAGATTATTTTAGACCCTTTTTGCCCTTTCAAAAGATGCCTTTTTGAAAAGTGATGAATTTGGGATGTGTGACAAATCTTCCTCTCTTTTCAATTTTGAATTTCCCTCTTGTTGAGAGAGAGCCCTAGGTGAGTGTGCCCAATCATCTTTTAGGTTAGGTAGGGTTTTCCTTTGTAGTGGGATGGAGAGGAATTTGGTAGCTTGATTGTCCACTCTCCAATTTTAGAGACTTCTTGTGGACTTAGTAGGGTTTTGGGTGGACTTAGCAAGGAGAAAGGCTTGTAGGAAAAGGGAGCTCTTCTCAACTCTCTTTTCTTAAGCTTCGAGTGAGGTTGGTGGTTTTCTTGTCATGGAAGATTCTTTTTTTTCATTGTATGTAATATGCAGATTTCTATTGTTATGTGTTTGTGAAGTTTTTTGAAGCTTCAAGTTGGCTTTCATGGCTTGCTTGTTATATTTATTTTCTTGTTTTTCTTTTAGTGTTTGTATTTTTGGGGTTTGAAAGGAAAAACTCACCCTTGGGAGGCAAGAGAGGTTTGATGGGTGAAGACCTTGAGTTGGGAATGTCCATCTAGTGTAGAGCCCTTTCTCAAGGAGGAAAGGAATGAGGAATGGATGTATGAGCTCTATATTGCCATTCTTGTGTATTCTATTTTGGGGGTCATAAGGGTTCTATTTTTTTTTGCAAAGAAAAATGGAAGGGTTGATGGTTTTTGTTATGGCCTTGTGAAGGAAATGGATATAGAATATTGGCCTTGTTGAAGGCATCTATTTTTCTATTGAATGGCTTCTCCTATTTGGGTAGTTTCCACCTTCACCACTTTTATGGGTCCAAGGTGACCCATTGTGTGTAAACCCTTGGGATGGGAATTTTATGTATTTATGTAATTGATAATTTTTATGTTTATGTGCATTGAAATGTGATTGTAATCCCTCATCCATATTTGTTTCCCCAAGCTCGGGGGTGGCCATGTAATGGCCTAGGTTGGCAGGTGAGCATACATGTTCTTTTGCCTTTCTTTTTGCAGATTTTTCAAAGGAAAGCTTGCTGGTTTTAATGGATTTTATGGAGATTTGACTTGCTCCTATGTGTTATTTGAGTTCATGTATGGCTATAATGCCTTGTGTAAAAAGTTTGATCAATAGGCCATGTAAATTCCTTAAGCATATGAAATGCTTGTAAGAATATTGTATTTTGTTTGTATAATGTTTTGTACTATTGTCTTAATGTATATTGAAGAAGGAAAATGTAATGCTAGTGCCTTATTTATGTTTAAAACAAAAAAGAAAAGTTGTTGTTTGGTTTTTCTACATGTAAGAAAATGCAGGAAAAGTTCATTACTATTATGATCATTTCATTTTCATAAAAGAAAATAGTATATTTGTTTATTGTTCCTTTGAAGAAATATTTACTCCTTATTGTATTCAATGTTTTCAAAAAATGCATATACTATGTATATACTTCCATGTATAAATACTAGGTCTATATATATATATATATATATATATATATACATATATATATATATATATACATATATATATATATATATATATATACATATATATATATATATATATATATACATATATATATATATATACATATATACACATATATAGATATATACATATATATATATATATATATACATATATATATATATATATACATATATATATATATATATATATACATATATACATATATATATATATACATATATACATATATATATATATACATATGTATATATATATATATACATATATATATATATACATATATATATATATATACAGATATATATATATATATACATATATATATATATATATATATATGTATATATATATATATATATGTATATGTATATATATATATATGTATATATATATATATATATATATATGTATATATATATATATATATATATATATGTATATATATATATATTATTAAACAACAACCAAAACTTTATAAAACAAAATTTATATTAAAAAAGATAGTGAGTTTTCTTTTGTTAACTATCACCTGTGCTTAGTTTACGACCAAAGCCATGCAGATGGGTGGGAGGTTTGCACCCACCCAGACCCTCTAAGGGGTGCAGTCATGCAACCCTGTCACCATCCCCTTTGGGGGAAATGGTCAAGAGAACCCCCGCCACCCTTAGAGGGTGTGGGTGAGGCTCAGCCCCCGCATAGGGTTTGGTATTGGGACAACCAGGAGCTGGCCTGCGCACATAGTCGACTGCTCGCTCTTGAATTAAAAAGAAAAGATAAATTTAAATGAAATGTAATAAAATGTTTTAAATTAAATAAGCTTGCATAATTATTAATACAATCAAAAAAATTACTTTTATAGTTGCATAAACAAAATACTTCGCACTGGCTTCAACAAAATTGAATAAATCATTTATTCACATAGTATATTACTATTGATAAATAATCACAAACTATACTAGTAAAACAAATTTTAACAAGAACTTTATGACTGATAAACATTAGATAATAGCAATATTTTCTAACTTTATCATAAGTCTGAAAATCAGTCTAATAGAGATTTATCTCTACTGTATAAACTAGATTATATAGCGAAATAAAAAAAGGATGTATAACTCTATTAGCATAGAGAATTAAAAAAAAAATTCTAAAACAAACGATTTGCATATTCTAAGAGTAAAACAAAGACTTAGTATTAGACTAAATAAATCTTATACCTTGATGAGATTTTGGTGAGGATGCCATGTAGTAGACTGTTTAATCTGAATCATTCCCTCTATTGTTGCATAACACTACATATATACACAAGTATATAAGAGTGTATACACACACTTGAGTGTGTATATACACCCTTGCATACTTGTGTTTATACCCCTTTGTATTTTCTTTTCATCTTAGCTCATCACCCAACATGCAAACCCAAAATAGAGAAATTAGGGTTTTGGCCATGTTTTATTTTTAGGTCAAACCCTAATTTTTAAATTAGGGTTACGGTTGGCCTTGGAGACAAAGTCAATTTTTAAATTTTTATTTTAAAATTTTATTTAATTCTAGTTTAGCAATTAAATATTGGTTATCAATAATTAATGTTGTAGACTTTTTCCCTTTCCTTTTAAAGTTTTGATTTTAAAAAAAAAATTATTTAATTTAGCTTTTTGGAATCCCAAGATTCCTTTATTCAAAGTTTAAAATATTGCGCCATTATATATTTATTTGATTTATATGAACTTTTAAATGTTGTAATATTTGTTTAGTAGGCCTCTAAATTATTTTATTATTATTTTGAGATTTTATTACTATTTTATTAGTAATTATAATATTATTTAAATGTTTTAAATCCCTTAGTTGGAATAATAATAATGTATATTGAACATTAAATAAAATTATATTTTAATCTAGGGTTATAATAATTTTAATTCAATTATTCAAACATTATTATATTTTTATTTATTAATAGTTGTTAACCTTAGTATTGCGTTAGGGATAATTTTATGATACATTATCCCTTTTAACCCATTAAATCAAATTCTGCACATGACCTAAACGGTTACGTGTTATCTGATAGGGACCATTAGGGTTACGATTGAATTTGTTGATCTAGTTCATCCTAAATTTAACCCCTAGGTTTTGATGACCTTATTTTTATTCTCTTATTTTTTATTATAGACTTAGGTATTTTTCCCTTTTCTTATTTTATGGTAAACCCTAGTTAGGGTTTTGTTTGACTAATGCACTTGAGGAACAAGGGATGTTGGCAAGCCAATGCATGCCATGATCCTCCTTATGAGTTGTATGTATTGGTTGATGCATTTTATTTTCAAGATTGAGTGTATCTTAGTGTGTATCTGTTACCCAAAATTTCCATATCATTCAATTTTGGCCACAGTCCCTGCTACAACTTGTTTTAGCTTGCAAAGTTGACCCACAAGGTTTCATGATTTGTGTTGGAAATATTCAGGAATTGACCGAGTTACTGAGAGGGGAGGGGTGAATCAGTAACTCCAAGTTTTCTTCCAATTTTAACATGAAATTTACTTTTTAATCTTTGCATACAGAAAGCATGAAACTTAAAAGCATTCACAATAATGACACATAGATTTGGTTACCCAGAAACCTTCCAAAAGAAAGTAAAACTGGGGTGGGGATGAAACCCACAAAGCTTTAATACTGCAGAATAAAGTTGGCCGGTTAAGGCTTACAATTTGATCACTTCTGATGATCTGCCCTGTTAGGAGCAATAAGGATTGCTAAATCCACCCTGTTAAAGGATTTACAAACATACAATGAAGTATGCACTCGGTAAAGAGATTTTTACAAAGACTGTTAAGTCTACCCGGTTAAAGGATTTAGTACTGATTCACCTGTTAGAATGAAATAGTAGATCTCTGCTTTGCAACTGGATTGCTGATTGAGATTCGCTGATGTACTGATCACCTTCTGTGATGAATTTGTCTTTGCTATATCTTATACTTCCGAAGCCTTCTGTAATTCTCTTATCTCTGTCTTTCTTTTTCTTTCACATATATTCTACTTCATACATTTCATTACATCTTTTTATTTTTACAACATTGCTTATATACAAGTCTTAAACAATTAATTACAATTACAATTACACAGTCGGCTTGACAAATAAACATAAGTGCTACTAAGTCAGCCCAAGTATGGTTACACGGTTCCTTCAAACTGACTCGGTGACTTTCTGATACTCGGCGTTCACTGCATTACTCGGCATCGTCATGCACTCGGTAGAAGTGAAGGCACGGTTCATACTGATCACTCGGTAGGTTTTGAACTCGGTAACTACTGGTGACTCAGTAGACATGATGTTACTTAGTTTACATTGTCCTGTTCGGTTTGTACTAACTTGCTCAGTTTCCACTGTCTACTCGGTTTGCACTGTCTGCTCGGTTTGCACTGTCTGCTCGGTTTGCACTGTCTGCTCGGTTTACACTGTCTGCTCGGTTTGCACTGTCTGCTCAGTTTGCACTGTCTGCTCGGTTTACACTGTCTGCACGGTTTGCACTGTCTGCTCAGTTTGCACTATCTGCTCGATTTATATCCAGAATGCAAATAAGTGTTGTCACTAGTGGCAATTCTGCTTAATGCCAACAATCTCCCCCTTTGGCATTAGTGACAAAAACACTTATTGGCCAAAATTTATATACACGAATCATACTGAGTTTTATTTTGATTTTTCAAAATTTGTCTTTGTTATAGGGCTTTATACATTGTCTCCCCCTTTCAATGTGCTAACTGTTTCTTATACAAATCTATACAGTATACATATCTCTCCTTCTATACATATCTCCCCCTTTTTGATGATAATGCCAAAGGTGCATATATAAGTTATTTACAGAGAGAATCCAAAATTTGATAAGAAATCAGAATGTACCTTCATTATTAGTGCCAGGGTTCTGTCCCAACTTTCTTGCAGAATCTTACATATTTGTATAGCAATTTGGACTTCTGCAGAGAGTTCAATCATGTGATCTGCTATAGAGAACTGATTGTCATGAATCAATGTTCTGGAATGTTCAATGTGCTTATACATTGTATTCATGATCGGAAGGATCATGTGTTGGATGTCTAGCAGTGTGGACCGGATCCTTGAGTCTTCTTTCAGTAGATCAGACTGCATATTAGATAGGTGTGAAATTTTCATGTGATGAGCAGAGCTTGAACTTGGTTCAAGTTGTAGATTCTGTATGCTAATCTTCATATCCTCATCCATTTTATTCATTTTATCTTTAACATCCTTTGTGAACTCGGCAATATTGCATAGTCTGGCCAAAAGAGAGGTAGCATTCAAATAGATAGATTCTATGTTAGACAAAACTGAAGACAATTCCACTTGGTTAATAGCTATGTGCTGAGCAATGTGCTCAAGCACTTTATTGTTGAATCTCTTCTTGGCTCTTTCAACTAACTTTTCTATCCCGGATGAGTCCTCATTGTATTTCTCAACTGCTTCTGCTAATTGTAACAAAACATGCTGGGAGGAGTCTACTTTAATGCCTAATGCATCAGACAAAATGTCCTTAGCATCCTTGATGATTTGATACTCCTTGTCTCTCTCCTCTTTAAGCTTCTTTTGTTTTGCTTTCCTTTGGAGGATCTCACCTATATTTTGCATCTGGTCTGCTGAGAGATTTGCAAAATCTAATGTAGGAATCTCTATCTCTTCATCTAGGTCTATATCCTCAACTACATTTTTACCCAAAAATTTTATACTCGGTAGAGCCTTAGGCTTATCTGTACTTAATGATTTGGTAGTAGTGACAGTAGATAAAGTAGGGCTGGCTATAGATACTGGCATACTTTAGACTGGAGAACTTAAAATATTTACACTTGAGGATTCAAAAGCTGGAAAACTTACTGCTGGAAAACTTGATGGTGCAGGAGACTGCAGCTCGGTAGAAGAAATGGTAGCTGCCTCTGATGTTGCTAGGGATGATTGGACAAATGTGGAAGTTGTCACAACCATGCTTGAAGGTGTCTTTGGGCTGGATGTAGAAACTTTCACTGGAGAGGTAGGAAGGGATGCAATGACTTCTGCTGCTATCCTTACAGTATCATCTACCTCAGTGTCTTCTTCTTGTTCATCGCTGTCATCTTCAATATCTTTTATTATTACAGTTTCAATGCTCGGTTGGTGAAGGTGGTATATGTTCTTCCATGTGGCTTTTGCAGCCTTCACAACCGATTCAATATTGTTGATCAAAATCAAACAAGTATTGAACTTCAATGTCATCTTATTTTCATTTTCTTTTAATGCCTTCTTTACTTCATCATTATTCAAGCTCGGCATCAACTGCCTCAGGTTTTGATCAAATATGTCTATCACAGTTTGCCTTGCATTGCTCCATCTCATTTTTATTGGATTCAATAGAACTGCTAGAACCTGTGGGGCAATTTCTTCAGGAGAGTATTTCCACTGTCCCATCTTCTCAACAACAGCATCTTCTATTTCCTTCTGTTCTGCTTCCGATCTGGTTTCATATCTCAAGGATTTTATGTTACTTACTCCAGATCCTGATCCATCTCTAAAGAGTTTGAGCTTTTCTTGAAGGCTTAGAGGAGGCCTTTTGAATACTATGTCTTTATCTGCCTTTTCTGCCTTGTCTGCCTTGCCTCTTGTATTTCTCCTTGTAAACACAGCAGTGGGAGGCATAGGTGCCTTAGTGATGAAAACTTTTCCTTTCTTCTTTGCAGGTTTTGGTTCCTCTGTTTTCTCATCCTTTTCCTCTTCTTTTTCATCTATTTCTTCTTTATCCTTGGTTATCATTTTGGCTATCCTCTTCTTTCCTTTGTTTACCGCCTGTGGAAGCTTTATGCTTAGTTCAATTCTCACCTTAGCTTCATCATATGTTCCAAAATATGGAGCTTTGGGATTGACAGGCTGATTTAGAAGAGCTTCAATGATGTTCTTGGTTTCATCAATATTTACCTGATAAGGAAGAGGTTTTACATATACAGTTCTTGGTTTAACTGCTTGAATATACACATTATCACAATCTACCATAAAACAGATGTCATCTTTGTAATCTTCCACCAACTTCTGTGGAATCCGGAATCTGTCATTCATTTTCTCTTTGAAAGACTCAAAATAATTATCCATGATGCTTTCAAAGTTTTCACCCATTTCTGCGATGTATTCATTTATTTCATAGAGGACTGGCACATCTTTTCTCCATACAACTTTTCCTTTAGAAGGGAAGAATTTCTGAACATAGAAGAATAAACAGACCAACAAGGATCCAAACTTACATGGATTGTTTTTGGAAGTTTTGATGCTTTCCATGTTCTTGTTAAACTGTTTCAATAATAAGTCTGCTAGGTCAAATGTCAAGTTGTTTTTGACCACTTTGTATGCTAGGTCAATAGCTTCATAGGAGACACTGTTCTGTCGACTAGAAATGTAAATCTTATGGGCAATGATGTGTGTACCAAACTTCAGTTCAGCGTCTGTAATGCTGCTAACTTTCTTGCCTCTACCGTCCCACTCGGCTAGGGTTTTCTTCTCTAGTTCCATCCGACCTAGGGTTTTGGTAGTTTTAGCTTTGTTCAACATGGGAAGACCGGTGACTTGTTGAATCATTTTCTTTGTGATCTCAATAGATTTCTCAAGCCAAATCTTGCCATCATGTACTCGGCTGAGAATGTACCTAACCCATTTATCTCGAAAGTTTCAAGGAAGATGTGCAATGTGGACTAAACCCTTATCTTCCAGATGTTTGTGCTCGGGTTTCAAGATACCATCCACACATAGTTCCTCATGCACAATGTCTAGTTCTAGGTTTCCCATTTCATGAATTGAACAGTTAAAATGATTGCGGATATCGTTAATAAGCAGTACCTTAGGAGGAATCTGAGATTGAGCTCCGTTCGGATCTAGGGCTGCTGCAATTGCGGGCACGATCTTAAAATCTGGTGCTTTCCACTCCCCTTGAACTAACATATCAGATCCTTTCTTCGCTGAAGTGCTGGATGATGCCATGGTAGCTCACAGAAAATTCCTTTCACAAAAGTATTAAATCACCGGGTTGCTCTTGAAATTTTCTGCTCTCAAAGTGCTAAAGATTCGCGGTGAAGAATGAGTTTGATTACTTGCTTTTTGTTTACAATTCTGTCATTAATGCTCATTTCAAATTAGGGTAGGAATTCTGACAGACTGTCACCCACTAAGAATTAATTTCTCGGAAAAGACTTCACAACTTGGTGAACTCGAGAATTCATAATGCTCCGACCTCGCTCGGTAAAGACAGGTACCGACCTTGCTCGGTGAAGACTATACCGACCTTGCTCGGTGAAGACTATACCGACCTCCCTATGATCTCACTGCATCTTGCATGCTGATTTAGATTTTTTTTTTTGGTTCTGGAACTGCTTGAGATTGGTCTATGAGAATACAGTTCCAGTGCTTTCTTGGAAATTTAGTTTGAGTCGGTAGAGCCATCCATTCCATTACTTGGACTGGATTGCTCGGTAGCTTTAGGAATCCATTTTTGTCTCACCTGTTTCCTGACCTTAGTTGCTTCATTCTTCTTTCCTTCTTCAATTTTACTAGCATTCATGCAGTTTCTGGCTATGTGACTGAGTTTAGTGCATTTGAAACATCTTACAGTAGTATCTCTTTTCCTTAGATGATGTTTTATGCAATTCATGCCAATGTGTCCATATTCTCCACAGTAATGACATCTACACCAGGTGTTGTAGTCCCATCCAAACATTGCTTTCATAATTTGTTCTGCTGGATTAAATGTCTTGGATCTGCACTCGGATGCCTTGTGACCTTGTTTGTTGCACTTGTGACAATTACCTCTGAATCTAGGTTTTTCCCTGCATTCATTTGCTTTGTGACCAGGTTGATTGCAGGTATAACATTTTCCATTGAATTCTACTTTTTCATTGTTCCAACATTTATTTGAAGTATGTCCTATTTTACCACAATGATTACAAGTAGGTTTTTGATTTCTTTGAGTACCTTGCTTAGAGGATTCGCCTTCTTCTTTGTATCCAAGTCCTGCTTTTCCTTTTTGCCTATGAAGATTTCGTTCATACAGCTGATTCAAGTCTTCTTGACTTTTCAGCATTCCTTCATTGATTTGTTTTTCAGCGTTTAGATCATCCACCAATCTTAGATTGACTTCCTTTTCAGATCTTAGTTCTTCTCTTGTGTTTTCTATTTCTAATCTTAGATTTAGAATTTCTTCATTTGTATGAGAGATCTGATCAATTAGATTTTCTAGCTGAAGGGTTTTGTTTTGGACTTCAATGTTTCTTCCATCTAATTCATCTTTCAACTTGTTTCTTTGTTCCAAAATCTCACAGAATCTTGTAGAGTGTAGTTCTTGTTCTCTTTTCAATTTTCTCACTTCTTCCTGCAGAGACCCATTCTTTTCTAGGAGTTCTTTGATAGCATTGTTTGCTTCATCTGAGTTATTTGAGGGAAGAAGATCTTCAATCTTTTCTTCAATGTAATTCTGATCATTCATCTGATTTGCAAGTTCCTTCCTTCTTCTTAGGGATTGGGAAAGATGTTCTTTTGCTTCTTTGAGTTTAGCTATGGCCATTTCCAGATCTAGCTTTTCATTTTCAATCACCTTGTTCAGTTTGAATACCTCCATTGTCCTGGATCTTTGCTCAAGCTAGTTAAGCTTTGTCTTGAGAACCAATGCTGCTCTGATACCAATTGTTGGAAATATTCAGGAATTGACCAAGTTACTGAGAGGGGAGGGGTGAATCAGTAACTCCAAATTTTCTTCCAATTTTAACATGAAATTTACTTTTTAATCTTTGCATACAGAAAGCATGAAACTTAAAAGCATTCACAATAATGACACATAGATTTGGTTACCCAGAAACCTTCCAAAAGAAAGTAAAACTGGGGTGGGGATGAAACCCACAAAGCTTTAACACTAAAGAATAAAGTTGGCCGGTTAAGGATTACAATTTGATCACTTCTGATGATCTGCCCTGTTAGGAGCAATAAGGATTGCTAAATCCACCCTGTTAAAGGATTTACAAACATACAATGAAGTATGCACTCGGTAAAGAGATTTTTACAAAGACTGTTAAGTCTACCCGGTTAAAGGATTTAGTACTGATTCACCTGTTAGAATGAAACAGTAGATCTCTACTTTGCAACTGGATTGCTGATTGAGATTCGCTGATGTACTGATCACCTTCTGTGATGAATTTGTCTTTGCTGTATCTTATACTTCCGAAGCCTTCTGTAATTCACTTATCTCTGTCTTTCTTTTTCTTTCACATATATTCTACTTCATACATTTCATTACATCTTTTTATTTTTACAACATTGCTTATATACAAGTCTTAAACAATTAATTACAATTACAATTACACAGTCGGCTTGACAAATAAACATAAGTGCTACTAAGTCAGCCCAAGTATGGTTACACGGTTCCTTCAAACTGACTCGGTGACTTTCTGATACTCGGCGTTCACTGCATTACTCGACATCGTCATGCACTCGGTAGAAGTGAAGGCACAGTTCATACTGATCACTCGGTAGGTTTTGAACTCGGTAACTACTGGTGACTCGGTAGACATGATGTTACTTAGTTTACATTATCCTGTTCGGTTTGTACTAACTTGCTCGATTTCCACTGTCTGCTCGGTTTGCACTGTCTGCTCGGTTTGCACTGTCTGCTCCGTTTGCACTGTCTACTCGGTTTACACTGTCTGCTCAGTTTGCACTATCTGCTCAGTTTAGACTGTCTTCTCAGTTTACACTGTCTGCTCAGTTTGCACTGTCTGCTCGGTTTGCACTGTCTGCTCAGTTTATATCCAGAATGCAAATAAGTGTTGTCACTAGTGGCAATTCTGCTTAATGCCAACAGATTTGCACCCTTGCCCACATGATCTTCAATGTGTCACCATGCCTTAGTTTAGATCACATCACTTAATTTGCAAAAACCCACAAAGTATTCAAGTTTAAGTTCTTGCAAGAATACTCAGGTCGTAGGGGTTCAAAAAAATGCTCAGTATCAAAAACTCTCTATGTTTTTGACCTCTGGTTTGAAAACCCTCTATGCTTTCAACCCTAAGTACACAACTCTGACCAGGTGGGTCTCTTTGATGTTTTTGACAAACTGCTACGGCTTGTTGCATGATCGCATAACCCTTTTTTAGGCTATGCAAACATGCGACTAGCCGTTAAGTGCACAACCCTGAGGTACTAGGTAGGCCCCAGTCAGTAGTCAATGAAGACTTATTTTGGTTGCATGATTGCATGTGGTCTCTTAACTGCGTGAGATCATCTCACAAGTGGTCAGTGGGGCCTGAGGTTTCTGCATTGTCGCAAGTGCAATGAAGATCTATGGTGGTCGTATGATCTCATGGGATCTTCCGATCCCATGAGATCATGTGACAACCATTCGATGGACATCTCAGTGGGTGGTGGGTATGGATTTTCTAAAGCAAGGTGGCAGTAAGTTAGATCTAATGGTGGTCGTGTGTTCGCATGGAATCTTCTGAGGCCATGTGATCTTATGCCCACCATTAGATGGGAATCTAAAATTTTGAGTGGGTCTGTGTCAGGAAGGTGCCGAGGTGTTTGCTGATGTAGTGGCCGAGATGAATAAGGGAGTGACATGTGGTAGTTTTGGGCCTGGGGTTGAAAAATCTTTGTGCGGTTGCACAGATAAGGTTTTTGTATGGTCGCTAAATGAACCCGGGGTTAAGGAAAAAATTAAGCAACTTGCTGACTGAGAAGAAAGTAAACTTGAGGTAAAACCCATATTTAAAGTTTGCAGTCATCATCATGCGATGAGCCATCAATGGTTAGCAGGGCTTTAGGTGGTGATGTGTCTATTTTACGGTAGGCTGGAAGTATAACACGGGCCCCATAGATTCAAAATCTACAGTGGTTGAATGTTCACATGGGATCTTCCGATCCCATGCAATCATGCGACCACCGTTGGATTCTCTATTGTTTCCGAGCGGTGTTGTCACATGTCTAGCCTATGTGAGTTTCTAGTTGGTCCACATGGTTGATAGGTGACTACTTCTTGTGGGCCAGGTGTCTATGTGGCAGTAGGGTGAGATCTTAGTTGTTAGTCGCATGATCACGTGTGGCCTTTTGGGCTCATGCGATCATGCGACCAACGTTCAATTCAAGCAGCATGACTATTTTCCCAGGCTTCCTTTTGAGAGAGATGTTTGCAAGTGCAGGTAGCTAAAAATTTATGACTTTGGAGGTGGTTGCAATTGGATAGAATTTTGCAAAGGTTTTCAGGCCACCATTTTGGGTCTTTTCAGGATGAGATCATATTTTGAGCATTCATGACTTAGTGGGCTTGCAGGAGGTAGTTGGATCAAGTTTTTCTCTATAGATAGGATCAGTACAAGGATGGGCACGCAAGAACATATATGATTGGTTGACATATTTGCAGAATTGTATTTATGATCAGAATTTGTACCCTAGGGTTGGATATTGTATTGTTTAATCTGTAACCCTGGTTAGTTTTTTGACTCCTACCTGCGTGCAGTTGAGGGATGTATATAGTGTTTTTTGGAGCTTGTAGAGCTCAAAATTCACATTTTGTAAAAAAGAAAGACTCTTTCTTAGGAAGCTATCCATGACATTTCTTCCTGCCCCCCTGGTTTCCCACATTCTATAATTCCCATTGATGAATTCAAACATTGTAGAAGTATTTTTGTGACAATTCTTGTTGTCCCTATGCTTCCTTGTCTAAATTTGTCTCTTATTGGATTAAGGTTTATGAATACTGTCAATAGAAATTAGGGTTCTTGGTCCCTCTCACTTTCTATGATTTTCTGTGTTACTATGTCTATTTTGATTTAGATGTTTTGTGGGTATGCTACAGCCCCTAGCAGTCTTGTCTCATTCCTACACCTAGTTGCAGAAAAAGATCTTTGTAGTACATACAAGACCTAATATTGATTGGAAAATTGCAGTATGTAGTACATACAAGACCTAATATTGCCTTAGCAGTCGGTATAGTAGCTAGATTCTCAGCAAAACCTAAGGAAAATCACATGATGGCAATCAAAAGAATCTTAAGATACTTAAGAGGAACTGAAGAGTATGGTTTGTGGTATAAATTTGGAGGCAATCTAGACTTGAAAGTGTTTACTGATGCTGACTGGGCAGGAAACATTGATGACAGAAAAAGCACAAGTGGTGGAGCATTTTTTCTTGGAAAAAGACTGGTATCCTGGACTAGTAAAAAGCAGAATTGTACATCTCAATCCACAGCTGAAGCAGAATATGTTGCTGCTGCAGTAAACTGTTCAAATATTGTTTGGTTTAAACAGCTATTAGAAGGTATGAAGGTTGAAATCAAAGAACCAGTTGTTATATTTTGTGACAATACCAGTGCAATAAACATTTCTAAGAATCCAGTGATGCATTCCAAAACCAAGCACATTGCTATTAAATATCACTTTGAAAGAGAATTGGTGCAGGACAAGGAAATCAGATTAGAATATATTCATACAAAAGAACAGATTGCAGACATTTTTACCAAACCATTACCTAAGGATGCATTTGTGTATCTAAGAGGTAAGTTAGGGGTCATTCCCCTATCTGAGGCTCACTAAATATAGTTTTAGTGATGCATCAACCAGAACATGATTGAAAATCAACCTGTTGATGTAGCATATTAAAGGAATCATTGCATATGAATCAGTACTTGAGGTACATTAATTTTCACCGGTAATATGTGAATTTTCTTTGGCATGTGTTGTCAAAGAGGGAGTGTTTGCTATGTCTTTGCTATTACTTCAAGAAATTTTCATTAGTCAGAAGGAAGAATTTTTAGGATACAGGAAGTTTGCTGACAGAGGGAGATTTGAATCCAAACCGAGCTAACTCTTTCAAATTTCTTATGCTATGACATATTGTGTTGCCATCAATGCCAAAGAGGGAGATTGTTGGAAACAATTGTCTGAAGGAAATTGCTACTCAATTATGTATTGTCTTTGATGTCACACAATGTCATAGTCCGCAACAATCAGTTTCTACCGAGCTCTGTAGGTCTGCCAGACAGGAATATTAGTGCTTACCGAGTCCACTCGGTTATCGAAGAAAAGCAGTGTCTACCGAGTTCACTTAGTTGCCGAAGAAAGTTTAGTGTTTACCGAGTTCAGTCGGTCATCGAAGAAAGTTTAGTGTTTACCGAGTTCAGTCGGTCATCGAAGAAAGTTTAGCATTTACCGAGTTCAGTCAGTTATCAAAGGTAAAGGATTGTCGGTGTTTACCGAGTTCCCTCGGTCTCCGAAAGATTATAGAAAGTTATGGTCATCGAGCACTGTCGGCCCTTGAAGGATTTTTGCAAATAGAGTTTGCTTAATTCAGCCGACTGTTATACTAAATAATGTCGATTTGACTAATCCAAAAACATATAAATAAAAGGTCAAATGTGAAAAATAAATAACACAGCAGAAGATTTATAGAAGAAAAGAAGTACAGGTGAATGCGAATTTGTGAAGGATGTTCAGATATCCTTGAGGTGCAGCAGAGATTTATTCGATCAGAAAGGATCAGACTTATGCAGAACAGAGATCTGTAATCAGCAAGAGAGTTGTATTATTATATAGGTCACTTTTTCATTGTTACCTTCTTATCATTGTAACAGTGAATTCTAAATCTCTTAACCGAGTTGGTTTAACAACCATAATGTAAATCCTCTAACAAGGTGACAATTCCATTGAATTGTTTTCAAGACCTCTTACCAGGCCACTCCTAGCAGGGTGTTTTAAATCCTCTAACAAGGTCACACCTAACAGTGTGTTTTGTAACCTTTTACCAGGTTGGCTTCTAACCGGGCATCACTTCAGAAAAGTGAAAATCAGTATCTAGATACATTGGTGGTTTTTCCCATATTGGGTTTCCACGTTAAATCTTGTGTCTCTTGTGTTCTTAATTGCTTCCTCAATCATATACATGTGTTGATGAATACCTAAAGATAATATTGCTAATACTTTCTGCATCTTCAAGCTTACTATAATCTATTTACCGAGTGCTAAAACAGATAACATTGTTAAGATATCCTAAGGGATCTGCAAAGAATTAATTGTAAAGTGTTTTTATGGTTGACTGATTCACCCCCCCCCCTCTTAGTCACTTCATCCATATTCCATCAACAAAATATATAACATACAACATTATGTTGCTTATACAAAATTAGGTTTACAAATCTTAGACAAAACCCTAAGATCTACAATGTATAAAAATAACCTAGATGAAACTATTACATAAGATCTTCATCGTATCTCAACAATAAATTATTCTGGATCTTGGTAAAACATTTTCTGATCTGTTGTAACCATTTGCATAGAAGAATGTGTCATTCCTAGTTACTATGTCATTTTATGTGATCCTTGGTATACACTGTATAAACTACTTGGTGTTTATTTTGATGCTCGGTGTTTACTGTCACTTAGTATCGATGTCTGTTGATGTTCAATAAATTGTCTAATGCTTAGTGTATACACTTAATCAACTGGCCTATTTTTCTTATAGTTACCAACTAACTTTAGATATGTAACCGACTGATATCTTTGATAACCTTTGATACTAATGACAACCATTAATTCTCAATAGAGATAACAATCTCCCCATTTGGCATTAGTATCAAAACTTGAATGTATATAGACCTTATGTCTCAAAAAATTATATCTCCGCCATATACATATATCAAAAAATTTCTAAATACTCCCCCTCGGTGCATGCTCCGGTAATGTGTAGTATGCCTAGCAAAAAATGTACATATTTGGCATATACATTGATTTCCCCTTTTTGATATTAATGCAAAATACAAAAATTGTATACTTACAACTTGTCAAAAATGTGATGATGGGTTTTCTTCAGTGACTCCAAGAGGATTTCCCATTCCTCTTTCAAGTTGGTGAGAGCAATGTGCTCAAGACTGACTTGTGCATGCATATCAAATATGTTGTCCAACACATAAATTTCTGGTGTTGCAATAAGCGATTATGCCCTAACAATATTCTTCTCAAAAAATTTCACGTATGGAAGGATTTTTGTTTGCAACTCAGTAACCTGATCAGTTATGCACTCTTCTTGCTTGATATCTGCTATCAACCGCCTGATTTTTTGAACTCTAAGTATATGCTTTGAAAAATCTTGTGGCTCGATTGTAGTTGCTAGTGCACTGACTGAGATTTCATTCTCAAACTGTTTAATCTTTTCACCGATCTCTGCAGTGAAGGTTTCGATAGTGCATAGCTTATACAAGATTTGGAAAATAGAGTTAGTAATACACTAAATCTCAATTATTACCTCTAAAAGTCTAACCTTGTTGACTGCCACTTGGGTAGAAGCAAAAAGTTGGGTGCCAATTCCGCGGAAGTCCGCGGCTTGAAAATTTGCGCCGCTTGAAACGGGCACTAGATTTTTAAAAACGGGTGCCCGTTTTAGGCTCGGACATCCGATCCGAAATTCAAAAGCGGGTACCCATTTTTCCAGAAATGGGCACCCATTTTTTTTTAAAACGGGTACCCGTTTCTAAAAAAAATTTTAAATTTTTTTTTTAAATTTAAAATGTTTTTTTAAACACATATTTTTAAATTTATGAAACGGGTGCCCATTTTTTGAATTTAAATAATGGGTGCCCGTTTCTTAAAATATGCACGCGGGAGTTTTCACTCTGCCTCAGTTTTTGGTTTGGGATAGGTTTGGTGAGACCAAGCCTATGTCTTAGCCTCCAAAATTTTCCCTAAGGCATTGGAATAAAATTTTTAAGGCTTACCATAATTTTTTGAAGCCCTTCTGGATCGATTTTTTTGACAAAACAAAAACCCATTAAAGATCTCACTATCATGATTCTAAAAATATAAATTTCATAATAATATGGTTATTTTTACTATTTTTACATTATTTATTAGTTGATAGTGGTACATAAACATAAAATAGTGAGACTCACTAAAACTTTAATAACTTTTTAATTTTTAAGTATTTTTAAAAATAAATTATATGTCATCAATCTAGATTCAATTCTTTTAAATTTAAAAAAAAAAGAATTTTTGAAAAAAAGAAAAATTATATTAAATTATGGTGGCCATACATGAGAGGTTCAAAAAATAAGCTTTATTGTTAATTAAAAATTAATAAAAAATAATTTACAAAACAAAAAAATAAGAAAAAATATTCTCATCAATATTCTATGTCTTAGGTATCTTCCCTAAAAAGGATTTTAAAAAATTCATTTATTTGTGTCAAAATATGGTGGCCGTACATGGATGTGGTATGGTCCTGAAACAAGCATTTTGAAAAAGTGGTTTTCAAATATGCGTATCAAAATATAATTTATACCATGTGGGTATTAAAATAAATTATATATTTGAAAAGTAGACTCCAAGTACTACAATTTCTATTAGTGAATTTTTCTGAGATTCAATCTCTAAGTGCCTCAAATTTTGAGATCAATTCAGATAAATTTTGAAAAATAGGAAAAACACTTCCACTTTTTGCAAAAAATTGGCACCCAACTTCTTGCAGCCACCCACTTCTTGGCTTATTCTTTCAGCTTATTTATCTTGTATTTTTTACTCTACTCACTCTTCAATTCTTTTGTCAACATCAACATTTGGGTTGTCGATTCCTTCAGCAAGAGTAGCAAGTTGGTCCATAATCGGTGTGTCCCCATTTACATGTATCTCGGGGATGACCTTTTGAAAGATGTCTCTTACATTTTCTAGTATTTCCTTGCTCTTACTCTCTTGTCTCAATTTCTCTTGTGCTTCTTTCCTTGTACATAATTCCCCATATTTTCTCAATTCATCAGGGCTAAGGGTCCTTAGGTCATAGTTAGGTATCAAAATGACTTCATCTAGAGTGACCGGCCCTTTTCCTTTCTTCTTCTTCTTCTCTGGTGCAAGTGGTGAATTCTTGACAACAATGACAATAGCTTTGGCTTCTACCCTCGGAGTGTTCTACCTAGTAGGCACACTATCTTCCTTCTTCTACTCCTTAGTAACCTGTGTGTCAGTTGAATGAGGTGGAGCCTCAGATGTGTCTTTTGGGGTGTTCTTAGTTGTCTTAGGCTCATCTTGTGCCTTCATTTCTATTTCACTAGCCTCTTTTCCTTCAATTTTTGATTTATCAGCCTCTTTTTCTTCAGGCTTGTTTATCTCTCTAGGAAGTTCATTGCTTGGTTCCCCTATTGTATCTTTAGGTTGCTCAAGGATAGAGCCTTCAGGTTGAACCTGAGATAGAATCTCTATGGCTTCAACAAGTATAGGAAGCTCACCTGGTAGTGATGGAAATGCACACTCGGTAACTTGTGATTCATCTAGTGTGTTGTCTGGTGCATTATTCACATCATCATCATCATCATCATCATCATCATCATCATCATCATCATCATCATCTCTATCATTAGGATCACCATTTGTGATGTCCTCAATGAGTACATCCTTGTCATTTGTATCCTCAATCTGAATCACTTCTGGATTTGGTGCATCCCATGAACTGTTCTTAATTTCTTGACCAATTGTTGTATCAATTACCTCGATAAGTGATACCTTTGACTCTTTATTCTTCTTTGCTACATTCTTCTCAATGAAGATTCCTTTACCTTTTGAATTCTTTCTCTTTCTAGACAAATTTTGGAATGCAACTTTCTCATTATGCTCTCTAATAGCTAAAAGTGAACTCCAAATAATTTTACAAGACTCATCAAGATCTACCAGGTTCTCATCTATTATTTGCATTTCTCTGTGCTTGACTTTGAATCTCTGCACATGAGTTTCCATAAGCTCTTTAATCTCACCAAGAGATAAATTTGGTGCAATCACTACAAGGGATTGTTCCCTCATCCTCTTCTTGGTGTCCAAGGCATATGACCACTTTTGATTTATTTGGTCCTCTAATGTCTTAGGTAGCGATAATGCAAACTCTAGTCAAACTCGTTGGAAGCAGATCATCTTTTGGATGACAAATTCCTTAATTTTGGTTTGGTCTTCATTTGACATGCTATCAAATTTAATGAGTTCCGGATCTGCAAGATTCCCATTCTCAATTATATCTTCAAAAATCTCATCAATCGACCTATTCTTATTACTGACAACCCTAAATTTATTTTTGTCATCTTCATCATCCTCAAGGTCTTCTTTGTTTCTTATCAATTTTCTCCTTTTCTTCGGTGCTTCTGCTACAACCTTGGGTCCTTTCTTTGCATATGTCTTTGTTGGTGTAGTATCCTTTCATTTTATTACCTTCTCATCTTTTCTTTGGTGGTGAAGCTATAGTTTTTGACCTTGTGCGTGCACCTATTTGCACTGGCAACTACCTCTTCCTTGGATTTTTAGTAGGAGGAACTGGTGTAGCTTCTTGTTCTTTTTCAGATTCGGTCTCCTCACTATCATATGGTTTGTCAACCAACATCAACTAACCTTTGGTTGTAGGTTCAACCGGTGACTCCTTAGATGAGTCTAATCCATCTCCAAAGTGCTCAGTTAGAACATTCTTCATTTCTTTGATTTCCTTGTCATTTTATTGATGACCAGATTAGTTTTTATTCTGGACTTAGCTTCCTCAAAGGTTTTAAACCTTGTAGCCTTAGGGTCCTTTGGTAATGCTAGCAGTGCCTTAATAGATTTAAAACCGAAATTAGAATCTATTTCATAGCCCATAGGTGCTAGCCACTTTGTCCTTGGTTTTACAGCTTTTATCATAGTTTGGTTAGTGTTCACTAAGAAACAAATTTCCATTGCATATTTATCGACCAATTCATCAAGAATTATACTTCTTAAATTCATCTTCACTTTAAAATCTTCAAAGTAACTATTTATTACATTTTTAGCTTTATCTCCCAGACCTTTCATAATATCAAATATTTGTGAAGTGATCAGTGTGTCATCTATCCAGTCAGTGTGACCAACAAAGGGAAAGAATTTTTGGAGATATAAAAATAAGCATACTAGGAGTGATCCAAACTTAGAGGTATTGGACTTTCGTGCCTTGATTGTCTTCATGTTTTCCTCAACCTATCTCAGTAGTAGCTCAGCTAGGTCAATCTGATGACCCTTCTTTATCAGTTTGTGTGCCATGTTGACTACGCTATAGGGTACGCTATTTAACTTGCTCGACTGATATATCTTGTATCCAATTACATGTGCTGTGAACTTAACTTTGGGATCCATAATTGTTGAAACTTTTAGTGCTCTTTCATCCCATGCTATGCCAGTATTATTTTCAACATCAACTCAAGATGAGCTTCGAAATGCTTTGGCTTTATTAGTAGTAGGGTAAATAACCCTACTAATCATTCTTTTTGTGACCTTGATTAGTTTGTCTAGCTAGAATTGGCCCTCATGATAGTGGCTCAACACAACCCTAATCCATTCATTCTTAAAATCCATCGATAAATCTAGGGCATGAGTAAGAACAAGTGTCTCAACCAATTTATCCTCTGGTTTCAACTTTATATTTTCATCACAAAGAACCAGATATGCAACATACATATCAAAATCACCAATTTCCCCAATTTTATAGTGAATGTATGATCGTATATCTTTTGTCAACAAAACCCTAGGTGGGATGCTTGAAAAAGCACCTGCTAAATCTATTTTCAAGGTGACTTCAGGGTGTTACTTATAAGGAGGTTCCTTATAAGTTGCTGACACTATTAAATTAACTTCTTAATCCACAATCTTAGATGAACTCACCGTAGATGCCATTTCAACAAACTAGGTTTTTTGATAAGTACAAGAAATGTGCTTGGTAGGGTTTCAACTTACTTGAAATGTATCGAAGAGTGTGCTCAGTTTAATCTATAGCTGCTTAAATTTGCTTGAACTCCCTCTATGAAATCTTAGCTCTTTGAAATCACAATGTGAAAAATGAACTCTATATTCCATGTATTTATAGAATTTTTTATATTCCTGCTCAAAATTTTATGCAAAAAATGCTTGACCTACTTTCTAGTTCATGACAACTGTCAGCTCAGTGACAACTACAATCTTTCATCAACTCGGTTAACACAAGACTTGTTTTCTCAGTTGATACAGTTATTCGGTTAACCTTGAATAGTGATTACCAATGGGTAACCAATGCTCAATCTCACTTTTACCAACTGTATAACTTTGTTAGCTCAAAATATATAAACCATAATGCATCTTCATTCATTCAAATTTGGGTATGTGCACAACATATATAGGGAGCTATATGTAAAATGTGATCATTTTGAAATGTCAGTCCCATACATACCTATATTACTTTAAGTGGAGGTACCGATGTCACCCAATCCAGTGGACAAGGTTTCACTGATAGCATTACTTGACTCTGCATTCTCATTAGATGTCTTCATCCACATGCTATTCATTATTCTCATGATATCTACAATAGTGTTTCCACTCTCAAATAGATGACCTTCTTCTATTGCTTGATCCCTCTAGTCCTTGCTTAAATGACCGACCTTATGATAGTGCATACATGCCATTCCAATGCTTTTCCAGCTTCTTGATTGTCTAGCCCATATTTTCCTATTACAATTCATTGCAATGTGCCCATATCTACCACATGGAACATAGTTAGCCCTTGTGTTATAATCCCAAACATAAGAATTACCTTGTCTCTTTGGTTGCTATGGCTTGCACTGTGTCTTTTGTTTAGGAGTCCATACTTGCTTCATCTTAGACTTACACTCTCATGCAGTGTGTCCATGTTTATTACAAGTATAGCATACTTTCCCCACAATAGTATTGTTAGCAATATCATTCAATTTAGCTCTACACTCATAAGCTTGGTCACCATACTTACCATAATAATAGCAATAACCATTGAACTTAGGAGTGATAGCAGGTTTACCTTGTACTTTGCTTCTACACACATTAGATGTATGTCCTAGTTTTCCACAGTGATAAAATGTTAGCACTTTAGGTCTTTGATTTTGATTATTGTTGACTTGTTCAGCTTTTTGTAATGATTCTCCTTCGTCGGTATAGCGTATCCCAACTCTACACCCAAATCTTCTTTGATTAACCATAAAATCATCAATCTTCTTGGAATTGTTCTCACCTAGCCTCATCATTTCTTTATGTTATTTTTGTGTCTTTATTTCATTTCTCAATTTTTAATTCTCTTTTCTGAGTATTGCAACATCTTCAAGTCTTCTAGACAATTCTCCATTCACTTAGTTTACTTCTTGATTCACAGTAATAATCTAATTAGATACTTGAAAGTGATGATCGGTGAGTCTTTGTATCTCACTTTCTTTAACTTGTTGTTGTTTAGTTGTCTCTATTTGGTCTTCAATAGCTAGATTCCTTTCTTGTTCAACTTGTCTGGCATTGTTCATTATTTCAACCATTGTCACCATCTAAGATTCTAGACCAATTTATAGTGCTTTCACTTGTTCGGTTAAATGCTGATTCATCTTAGAAAAATCAGAGATCATGCTTTCAGATCCATCATAAATACTTAAATAACTAGATCCAATATGATCAAATATATCATCAATTACTTCTTCATGGTAGCCAATCACATTTTGTAGAATAGCTAGGTTCTTTCTTTCAACCAGTAATTTCTTTAGTCCTTCCTTGCCTTACTTATACTATTCAACAAACATCTGCATCTGAATCTTATGATTCTCAATAGACTTATCTAACTTATACCTCTCCATGACTTAGATCTTTACCCTTCATTGGTTAAACTTTCCAATAAGAGAATTGTGCTCTAATACCAATTGTTGCAATTAGGAGAGATTGGGTACTGAGAGGGGAGGGGTGAATTAGTGCCCACAAAAACTTTAACACACCAACCTTTTAGATCTACAATAGAAAACAATAGTAACCTTCCAAAATAACTTGTATCTAATGCATGTATCATTCATCCATTCAACTTGTGAAAGTAAACAAAATGAAATCAACAATATAATAGTCCCATAACACAAGTATTATAGTAATACAAAAACCCTTGTTAGAAGGTAAAAACTGCAGCGGGGATGACACCCACAAATTCTTCACTACTACAGATAGAAAATGTTTGCCTATTAGGGCTACAAGTTTTGATCACTTCTGGTGATCTTACCCTATTATGACTAACATATTAGATGTACCTCATTATAGGATTTTAGCCACACTACTTGAGTGTGGAGTTAGTAAATAGATTTACAATAAGACTGTCAAGTCTACTCTGTTAAGAGATTTTATAAAACTCTATTACAATGATTAGAAAGAAATAGGTATGTATCTTCTGATGAAAACTTAATTATCTGATAGAAATCAATAAAGAACTGATAAAATATCACCTTTACTTTGATGAATCTTTTCTCTGAGCTACTCAGTTAGACTACTCTAATTCTACTTAATGTCATTTCCTCTAAATATTGATCTACTCTATCAACTGATAATCTTGAATGTTGGCAAGTACTTCAAGTGCTTCTTCGCTCATACATTAGTTAACATAAAAAATGATCTAACATACAGAATATATAGCATACAACATTATGCCACTTATACAAAATTAGGTTTACAAATCTTAGACAAAACCCTAAGATCTACGATGTACAAAAATAACCTAGATCAAACTATTACATAAGATCATTGTATCTCAACAATAAATTGTTCTCGATCTTGGTAAACTATTTTTTAATTTGTCGTAACCACTTGCATAGAAGAATGTACCATTGTTGATCACTATGTTCTTTCCTGTCATCATTGGTAAACACTGTATAAACTTCTCAGTGTTTATTCTAATGCTCGGTGTTTACTCTCGCATGGTATACATTTTTACTAATGCTCGGTAAACTATCTAATGCTCGGTGTATACACTTAACCAACTGGCGTATTTTTCTTATAGTTACCAACTAGCTTTATATATGTAACTGACTGATATCTTTAATAACCTTTCATACTAGTGACAACCATTAATGCTCAATAGAGATAATAGTTTGAGTCCATAAAGAGCCTTCTTAATTTTGTAAACTTTGTTTTCATGACCTAAAATCTCATACCTAGCTGGCTGCTCCACGTAAAATTCTTGTAATATGCCATTCAAGAAAGTTGACTTCACATCCACTTGATATACTAGCCATTTGTTTTTAGATTCTATGGTGAGTATTGTCCTTACAGTGTCTAAACAAGCCACTGGTAGAAATGTCTCACTGTAGTCTACCCCATGATCTTGTGAGTAACCTTTTGCTATGAGTCTTGCCTTGTGTCTTTTAACATCACCATTTGCATTCAATTTTGTTTTGTAAACCCACTTTACTCCAGTCACTTCTTTTTCTTGAGGAAGATTAACCAACTCCCATGTTTTGTTCTTTTTAATTGTGTCAATTTCTTCATCCATTGCATTTATCCATTTTTCTTCTTTAATTTCTTCTTCAAAGTGAATTGGATCATCAACATGTGAATACAATGCAAATATATAATTCAGACCTGTACTAAATTCTCTATCATCTTGCTCATAAATATCTCTTAAAACTCTGATTTTTTTGTCTTCTTAAGCTTGCTAATGTAGGATTTGACATTTTAGTTGAATTTGTAGATTGTGGACTTGATGGACCAACACCAAGAGTCGCATTTGAAGATGGTGTTTTTTGCACATTTGATGGTGTATTTTCTTGTATGTGGGGGTTTTCCTTATACTTGATGATGCTGTCCTTTAAGCACTTTATTTTCTTTGAATAGGAATAGGAGTCACATTTGGAGGGCTACTTGCTGGTATAATTTCTTCATTTTCTTCTTCTGGTAAATTGGTTACTACATTGAATATTTTATCCAAAGTTCCATCTCATGCTTCATCTTCTACAAATTGCACATCTATACTGATTATGACCTTCTTGCTATTGGATTATAAATTCTTCATACTTTTGATTCATGATCGTATATCTTTCATCGAAAAAACCCTAGGTGGGATGCTTGAAAAAGTGCTCGCTAAATCTATTTTCAAGGTGACTTCAGGGTGTAACTTATAAGGAGGTTCCTTATAACTTGTTGACACTATTAAATTAACTTCTTCATCCATAATCTTAGATGAACTCCCAGTAGATGCCATTTCAACAAACTAGTTTTTTTAATAAGTACAAGAAATGTGCTTGGTACGGTTTCAACTTACTTGAAATATATCAAAGAGTGTGCTCAGTTCAATGTACAGCTACTTAAATTTGCTTGAACTTTCTCTATGAAATCTTCGCTCTCTGAAATCGCAATGTGAAAAAGGAACTCTGTATTCATGTATTTATAGAATTTTTTATATTCCAGCTCAAAATTTTATGCAAAAAATGCTTGACCTACTTTCCAGTTCATGACAACTTTCAGCTCGGTGACAACTACAATCTTTCATCAACTTGGTTAGCACAAGACTTGTTTTCTCAGTTGATATTGTTATTCGGTTAACCTTGAATAGTGATTATTGATGGATAACCAATGCTCAGTCTCACTTTTACCGACTGTATAACTTTCTTAGCTCAAAATATATAAACCATAATGCATCTTCATTCATTCAAATTTGGGTATGTGGACAACATATATAGGGAACTATATGTAAAATGTGATCATTTTGAAATTTCAGTCCCATACATACCTATATTACTTTAAGTGGAGGTACCGATGTCACCCAATCTAGTGGATGAGGTTTCACTAATAGCATTACTTGACTCTGCATTCTCATTAGATGTCTTCTTCCACATGCCATTCATTATTCTCATGATATCTGCAATAGTGTTTCCACTCTCAAAAAGATGAACTTCTTTTGGTGCTCGATCTTTGCAGTCCTTGCTTAAATGACCGACCTTATGACAGTGCATACATGCCATTCCAATGCTTTTCTAGCTTCTTGATTGTCTAGCCCATATTTTCCTATTACAATTCATTGCAATGTGCCCATAGCTACCACATGCAACAAATTTAGCCCTTGTGTTATAATCCCTAACATAAGAATTACCTTGTCTCTTTGGTTTCTATGGCTTGCGTTGTGTCTTCTATTTAGGAATCCATACTTGCTTCATCTTAGACTTAAACTCTCGTGTAGTGTGTCCATGTTTATTACAAGTATAGCATACTTTTCCCCCAATAGTATTGTTAGCAATATCATTCTGTTTAGCTCTACACTCATAAGCTTGGTGACCATACTTACCATAATAATAGCAATAACCATTGAGCTTAGGAGTGATAGGAGGTTTACCTTGTACTTTGCTTCTACACACATTAGATGTATGTCCTAGTTTTCCAGAGTGATAACATGCTAACACTTTAGGTCTTTTATTTTGATTTTTGTTGACTTGTTCAACTTTTTGTAATGATTCTCCTCCGTCGGTAGAGCCTATCCCAACTCTACTCCCAAATCTTCTTTGATTAACCAGAAAATCATCAATCTTCTTGGAATTGTTCTCACGTAGCCTCATCATTTTATTAAGTTATTTTTGTGCCTTTATTTCATTTCACAATTTTTCATTCTCTTCTCTGAGTATTGCAACATCTTCAAGTCTTCTAGACAATTCTCCATTCACTTAGTTTACTTCTTGATTCACGGTCATCATCTGATTACATACTTGAAAGTGATGATCAGTGAGTCTTTGTATCTCACTCTCTTTAAATTTTTGTTTTTTAGTTTTCTTTATTCTATCTTCAATAGCCAGATTCCTTTCTTGTTCAACTTGTCTAGCATTGTTCATTATTTCAACCATTCTCACCATCTAAGATTCTTGACCAATTTATAGTGCTTTCACTTGTTCGGTTAATTGCTGATTCATCTTAGAAAAATTAGAGATCATGCTTTTAGATCCATCATAAATACTTCCATAACTAGATCCAATATGATCAAATACATCAATTACTTCTTCATGGTAGCCAATTTCATTTTGTAGAATAGCTAGGTTCTTTCTTTCAACCAGTAATTTCTTCAGTGCTTCCTTGGTTTTCTTATACTATTCAACAAACATCTACTTCTGAATCTTATGATTTTCAATAGACTTATCTAACTTATACCTCTCCATGACTTAGATCTTTACCCTTCATTGGTTAAACTTTCCAATAAGAGAACTACGCTCTGATACCAATTGTTGTAACTAGGAGAGATTGGGTACTGAGAGGGGAGGGGTGAATCTGTGCCCACAAAAACTTTAACACACCAACCTTTCAGATCTACAATAGCAAACAATAGTAACCTTCCAAAATAACTTGTATCTAATGCATTTATCATTCATACATTCAACTTGTGAAAGTAAACAACATAAAATCAACAATATAATAGTCCCATAACAAAAGTATCCTGGTAACGCAAAAATCCTTGTTAGAAGGTAAAAACTATAGTGGGGATGACACCCACAAATTCTTCACTATTGTAGATAGAAAAGGTTTGCCTATTAAGGCTACAAGTTTTGATCACTTCTGGTGAGCTTACCCTATTATGAGTAAAATACTAGATCTACCTAGTTATAGCATTTTAGCAACACTACTTGAGTGTGCACTTAGTAAAGAGATTTACAATAAGACTATCAAGTCTACTTTTTTAAGAGATTTTACAAAACTCTATTACAATGATTAGAAAGAAATAGGTATCTATCTTTTGATGAAAACTTAATTGTCTGATACAGATCAATAAAGAACTGTTAAAATATCACCTTTACTTTGATGAATCTTTGCTCTGAACTGCTTAGTTAGCCTACTCTAATTCTACTTAATCTGATTTCCTCTAAATACTAATCTACTCTATCAACTGATAATCTTGAAGGTTGGCAAGTACTTCAAGTGCTTCTTCGCTCATACATCAGTTAACATAAAAAATGATATAGCATACAAAATATATAGCATACAACATTATGCCACTTATACAAAATTAGGTTTACAAATCTTAGACAAAACCCTAAGATCTATGGTGTACAAAAATAACCTAGATCAAACTATTACATAAGATCATTGTATCTCAACAATAAATTGTTCTCGATCTTGGTAAAATGCTTTTTAATCTGTTGTAACCATTTGCATAGAAGAATGTGCCATTCTTGATCACTATTTTCTTTTCGGTGATCCTCGGTAAACACTATATAAACTTCTTGGTGTTTATTCTAATGCTCGATGTTTACTGTCACTTGGTATTCATTTCTGCTAATGCTCAGTAAACTGTCTGATGCTCGTTGTATACACTTAACTGACTGGCCTATTTTTCTTATAGTTACCAGCTAGCTTTATATATGTAACTGACTGATATCTTTGATAACCTTTGATACTAATGACAACCATTAATACTCAATAGAGATAACAGTTTGAGTCCATAAAGAGCCTTCTTAAGCTTGTAAACTTTGTTTTCATGACCTAAAATCTCATACCTAGCTGGCTGCTCCACATAACCTTCTTCTTGTAATATGCCATTCAAGAAAGTTGACTTCACATCCACTTGATATACTAGCCATTTGTTTTTAGATTCTATGGTGAGTATTGTCCTCACGGTTTCTAAACAAGCCATTGGTGCAAATGTCTCATTGTAGTCTACCCCATGCTGTTGTGAGTAACCTTTTGCTATGAGTCTTGCCTTGTGTCTTTTAACATCACAATTTTCATTTAATTTTGTTTTGTAAATGCACTTTACTGCAGTCACTTCTTTTTCTTGAGGAAGATTAACAAACTCCCATGTTTTGTTCTTTTTAATTACATCAATTTCTTCATCCATTGCATTTATCCATTTTTCTTCTTTAATTTCTTTTTCAAAGTGAATTGGATCATCAACATGTGAATACAATGCAGATATAGAATTCAGATCTATAATAAATTCTCTATCATCTTGCTCATAAATATCTCTTAAAATTCTGATTTTTTTGTCTTCTTAAGCTTGCTAATGTAGGATTTGACATTTCAGTTGAATTTGTAGATTGTGGACTTGATGGACCAGCACCAAGAGTCACATTTGAAGATGGTGTTTTTTGCATGTTTGATTGTGTATTTTCTTGTATGTGGGGGTTGTCCTTATACTTGATGATGATGTCCATTAAGCACTTTATTTTCCTTGAATAGGACTAGGAGGAGTCACATTTGGAGGGCTACTTGCTGGTATAAGTTCTTCATTTTCTTCTTGTGGTAAATTGGTTACTACATTGACTGTTTTATCCAAAGTTCCATCTCATGCTTCATCTTCTACAAATTGCACATCTATACTGATTATGACCTTCTTGCTGATTGGATTATATATTTTTCATACTTTTGATTCATGATCATTTATCTTTCGTGAAAAAAACCCTAGGTGGGATGCTTGAAAAAGCACTCGCTAAATCTATTTTCAAGGTGACTTCAGGGTGTAACTTATAAGGAGGTTCCTTATAACTTGCTGACACTATTAAATTAACTTCCTCATCCACAATCTTAGATGAACTCACAGTAGATGCCATTTCAACAAACTAGGTTTTTTGATAAGTATAAGAAATGTGCTTGGTAGGGTTTCAACTTACTTGAAATGTATCAAAGAGTGTGCTCAGTTCAATTTGCAACTCGTTAAATTTTCTTTAATTCACTCTATGAAATCTTATCTCTCTGAAATCGCAATGTGAAAAATGAACTCTATATTCCATGTAAATTATAGAGTTTTTTATATTCCTCCTCAAAATTTTATGCAATAAATGCTTGACCTACTATCCAATTCATGACAACTGTCATCTTGGTGACAACTACAATCTTTCATCAACTCGATTAACACAAGACTTTTTTTCTCAGTTGATACTGTTATTTAGTTAACCTTGAATATTGATTACCGATGGGTAACCAATGCTCAGTGTCACTTTTACCGACTGTATAACTTTCTTAGCTCAAAATATATAAACCATAATGCATCTTCAATCATGCAAATTTGGGTATGTGCACAACATATATAGGGAACTTTATGTAAAATGTGATCATTTTGAAATGTCAGTCCCATACATACCTATATTACTTTAAGTGGAGGTACCGATGTCACCTAATCTAGTGGATGAGGTTTCACTGATAGCATTACTTGACTCTACATTCTAATTAGATGTCTTATTACACATGCTATTCATTATTCTCATGATATCTGTAATAGTGTTTCCACTCTCAAAGAGATGACCTTCTTCTGCTACTCGATCTTTGCAGTCCTTGCTTAAATGACCGACCTTATGACAATGCATACATCCCATTCCAATGCTTTTCCAGCTTCTTGATTGTCCACCCCATATTTTCCTATTACAATTCATTGCAATGTGCCCATATCTACCACATGCAACACAGTTAGCCCTTGTGTTATAATCCCTAACATAAGAATTACCTTGTCTCTTTGGTTTCTATGGCTTGCGTTGTGTGTTCTGGTTAGGAGTCCATACTTGCTTCATCTTAGACTTACACTCTCGTGCAGTGTGTCCATGTTTATTACAAGTATAGCATACTTTCCCCACAATAGTATTGTTAGCAATATCATTCTATTTAGCTCTACAGGCATGAGCTTGGTGACCATACTTACCATAATAATAGCAATAACCATTGAACTTAGGAGTGACAATAGGTTTACCTTGTACTTTGCTTCTACACACATTAGATGTATGTCCCAGTTTTCCATACTGATAACATGTTAACACTTTAGGTCTTTGATTTTGATTGTTTTCTACTTGTTCAACTTTTGGTAATGATTCTCCTTCGTCGGTATAGCCTATCCCAACTCTACTCTCAAATCTTCTTTGATTAACCATAAAATCATCAATCTTCTTGGAATTGTTCTCACCTAGCCTCATCATTTCATTATGTTATTTTTTTGTCTTTATTTCATTTCTCAATATTTCATTCTCCTCTCTAAGTATTGCAACATCTTCAAGTCTTCTAGACAATTCTCCATTCACTTAGTTTACTTCTTGATTCACAGTCATCATTTGATTACATACCTGAAAGTGATGATTGGTGAGTCTTTGTATCTCACTCTCTTTAACTTGTGGTTGTTTAGTTGTCTGTATTTGGTCTTCAATAGCTAGATTCCTTTCTTGTTCAACTTGTCTAGCATTGTTCATTATTTCAACCATTCTCACCATTTAAGATTCTTGACCAATTTACAGTGCTTTAACTTGTTCGGTTAAATGTTGATTCATCTTAGAAAAATTAGAGATCATGCTTTCAGATCCATCATAAATACTTCCATAACTAGATCCAATATGATCAAATATATCATCAATTACTTCTTCATGGTATCCAATCACATTTTGCAAAATAGCTAGGTTCTTTCTTTCAACCAGTAATTTCTTTAGTCCTTCCTTGGTTTGCTTATACTATTCAACAAACATTTGCATCTGAATCTTATGATTCTCAATAGACTTATCTAACTTATACCTCTCCATGACTTAGATCTTTACCCTTCATTGGTTAAACTTTCCAATAAGAGAACTACGCTCTGATACCAATTGTTGTAATTAGGAGAGATTGGGTACTGAGAGGGGAGGGGTGAATCAGTGCCCACAAAAACTTTAACACACCGACCTTTCAGATCTACAATAGCAAACAATAGTAACCTTCCAAAATAAATTGTATCTATTGCATGTATCATTCATCCATTCAACTTGTGAAAGTAAAAAACATAAAAATCAACAATATAACAGTCCCATTACACAAGTATTCGGGTAACACAAAAACCCTTGTTAGATGGTAAAAACTATGGTGGGGATGACACCCATAAATTCTTCACTACTCTAGATAGAAAACGTTTGCCTATTAGGGCTACAAGTTTTGATCACTTTTGGTGATCTTACCCTATTATGAGTAACATATTAGATCTACCTAGTTATAGGATTTTAGCAACACTACTTGAGTGTGCACTTAGTAAATAGATTTACAATCGGACTGTCAAGTCTACTCTATTAAGAGATTTTACAAAACTCTATTACAATGATTAGAAAGAAATAGGTATCTATCTTCTGATGAAAACTTAAATGTCTGATACAGATCAATAAAGAACTGATAAAATATCACCTTTACTTTGATGAATCTATGCTCTAAACTACTTAGTTAGCCTACTCTAATTCTACTTAATCTTATTTCCTCTGAATACTCATCTACTCTATCAATTGATAATCTTGAAGGTTGGCAAGTACTTGAATTGCTTCTTCACTCATACATCAGTTAACATAAAAAATGATGTAGCATACAAAGTATATAGCATACAACATTATGCCACTTATACAAAATTAGGTTTACAAATCTTAGACGAAACCCTAAGATCTACGGTGTCCAAAAATAACCTAGATCAAACTATTACATAAGATCATTGTATCTCAACAATAAATTGTTCTTGATCTTTTTAAAAATGTTTTTTAATCTATTGTAACCATTTTCATAGAAGAATGTGTCATTCTTGATCACTATGTTCTTTCCTATGATCCTCGGTAAACACTATATAAACTTCTTGGTGTTTATTCTAATGCTCGGTGTTTACTGTCGCTTGGTATTCATTTCTGCTAATGCTCGGTAAACTGTCTGATCCTTGATGTATACACTTAACTGACTGGCCTATTTTTCTTATAGTTACCAACTAGCTTTATATATGTAACTGACTGATATCTTTGATAACCTTTGATACTAATGAGAACCATTAATGCTCAATAGAGATAACAGTTTGAGTCCATAAAGAGCCTTCTTAAGCTTGTAAACTTTGTTTTCATGACCTAAAATCTCATACCTAGCTGGCTGCTCCACATAACCTTCTTCTTGTAATATGCCATTCAAGAAAGTTTACTTCACATCCACTTGATATACTAGCCATTTGTTTTTAGATTCTATGGCGAGTATTGTCCTCACAGTTTCTATACAAGCCACTAGCACAAATGTCTCCTTGTAGTCTACCCCATGCTGTTGTGAGTAACCTTTTTCTATGAGTCTTGCCTTGTGTCTTTTAACATCACCATTTTCATTTAATTTAGTTTTGTAAACCCACTTTACTGCAGTCACTTCTTTTTCTTGAGCAAGATTAACCAACTCCCATGTTTTGTTCTTTTTAATTGCATCAATTTCTTCATCCATTGCATTTATCCATTTTTCTTCTTTAATTTCTTCTTCAAAGTGAATTGGATCATCAACATGTGAATACAATGTAGATATAGTATTCAGATCTGTAATAAATTCTATATCATCTTGCTCATAAATATGTCTTAAAATTCTGATTTTTTTGTCCTTTTAAGCTTGCTAATGTAGGATTTGGCATTTCAGTTGAATTTGTAGATTGTGGACTTGATGGACTAGCACCAAGAGTCACATTTGAAGATGGTGTTTTTTTCCTGTTTGATGGTGTATTTTCTTGTATGTGGGGGTTTTCCTTATACTTGATGATGGTGTCCTTTGAGCACTTTATTTTCCTTGAATAAGACTAGGAGGAGTCATATTTGGAGGGCTACTTGCTGGTATAATTTCTTCATTTTCTTCTTGTCGTAAATTGTTTACTACATTGACTGTTTTATCCAAAGTTCCATCTCATGCTTCATCTTCTACAAATTGCACATCTATACTGATTATGACCTTCTTGCCGATTGGATTATATATTTTTCATACTTTTGATTCATGATCATATATCTTTCCTCAAAAAAACCCTAGGTGGGATGCTTGAAAAAGCGGTCGCTAAATCAATTTTCAAGGTGACTTCATAGTGTAACTTATAAGGAGGTTCCTTATAACTTGTTGACACTATTAAATTAACTTCTTCATCCACAATCTTAGATGAACTCATAGTAGATGCCATTTCAACAAACTAGGTTTTTTTATAAGTATAAGAAATGTGCTTGGTAGGGTTTCAACTTACTTGAAATGTACGAAGAGTGTGCTTAGTTCAATCTGCAACTCCTTAAATTTTCTTTAATTTGCTCTATGAAATCTTAGCTCTCTGAAATCGCAATGTGAAAAATGAACTCTATATTCCATGTAAATTATAGAATTTTGTATATTCCCGCTCAAAATTTTATGCAATAAATGCTTGACCTACTTTCCAGTTCATGACAATTGTTAGCTCGGTGACAACTACAATCTTTCATCAACTTGATTAACACAAGACTTTTTTTCTTAGTTGATACTGTTATTCAGTTAACCTTGAATAGTGATTACCGATGGGTAACCAATGCTCAGTCTCACTTTTACCGACTGTATAACTTTCTTAGCTCAAAATATATAAACCATAATGCATCTTCATTCATGCAAATTTGGGTATGTGCACAACATATATAGGGAACTATATGTAAAATGTGATCATTTTGAAATGCCAGTCCCATACATACCTATATTACTTTAATTGGAGGTACCGATGTCACCCAATCTAGTGGATGAGGTTTCACTGATAGCATTACTTGACTCTGAATTCTCATTAGATGTCTTCTTTCACTTGCTATTCATTATTCTCATGATATCTGTAATAGTGTTTCCACTCTCAAAGAGATGACCTTCTTCTGCTGCTTGATCTCTGTAGTCCTTTCTTAAATGACCAACCTTATGATAGTGCATACATGCCATTCCAATGCTTTTCCAGCTTCTTGATTGTCCACCCCATATTTTCCTATTACAATTCATTGCAATGTGCCCATATCTACCACATGCAACATAGTTTGCCCTTGTGTTATAATCCCTAACATAAGAATTACCTTGTCTCTTTGGTTCTATGGCTTGTGTTGTGTCTTTTGTTTAGGAGACCATACTTGCCTCATCTTAGACTTACACTCTCCTGTAGTGTGTCCATGTTTATTACAAGTATAGCATACTTTCCCCACAATAGTATTGTTAGCAATATCATTCTTTTTAGCTCTACACTCATAAGCTTGGTGACCATACTTACCATAATAATAGCAATAACCATTGAACTTAGGAGTGACAACAGATTTACCTTGTACTTTGCTTCTACACACATTAGATGTATGTCCCAATTTTCCATAGTGATAACATGTTAACACTTTAGGTCTTTGATTTTGATTGCTGTTGACTTTTTCAACTTTTTGTAATGATTCTCCTTCGTCGGTATAGCCCATCCCAACTCTACTCTCAAATCTTCTTTGATTAACCATAAAATCATCAATCTTCTTGGAATTGTTCTCACCTAGGCTCATCATTTCATTATGTTATTTTTTTGTCTTTATTTCATTTCTCAATTTTTCATTCTCCTCTCCGAGTATTGCAACATCTTCAAGTCTTCTAGACAATTCTCCATTCACTCAGTTTACTTCTTGATTCACAGTCATCATTTGATTACATACTTGAAAGTGATGATTGGTGAGTTTTTGTATCTCACTCTCTTTAACTTGTGGTTGTTCAGTTGTCTTTATTTGGTCTTCAATAGCTAGATTCCTTTCTTGTTCAACTTGTCTAGCATTGTTCATTAATTCAACCATTCTCACCATCTAAGATTCTTGACCAATTTACAGTGCTTTAACTTGTTCGGTTAAATGTTGATTCATCTTAGAAAAATCAGAGATCATGCTTTCAGATCCATCATAAATACTTCCATAACTAGATCTAATATGATCAAATATATCATCAATTACTTCTTCATGGTAGCCAATCTCATTTTGTAGAATAGCTAGGTTCTTTTTTTCAACTAGTAATTTCTCCAGTCCTTCCTTGGTTTGCTTATACTATTCAACAAACATCTGCATCTAAATCTTATGATTCTCAATAGACTTATCATTGGTTAAACTTTCCAATAAGAGAACTACGCTCTGATACCAATTGTTGTAATTAGGAGAGATTGGGTACTGAGAGGGGAGGGGTGAATCAGTGCCCACAAAAACTTTAACACACCAACCTTTCAGATCTACAATAGCAAACAATAGTAAGCTTCCAAAATAACTTGTATCTAATGCATGTATCATTCATCCATTCAACTTGTGAAAGTAAACAACATGAAATCAACAATATAGCAGTCTCATAACACAAGTATTCTAGTAACACAAAAACCCTTTTTAGAAGGTAAAAACTACGGTGGGGATGACACCCACAAATTCTTCATTAATCTAGATAGAAAAGGTTTTCCTATTAGGGCTACAAGTTTTGATCACTTATGGTGATCTTACCCTATTATGAGTAACATATTAGATCTACCTAGTTATAGGATTTTAGCAACACTACTTGAGTGTGCACTTAGTAAACAAATTTACAATAAGACTATCAAGTCTACTCTGTTAAGAGAGTTTACAAAACTCTATTACAATGATTAGAAAGCAATAGGTATCTATCTTCTGATGAAAACTTAATTGTCTAATACAGATCAATAAGGAACTGATAAAATATCACCTTTACTTTGATGAATCTTTGCTCTGAACTACTTAGTTAGCCTACTCTAATTCTACTTAATCTGATTTCCTCTGAATACTGATCTACTCTATCAACTGATAATCTTGAAGGTTGGCAAGTACTTCAAGTGTTGCTTCGCTCATACATTAGTTAACATAAAAAATGATGTAACATACAAAATATATAGCATACAACATTATGTTGCTTATAGAAAATTCGGTTTACAAATCTTTGACAAAACCCTAAGCTCTACAGTGTACAAAAATAACCTAGATCAAACTATTACATAAGATCAGTGTATCTCAACAATAAATTTTTCTCGATCTTGGTAAAATATTTTTTAATCTATTGTAACCATTTGCATAGAAGAATGTGTCATTCTTGATCACTATGTTCTTTCCTATGATCCTCCATAAACATTGTATAAACTTCTTGATGTTTATTCTAATGCTCTGTGTTTACTGTCACTTGGTATTCATTTCTGCTAATGCTCGGTAAACTGTCTGATCCTTGGTGTATACACTTAACCGACTGATCTATTTTTCTTATAGTTACCAACTAGCTTTATATATGTAACCAACTAATATCTTTGATAACCTTTGATACTAATGGGAACCATTAATTCTCAATAGAGATAATAGTTTGAGTCCATAGAGAGCCTTCTTAAGCTTGTAAACTTTGTTTTCATTATCTAAAATCTCATACCTAGGTGGCTGCTCCACATAAACTTATTCTTGTAATATGCCATTCAAGAAAGTTTACTTCACATCCACTTGATATACTAGCCATTTGTTTTTAGATTCTATGGCGAGTATTGTCCTCATGGTGTCTAAACAAGCCACTGGTGTAAATGTCTCATTGTAGTCTACCCCATGCTGTTGTGAGTAACCTTTTGCTATGAGTCTTGCCTTGTGTCTTTTAATATCACCATTTGCATTCAATTTTGTTTTGTAAACCCACTTTACTCCAATCACTTCTTTTTCTTGAGGAAGATTAACCTACTCCCATGTTTTGTTCTTTCTAATTGTGTCAATTTCTTCATCCATTGCATTTATCCATTTTTCTTCTTTAATTTCTTCTTCAAAGTGAATTGGATCATCAACAAGTGAATACAATGCAAATATAGAATTCAGATCTGTACTACTTTCTCTATCATCTTGCTCATAAATATCTCTTAAAATTCTAATTTTTTTGTCTTCTTAAGCTTGCTAATGTAGGATTTGACATTTCAGTTGAATTTGTAGATTGTGGACTTGATGGACCAACACCAAGAGTCGCAATTGAAGATGGTGTTTTTTGCACATTTGATGGCGTATTTGCTTGTATGTGGGGGTTGTCCTTATACCTGATGATGGTGTCCATTGAGCACTTTATTTTCCTTGAATAGGACTAGGAGGAGTCTCATTTGGAGGGCTACTTGCTGGTATAATTTTTTCATTTTCTTCTTGTGGTAAATTGGTTACTACATTGACTATTTTATCCAAAGTTCCATCTCATGTTTCATTTTCTACAAATTGCACATTTATACTGATTATGACCTTCTTGCTGATTGGATTATATATTTTTCATACTTTTGATTCATCATTATATCCCACAAATATACATTTTTCTCCCTTTTCCAATTTCCTTCTCAATTCATCTGACACATGTGCAAATGTGAGACATCCAAATACTTTCATATGAGAAACACTATGTTTTCTTCCACTTCATACTTTTTTTGTAAATCATATTTTTGACACTTTTTGTTGGACATCTATTCATAATATATGTTGCACATGATATCGATTCAGCCCAATACTCATTTGGAAAATGTTTGGGTTTCAACATGCTTCTAGCCATTTCCATTATTGTCATATTCTTCCTTTTAGCTATGCCATTTTGTTGATGGGTATATCTTGTGGTAGATTTATTTTAAATTCCATGATCTTTGCAAAATATTAAAAGATCATTTGAGTTATACTCACCACCTCTATTCATTCTCAATAATTTTATGTAATGACTACTCTATTTTTTAGCAAGAGCTTTGAGTTAACAAGAATATTCAAACACCTCACTCTTATGCTTTAGAAAATAATCCCATGTTATCCTTGTATAGTCATCAATGAATGTCAAAAAATAGAATCTTCCACCAATTGAGGGTGTTTGCATTGAGACACACAAATCTGAGTCAATAATTTCCAAAGGTGCCTTAGCTCTCATTGACATACCCACTATAAATGATTCTCGGTGTTGCTTTCCTAAGATGCACCCTTCATATACTCTTTCAGGTTTCTCTATTAATGGTAATCCATTGACCATGCTTTTCTTATGAAGAAAATTTAAAGATGCAAGGTTTAAATGCCCAAATCTTAGATACTAGAACCAATTTTCATCTATTATTTCTTCTTGAAAGATTGTTTGTTTGACTACTATAACTTCTTTATTATCTTGTGTATGCATTGTAGCTTGTGCTTGAGCATATTTCACAATAAAATATGGCATAATATTTAGAGGAAACATTATATTATTGGTCATTTGAAACTTGGAAATTAGTTGATTACTTGGGAATTTATCTAAAATTGTGCACTCTCTATTTTTGAAAAATATTGTATAACCATTTTGAACAAGTTGTCCAATGCTCATTAGATTATGTTTTAAACTAGGAATAATATAAACATCAGTCATATGTTTCTTCTCCCCCTTTTTAGTTAGAATATTGATATTCCCTTTTCCTTTGACTTATACCTTATTGTCATTTTGCAATGTTACATTAGATTTCACACTCTTATCTAAGCTTGAAAACATTTCCAAATTCCCTGTCGTATGATTGCTACAACCTGAATCTAAAAACCATACATCTTTTTCACTTGCTTGTGCGGCATTGCATGCCAAAAATATGGTGTTCTATTTTGGTTTTTGGTTTTGATTTTATTTTGTGAAATTTATATTCTATTGTCTAAAATCATATTGTTTCTTTCTACATTCATTCAAATAATGCCCAAATTTCTTACAATAATGACATTAGACCGAGGATTTGTCATACCTTTGGCTTTGAGACTGATTTTGAGATGAGTATTCATATGGATATTGGTTGTTACCTCTTCCACTTGAGCTTGATAGGCTGCTGCCCCTTCCACTTGTGTTTAGTGGGTTGTCACTTTCACCTCTATAAGAATTTCTTCCTCTACCTCTAAAATTTGTTCTTCCTATGCCTCTACTAGTGTTGATTGAGACTTGTGTCTTGAATGCATCTTCCATGTTAGGCCATTTTTCTATCATAGAAAACTCCTTTGAAAATGGCCTCCTCCCTACAAATGTTTCATGGTTTGTGCTCTTGCCCTATGTCCTTCAATGTGTCACCTTGCTCCACTCCAAATCACATGTGCTCAATCAAAAAATCCAAAAAGTTATTCGAAGTTCTATGGTCGGCTAGAAATTGTCAAAATCTGCTAGTGTCGAAAACCCATAGTGTTTCTATAAATCCATGCTTTTTTTGGCCTGTGTGTTGTCTTCGACCCTGTGCTTCCTACTTTTGTGCACTTATTCTCTATGTTGAATACTCTATGTTTTTGACCTTGGTCTTAACTGTGCAGGTATGATGTATGGTGGGGCCCGGTCCTTGCTCGGCTATGTCGCTAATTCTCCAAATTCTCCTGGCAATTACATCATCTTATTTGATGACCTAGCAACTGTGTTGTCATGCATTCTCTTATTTCTGGTAGTTAGGTGCCTAACCTTTAGTGACTTGGTGACTATTAGTCGTGTAATCTCTGAATGGTTGGCAGTTAGCGGCTAACATCTCACAACCTGGCAGGTGGTTTTTCATGTGGTCACTGAATCCTTGGTAGTTAGTTGGTGGGCCCAGTATTTATCAAAGTAGAGTAACAATGCAGATAAGATCTATGGTTGCCACATGATTGTGAGGAATATTCCTCCCCTTTGTGATCATGCGACCACCGTCTGATCTTCCCAAAGGTAAGGTTTTTCTCGGCAGTGGGTCCTGTGTCTGGTGACTCGGTGGTTATCATGAATGGTGTGGTGACATGTGGCATTGGGTGGGCCTAGGTGGGGTTTGAGGTTTGGCAGAATGGATAAAGACCTGGCGGTGCCAAAAAAGTTTCAATGTGTTCATGCATTCGCGCAATGAAAAGGTGATTCGCTAGTTCATTTGGCGATTCAGTGAACAATGGTCACATGGTTGCTAAGTCTTTTGGAGATGGCATAAAGTATTTCACGAATTGGTGAAATTTCTTCAGTCACCAATTCACCAGATAAGGTGGGGCCAATGTTTGCAGTGACAAGGTGGCAATCTCATGGCTTGTTGTGTGTTTGCATAGCCCAGTTTTGGCTATGCGATCATGCGACCATTTTTTGGTCCTCGCAGTTGCGGAGTTGTGTGGGTCCACGGTGTCATGCTACTGACGTGCTTATTTTTCATTCACCGAGGGATTTGTGAGGTGGCCGAAGACTTTTCTAGGTGGTTTGTGATGGCATTGCACGATTAAGGAGACCGCGGTCACATGATCGCAAAGGTTAGTTTGGTGCCTTGCGATCATGTGACCAAGCATAATCTGAAACCCAGATTCCTGTGGTGGTTAAGTTGATGACTACATGATTACATGACTAGGGGAAAATAGTTGAGGAACATGAAACCTATGAAGTGCAAAGTAGCCGTTCATTTTCAAATTTAAATTTTTTGAGGGTTTCCGACGATAGAAAGGATTAAATTTCAATGCAGAAGTGATTGGAACTAGTAAAAAGTGATTTGTTTTCCGCTCCAGTGTAGTCCAAGGTGCTTGATGATCATTTGAAGGGATCTATACCATGTAAGGAATGATTACAATCTTGGCTCGAGAAGTGTTTGTAGGTGGTTGATTAGACTGGTTTTTATGGCAAGCTCTTGGTCTTGTGGCCTGATCTTAATGTCAGTCTGAGATCTTTTCTCTTTGGGTTTCCTAACTTTCACGCCCCCACAATAAATTTTTGACTGTTTCCAATTGGTTTAGCTATTGTAACCTATACCTTAGCTGTCTGTAGCTTGTTGCAACCTGTTATGGGTTTCCAAGGTAGCTGATGGTATAAAGAGTTGACATTTTGACTGTGTAAGGGTTCTGAATTTTGTCAGTTCCAATGAAGGGTCCTTTTCCTATAGATTTTTCTCCTTCTCTTTGCATATAGAGTGTTCCTCTTTCTCTTGTTGGTTCAGAGAATACAATACATATTGTAACAGATTAGTCTTATGTGTGAGGATTTAATATATTTTTACTATTACCAAACTATCTCCATTTGAATTCTAGATTCATTAATCATACATCAAGGGTGTTTGATTTTTCTGTTTGCACTGCCTATGTGCTTGCAAATGGAGTTGTCTTCACAGGGATAACTAGTTCAGGGTTAGTGTTTATGTATGTATGAGCTGAGGTGTCAAAGATATTTCATGCTTGTCTTCCAGTGGATGTTGGTTAATGTATTGTCTATTTATAGGTCTCTTCTAAGGGGAGGGTTAAAATCCTTTGAGTGGATAATAACATAATTAAATACATAGGTGAGTACTAAGTTGAGGTTTGGTCATGGTGTGTGATTGATGTAAGGCATCAACACATTGGGTATATTATTTTCTTATTTCATAGTTGTCCCTTGCAATTTTGTATTTGACTCTGTGGCCCATTGGATAAGGCACTGGTCTATGTGAGACTTAGGGTATCTTAGGGGTCCTTTCTATCTATTTAAATCATTTCCATCCAGTTCCACCCTTTCCCTTTCTTGTTGTTAGTATAGGTCTCTAGCTTTCAATCTCATTCCATGTAAGTAGGGCTATTGCATGAGACTTTCTATCATTAGGGTACAGGATACCTATAGGAGATTGACTGCTATTCCACACTAATCTATTTGCAGGCCTTTGGTTTGTCATGAGGTGTCTTGAATGTGCAGATAAGGCAATACCTACCTGAGTGAATGTGGAGCTCAAAGAAGGAGGATTTCTCTCTATCCTCATCAATTATTTTATTTTCCTTATCAAGCGTGAGTGCCTAACCTATGTTTCAAGCCCAACCATTTGATTCTAGTTTGGTCCTGCAAGGAAGAGAACCAACAAAATGGTGACTCTGCTGGGGAGAACATAAGGAAAACCTATTAAGGAGCTCTGGTTATGGTTACAAATTTTGCGATATCATATCTTTTGACCAGATTGGTTTGGCCCATCTGAGTCATCGACAAAATGGTGACTCTACTAGGGAGAACATAAGGAAAACCTATTAAGGAGATCTGGTTATGGTTACAAATTTTGCAATATCATATCTTTTGACTAGATTGGTTTGGCTCATCCAAATCACCAACAAAATGGTGACTCTACTGGGGAAGAAGTAATGGATAGCAAGCTCCCTTGCTTGGCTAGATTATCCTATAGTCTTGGTTGAAAGAAAAGAGTCAGATATAAAAAACAACATTTGCTGATATTTTCTCACCTAGTTGTGAGTGGCGGCTCTAATTTTCTCTATTTGATTAGTACATCTTCTGATAAATAGTGCATGGTACCTGATGAAGTTTTGGTTGGTTGGAAGAGATACAAATCAGTGTAAAATTTCCCTCTCCAAGGAGGTGGTGACTCTATACTGCAAGAACCTGATGGAGCTTCATGGTGAGCTCTAGATCTGCCCTGCTTCCAGCCAAAGGTTTTTGCTGCAAAACTTCCAGGTATTCTCTGATTGAAAATGTTTCCCTATCAAGTGTGTAGCACTACTGTAAAGGGATGAGTGTTTGTGGGTAGTTCCTCATGAAGGAATATAGGCCCTTTTTTTTTGATGGCATTGAAGGTGCCCCTAATGAGTTCTCTATTCAGGATGGGAAGTGCTTGCCGAGCTTCATGGCTGGTGGATCTATTTTTGCAAGCTAGCATGTTGATGTTGTCATGGGTAATTTTGGAGATATGGATGTTGAACATGAAGATGTTTCCATGAGTTTATTTGTGCATGCATTTTTTGATGGTGCAAGGAAGTGGTTCTTGTCCTTTCCTTCATGTTCAATCCCTTCTTGGGATGTGTTGAGAGCTAAGTTTGTTGAGCATTTTGATAAAGTTGCTGCTCTCAAGAAGGAATTAGCAAGGTTGAAAATGGTGAACTTGTTAGAAAGTAAAGATCCCCAAGATAACTGAGAGGGGGCGGTGAATCAGTTATCAGATAATTTATCCATTCAATAGCTTTAAACAATATAATCAATGTACTAATCTACCATAGAAAGATAATCATACACAATTTCACAATAACACAAGATATGTTAACTAGGGAACCTCTTGAAAAGAGTAAACCCTGGTGGGAATGATGCCCAAAAAATGATGCACTAATATGAAATTTCCTTGTTAGAGGATGGACCTTATTAGGAGTCCTATAAAATACATTTAGTACATATAAATCCCTATTAGGAGATTTTGAATCCATATTAAAAGATTCTAACCCGGTTAAGAGTTTATGGAAGACAGAAGGACCCACTACCCAAACAGCTTCAAGGCAAGATCTTTGAACCCACTGTCCTAAAGATCTTAGAATTATTCAATAGAATAATATGAAATATATTACCTCCTTCACACTATGCCAAAACTACACTCTCTACTACACAAGATCACAATTCCAGATCTCTATACTCACACAAGTCTTCCTTCATCACTGAATTAGCTCTTTTCTTCACTTCATGCATATATTCACATCTCAATCTTCATAGTACACATTACAATAAGGAAAACATTCCTTCTTATATACCAAACTCAAATAATTACAAATGAGTCGGTCCTCAAATACAAAATAATAAATTCTACACGCTACACACAGAATTCACAAAAACTGTCAGCTTCCAGTTACTGTAACTTTCTCCAAACATATCCTCAAAGTTTTCACTATGAACCATGTCATCATTAATGAGTCTCCAACATCCCTTTAACTGCAAAAAATCAGATTCCATCCCAGCTAAGAGATATCCAGAATGACTGCCAAAACACTTTGCATTCATTCCTAAAAATCTCCCCCATTGGCATTGATGGCAACATAGATGAAAAACATCCAATGTTCCAAAAATCTAATACTGCAACATCACTAAAAAATATCAAATCAAATCTTGCTTTGTTTTCCTATTCAGCTCTCTCATACAATCCATAATTTTTTTCATGTATATCTCTCCCCCATTGACATCAATGATAGAAATTCCATCACTAATTCAACAACAACTTAATGTCAAAAGATACTTTTCAGAAGAATACAATAACAAGAGTCCTCATGACTCAGCTCATAAACTCCCCAATAGAGGAAGTTCCAACATCCAATCCAAAAGAAAGATAGGGCTCATATACCACTGGATGGATGCAATCATCTACATCAATTCTCAAAAATAGGTTGGGGCATAACCCCAAGCATACCTCTCAGATACATAAATGTATCCTTAGGTAAAGGCTTTCTAAATATATCTGCTATCTACTCCTTTGTACTTATGTACTCCAATCTTACTTCTTTTTCTACAACTTTCTCTCTTACAACATGATACTTGATCTCAATATGTTTAGTCTTAGAATGTAAAATAGGATATTTTGACATACTCACTATACTAGTGTTATCACAATGTATAACAATAGGCTCATCAAACTTTATTCCAATATCTTTCAACATCTGCTTCATCCAAATAATCTGATTACAATTATTTTCTACTACAACATGTTCTGCTTCTACTCTACTTTGTGAAGTATAATTCTACTTCTTACTTAGCCAAGAGACCAATTTACCTCCAAGAAAAAAGGCTCTTCCATTGGTGCTTTTCTTGTCATCAACACTACCTCCCCAATCTACATCAATATAGGCACATAAAGTAAAATCATCATAATTTTCATACCATAATCCATAATCCATTGTTCCTTTCAGATATCTCAGTATCCTCTTTACTGCTACATACTATGATTCTCTAGGTTATGCTTGAAATCTTGCTACAATCCCCACAGAATGTGCTATATCAGGTCTTGTATGTGTCAAGTACTGCAATCCTCCAATCATAGATCTGTACTTTTTCTGCTCAACTACTGGTGTCTCATCTTTGCTAGATAACTTATGTCTGATTACCATAGGTGTTCCAATAGGTTTAGAATCTTCCATTCCAAATCTTTTCAATAATTCATTTAAATACTTAGTCTAACTTACAAATATACCTTCCTTTCTTTGTGTTATCTGTAATCCCAAAAAATATTTCATTTCTCCAATCATGCTCATCTCAAATTCAGTCTTCATTTCATCTGCAAATTTGTCACTAGCTTCATCTTCTCCTCCAAAGATAATATCATCAAAAAATATAACTATAACCAACAAACCATTCTCAATTTCTTTTGTGTATAAGTTACTATCTGTTGTTCCTTTTATAAATCCCAATTTCAATAAATACTTATCTAATCTTGCATACCAGTTTCTAGGTGCTTGTTTTAATCTATATAAAGCTTTCTTTAACTTACATACCATATCTCCTTCTTGTGTCAAAGGAAAACCTTCAAGCTAATCAATGTAGAATTCTTCTTCCAATTCACCATTCAAAAATGTTGACTTCACATCCATCTGATACACTCTGAATTTCTTATAAGTTGCATATGCTAGAAACATTCTCACTACTTCAAGTCTGGCCAGAGGTGCAAAAGTTTCTTCATAGTCAATTCCTTCTTGTTGTGAATATCCTTTACATACCAATCTTTCTTTGTTTCTTATCACTTCTCCTTGTTCATTCATCTTGTTTCTGAATACCCACTTTGTTCCAATCACATTCTTGTCTTCAAGTCTAGGGACCAATTCCCATGTCTTATTTTTTTTAATCTGCTCTAGTTCTTCTTTCATAGCATTGATCCAATGTTCATCTTCACAAGCTTCATTAGTAGTCTTAGGTTCAATTTGAGAAATCAAACATAAATGTACCTTATTTCGAGTCAAAACTCCTCTATCTAAACTTCCAATAACTTGCTCAATAGGGTGATGTCTTGAAGTATACCTATTAGGTGTCATAGTTACTGATCTTGTTCCGACTGTAGATTCTTCTCTGCTTTCTTCTCTATTTTCTTCTCTATCTTTAGTATGACTTTCATTCAGCAAATCACTGTTAGTTTCAAAAAAATAATTCTGCATTTTTAATGTTAGGCTGAGGTTGTGCTTCCCCATTTGATTCATAATCAAGCATTTTTTCCTGAATTTTAAACTTCTCATCAACTTTTACATTTGCACTTTCAACAATAGTCTTAGTTCTTTTGTTATAACATCTATATTCTTTACTTTTTAAAGAATATCCAAGAAATATTCCTTCATCACTTCTAGGATCAAACTTTCCTATATCATCATCTCTCTTTATATAACATTTACTTCCAAAAATTTTAAAATACTTAACTGAGGGTGTATCTCCAAACCATAATTCATAAGGTGTCTTGTTTGTATCTACTCTGATTTGTACTCTGTTCATAGTGTATACAGTTGTGTTCACTACTTCTCTCCAAAAAGTCTTAGCCAAATCATTTTCAACCAACATAGCTCTTGCTGCTTCAGTTATTGACATGTTTCTTCTTTCTACAATGCCATTTTGTTCTAGTGTTCTAGGGGCTAAAAGTTGTCTCTTAATACCATTCATTTCACAAAAAGTGTTAAACTCTCTAGATGTAAATTCACCACCTCTATCAAATCTTAGACACTTAATCTTTATTCCAGATTCATTCTCAATTTTACTTTTCATGATCTTAAATTTATCAAATGCTTCAGATTTTTCTTTCAAAAATGCAATCCACATCATTCTTGTAAAATCATCAACAAGAATCATAAAATACCTTTCACCATAAAATCCTCTAGTCCTAGTAGGACCACTCAAGTCTGTATGAACAATCTCTAGCTTCTCTGCTAATGTGAACTTCTTATTGGGAAATGAACTCCTTTTCTACTTTGCCATCATACATTCTTTGCAAATCATGTTAGTAGGTTTCATAATTTTAGGTAAATCTCTTACCGCAAGTGTAATGCTCACCTTGACAATATTATCAAAGTTTATATGACAAAACCTTTTATGCCATAACCAACTATCATCAATCCTAGTTATCAAACATGTCATCTCAGTAGGATTCAACTGAAATACATTACCTCTGGTTTTGGATCCTTTTCCAATCAGATTTCCATCTTTATCTTTTATCACATAAGTTTTCTCAGAAAACCAAACTTGATAACCCTTATCAGCCAATTGTCCAACGCTTAGTAGATTATTTCTTAGTCCATAAACAAAGTAAACATCATCAGTGTTAGTCTTTCCATCAAGAGTAATAGATCCTATACCCTTAATCAAACAAGGTGCATTGTTACCAACCCTAACAATTCCTCCATCATAATTATCTAACTTAACAAACTTTCTTTTATCTCCAGTCATATGATGTGAACAACCACTGTCTATAATCCAATTAGATTTCTTTTCAACTTGTGAAACTAATGATTTTTCTTCCCTTTTATTAGATTCAAAACTTTCTTCTTTATTGCTACAAATCCTATTTCCTCAAAGTTATCATTATCACTGTCACTTAAATATTTTTCAATTTCTGCTTCAAAATCTTCATCATTTGCATAATAACATTCTTTAGATCTCCTAGGTTTAAAGTTGCTTCTATACTTCTTAACTCTTTTAGGAAATTTAGATGCAAAATGACCATATTCTTGACAAGTCTAACATTTAAAGATTTTCTTACCATCTGGTTCACTTTTTACAAGTAATGCAATACCTTCTTCAATCTTCTTATCTTCCTCAGATCTGCTTCTGCTGGCATAATCTCCATTCACAGTAGTACTTCTTGTAGATCTAATGCTAAGAGCACTGAATGATGTTTCCATTCTAGGTAGCTCTCCTGATAATCTCAAGTTCATCTCTACTATTTCTAATCTTCCAAGAAGAGTTTCTCTTGAAAAGTTTGATGTACAAGGTATCACTTGTTCAATCATCTGTGTTGTCTACTTGAATACTAGTGTCAAAGTTCTCAGAATTTTCCATATCACTTTATTCTCTGTCTTGTCACCTCCACAAGACTTTATTCCTATCACAATCTCAGACATCCTACCAATATAACTTCTAATAGATTCATCTTCCATCATTTTGATATCTTCAAATGCACAAATCTAATTATGTAATCTAGCCTTCTTTGCATGTTCATCACCTTCAAAAGTAGAATGTAAAGCTTTCCAAATTGCATGAGATGTTTTCAAACATCTTACCTAACTATATTCATTCTCCAGTAGTGCTGATAAAAGTGCTTCTCTTGCAAGTATGTTACACATGAATAGATCTAGTTCATCTTTAGTTTCTGCCTCTAGATTGTCTTCCTTAATGATATTCTTCTCATTCTTTGTAATCAACCAATAACTTGGTCCTAAACACAATAGATGTGTCTTCATCTTTTCTTTCCAGCTGTCAAAATTTACTCCATCAAACTTAGGGCTTTCTTTTCTGAAATTCACCATGGATCTCCTTAAGTTGTTAAACTTTTCTTTCAAGGACCTGCTACTCTGATACCAATTGTTAGAAAGTAAAGATCCCCAAGATAACTAAGAGGTGGGGGTGAATCAGTTATTAGATAATTTATCCATTCAATAGCTTTAAACAATATAATCAATGTACTAATCAACCATAGAAAGATAATCATACACAATTGAACAATAACACAAGATATGTTAACTAGGGAACCTCTTAAAAAGAGTAAACCCCAGTGGGAATGATGCACACAAAATGATGCACTAATATGAAAGTTTCTTGTTAGAGGATGGAACCTATCAGGAGTCTTATGAAATACATTTAGTACATATAAATCCTTGTTAGGAGATTTTGAATCCATGTTAAAAGATTCTAACCCGGTTAAGAGTTTATGGAAGATAGAAGGACCCACTGCCCAAATAGCTTCAAGGCAAGATCTTTGAACCCACTATCCAAAAGATCTTAGAATTATTCAATAGAATAATATGAAATATATTACCTCCTTCACACTATGCCAAAACTGCACTCTCTGGTACACAAGATCACAATTCTAGATCTCTATACTCACAAGTCTTCCTTCATCACTGAATTATCTCTTTTCTTCACTTCATGCATATATTCACATCTCAATATTCATAGTACACATTACAATAAGGAAAAAATTCCTTCTTATATACCAAACTCAAATAATTACAAATGAGTCGGTCCTCATATACAAAATAATAAATTCTATACGCTACACACATAATTCACAAAAACTGTCAGCTTCCAGTTACTGTAACTTTCTCCAAACATATCCTCAAAGTTTTCACTATGAACCACATCATCATTAATGATTCTCCAACATCCCTTTAACTGTGAAAAATCAGATTCCATCCCAAGTAAGAGATATCCTCCAATTTCTAAACATCACTACATAGAAAGACTGTCTAAACACTGCTTTCACCAAAATGCTCATAACTCTTACAAATGAATGAATTTTTTTTTGCACCATTAACCATAGGTTAATAACAAACCAAAGAACATACCATCAACTATGTAAAAGACAATCTACAATACAACATGTGTGCAAAACAAAATTGTACCTACTTTCCTGCTAATATCTAGAATATCACTGTGTCGACATCAATGACAATTCATGTCATGAATGCAATAAAAACTGCTACAGAATGACTGCCAAAACACTTTGCATTCATTCCTAATAGAACTGGCAGTTAGCAAAGGACATAAGATTGCTAAGACTGGTGGCTCTTGATGATGTTCATGAGGAGGCCAGTATTTTTGATGTTGATTCTCATTATGCAGAGAGTGTTGATTATGAAGCTGATTCTAAGATCAGTGCATATGAGGATGTTGAAGATGAATCTGAGGATGGCAATATTTCCTTTTTGTCTATAGATTTTTCTTCTTGTCAACATGAGAGGGCAATTTTCTTGTCCCAGATTGATGATGTTTTGTGTGAAAGGGAAGGTATTGAATATAATGCAGATGATGATTCCTACATTGATTGTTTCACACAAGATGATCTAAGGCTAGGTGTCTCCATTCTTGTCTTGGATAAGAATGATGTTTGTAATGAAAGGGATGTAGTTGATGAAGAAGAAAATGAGGCTCAAAGTCCACTAAGTAGTGAGATGATTTCAGCACTCTTGGCTGATGAATTCTAGAGGTATGCCCCTGCTTTGGATTTTTATTTGTAGCTCCCTTGTGATATAATCTTTGGCACTGATAATGAGGCCAGTGTTCAAAGTGACCATGAAGACCCATGCATATTAGGTCCCCCCTCTGGTAGTGACTTTGCAGAAAGAGAAGTAGAAGGACATGACGGTGTGTTTTCCTGTCATCAAGATTACAGTGATGAACAAATTTCTTGTTCAAGCCCTTTTCCTATTTCTGCTAAGTATGATACTGATTGTGATAGTATTGAAGACTTAGCCTTCAATAGTTGGGATAGATTTTCTTTTGGGAAAAAAAATGATGATGCAGTGCTCCCCTGTCACCAAGGTTTTGATATAGGCCTTCACTTGGTTCATGATCCAATTCATGAAGACCCCATGGAGGAACTAGGTTCCTTAGTGGCTAAAGCAATACATGAAGGTAAATCAGAGGATTCAAGTCCTTTTCAGCCAGGTAATTCTGATGTAATGCATGGTAATCAATATGCTATATTTTCTGATGCATTACTAGATCAAATTTTTTCTTCCAGTCAGCAGGGAGAAGTAAGTGATGTTCCTTACTTCTTAGAATTTGAATATGAATGTGAGTATGATGGTTGTGACTGGAAGAAAATGGGTGGTGATTAGCATAGTTTCATTCTTCAGCCCATGAATATTCACATATGTTTGCAGCAAGGTGGTCATGAAATTTTCAGGTGGCTAGTTGCATATGTGGATGAAAATTAGATTTTTGATGCAGGAGGGTCACTGGTTTTCTTTTGAGGCCATGAGCCTGGTTGTACATACCTGTAAATTCTATAAATATCTTTCCCTTTCCTATTGTGTGCTTTTCCTTCCTATTCCCTACATTTTTTTTAGGTCCCTACTTTTTGTCCAGTTGGTGGTCTACTCTCCTAGTGATTCTGAATTCTTGCCATGCCTGCAAGAGCCATGCATCCCAAACTAGAGCCACTGTTAGGCCATTTTTCTATCATAGCAAAATCCTTTGAAAATGGCCTCCTTCCTACAAATGTTACATGGTTTGTGCTCCTACCCTGTGTTCTTCAATGTGTCACCTTGTTCCAATCCAAATCATATGTGCTGAATCAAAAAATCCAAAAAGTTATTCGAAGTTCTATGGTTGGCTGGAAATTGTCAAAATTTGCCAGTGTCGAAAACCCACAGTGTTTCTATAAATCCATGTTGTTTTTGTCCTATGTGTTGTTTTCGACCCTATGCTTCCTACTTTTGTGTGCTTATTCTCTATTTCAAATACTCTGTGTGTTTTTGACCTTGGTCTTAACTGTGCAGGTGTGATGGATGGTGGGGCCTGATCCTTGCTTGGCTATGTTGCCGATTCTCAAAATTCTCCTGGTGGTTACATCATCTTATTTGGTGACCTGGTGACTGTGTTGTCATGCATTCTCTTGTTTCTGGTGGTTAGGTGCCTAACCTTCAATGACTCGGTGACTGTTAGTTGCATAATCTCCAAATGGTTGGCAGTTAGCAGCTAACATCTCATGACCTGGCTGGCGGTTTGTCACATGGTCGCTGAATCCTTGGCAGTTAGTTGGTGGGCTCGGTATTTCTCAAAGCGGAGTAACAATGCAGATAAGATTTATGATTTTTGCATAATCATGAGGAATATTCCTCCCCTTTGTGACCATGCAACCACCATCCGATCTTCCCAAAGGTAAGGCTTTTCTCGGTGATGGGTCCTGTGTCTGGTGACTCAGCAGTTATCACGAATGGCATGGTGACATGTGGCATCAGGTGGGGTCTGAGGTTTGGTAGAATGGATAAAGACCTGGCAGTGTTGACAAAGTTTCAATGTGTTCATGCATTCATGCAATAAAAAGGTGATTCGCTAGTTCATTTGGTGATTCAGTAAACAATGGTCATGTGGTCGCTAAGTCTTTTGGAGATGGCATAAAGTATTTCATGAACTAGCAAAAGTTCTTCAGTCGCTAATTCACCAGATAAGGTGGGGCTGGTGTTTACAGTGACAAGGTGGCAATCTCATGGCTTGTCGTGTGTTCGCATACCCTAGTTTTGGCTATGCAATCATGTGACCATTGTTTGGTCATCATGGTTATAGAGTTGTGTGGGTCCATGATGTCGTGCTACTGATGTGCCTATTTTTCATTCACCGAGGGATTTGTGACGTGGCCAAAGACTTTTCTGGGTGGTTTGTGATGACATTGCATGGTTAAGGAGACTGCAGTTGCATGATTGCAAAGGTTAGTTTGGTGCGTTGCGATCAAGTGACCAAGCATAATCTAAAACCTGGATTCCTATGGTAGTTAAGTTGATGATTGTGTGATTGCGTGACTAGGGGAAAATAGTTAGGGAACATGAAACACACGAAGTGCAAAGTAGCCATTCATTTTCAAATTTGAATTTTTTGAGGGTTTCTGGTGATAGAAAGGACTGAATTTCAAAGTAGAAGTGATTGGAATTGGTAAAAAGTGATTTGTTTGCCAGTCCAATGTGGTCCAGGGTGCTTGATGGTCATTTGAAGGGATCTGTACCATGTAAGGAATGATTACAATCTTGGCTTGAGAAGTGTTTGCAGGTGGTTGATTAGACTAGTTTTTATGGCAATCTCCTGGTCTTATGGCCTGATCTTAATGTCGATCTGAGATCTTTTCTCGTACAAGAGCACCTCGAATAGTCAAGCCAAAAATAAAGATGAAGGAGACTTCAAGGTACATCAAAGAAAATTAGAAGAATCAGAATCAAGTTTATGATCATTGTTAATTGATCCAATTGATGTAATGAATCAAATGTGTTTGTAATGTCCACAAAGGACTAAGAATTTAGTTGTAATGGACTAGTGATGTCCAAGTTTTAATAATGCTTTTAATAATAATGTTTTTAGGAGTCTAAGTGGACCTATAGTATCCAAAGAGATCAAGAAGTTATAGGAGTGTTTACAATCATAGCCAATGTCTATGGGTTTTAATACTCAAGTCAGGTTTTAATACTCAAGTCGGGTTTTAAAGTTAAATGATTCAAATATTCAAAAATTTGAACAAACCGTTATTGTTTTAAAGAAATCAAATCTTCAACTCAACGAGAAGAGTTGGTTGAAGTTAGTTTTAGGAAGTTATCTTAGAGTTTTCTTTTGTTCATGTTTTGGGCTCTGTTATGGGGAGGGAAAGACTGGTGTGATACGATAGAGAACTAGTGTATAAACTAGCAAATGCTTCAATAATATAACTCTCTATTTTCTGCAATTATATTTGTTTCTAGAACCTAAACTTGAATTGGTTGGGTTATGTATGCATTGACAAAATTTTATTAACAAATTACCTTGCTATTTGATGAGTTTTCATTAACATTAAACTTACTGTCACATCAGTTAATAACAAAAAATTCTTGTAACTATTTCTTTTGATGAGTTTAGTTTTTCTTTCAACCCGCTGTTATGCTGTGGTAGAACAGTAGTAAATCCTTGACTGTTCCTGTCCTTGTAGCAGAGTTTTAGAACCATGGAAGTCATTCCATGAACATAATGGCCAAATATTCATGGAATGGTGTAAACTAACCTGTATTATAAGATATTAACATTGCAAATGCAGAACCGCGAGGGATAAGTGAGAACACAGTCAAAATAGTGGGAAAGTGCAATGAAATGACACGTTAAAGTATAGCAGTGGTTAATTTATCCAATGAAAAGTGGACTTTAGGTTTGGAAACTTGTTAACATGTTGGATGAATGGTGATTTGATCATCAATCCATTGCAGGGTTGTGTGGAAACAAAAGATTATGAAAGCCCTAGTTGATAGGGTTAAAGACACCAATTGGGGAATATTGGTATTACAAGGCTCAAGAGACAAATTGCCTTTGGATTTGGGTCATTGGAGAAATAATAAGTCACTGTCAAAGAGTTGGAAGTGCCAGGAGGTTTTAAACATACACTTCCTTTGTAAACTAAGACATTTTGATGCATTGAAAATAGGACACCAGTCTAGGTTAGGTGTGTTGGTCCAAAGTGACTATATAAAATTTTTTGATATGTTGTTAAACTTTAAAAAGGGTATCTAGAAATGCCATTGTCTTGTCTAGTGTCTAAGAAATGGCCAAGTTATTGTCAATCTAAGTCTGTAGCAGGCTAGTAAGCAGGGTATTTGGCTTTTGCAATAGTTTGGGAGAATTTTGTAGATTGAAAGTTTGGGGATTGAACTAGAACCTTGGTGTTCCTTGTAATTAAGTAACTAAAGATAGTAAATTCATTTCCATCCTTTAGGATCATTTTGTGATAACCTTGAAAGGTCACTTTCTTGGAAAACTTAAAATTGTTGATAGGCCCAAGTGCCTAATCCTCTAAATTTTGCAATTTTCTTTGTGTTAGTGTACCACCACCTTCCCTCTACATCAAGTGGTATTAGAGTAGGGAAAGGTCTTGTGGTAGCGTACCTTGGTCTTGTGGAGATTGGTCTTTGAGTCCTTGGACAAGCCCTTACAGTTGAAGTAACCTGGGAGGAGTAGCCCTAAGTTGAGTCTTGTACCAGTTCAAGCAAGGAACCATGGCTGATGGAGAAGATGGAGAGTTGCCTACTAGAATGACCAACATGGAGTTGGAAAGAATTGTGAAAGAGCAGTTGGCTGATAATAAAAAGCTTAAGGCAGCCCTAGTTCAAAGGGACAAGGAGAGTCATGAAAAAGATAGATTGATGAGAAGTATGATGGAGAGGATTGATGAGAAGTATGATGGAGAGGATAGCAGCATTGGATAATAGGGATAAGAGTATCAGGTAGGATGAAGAAGTAGTAGTGGAAGAAAAAGAAGGAGGAGAAACCCAAGTAGAGGAACCAATAGACCCTAAAGATGCAAAGATGGCTAAACTGGTGAAAGCCATAAATAGTGGAGATGTGAAGGTAAGGATAGACTTACCTATGTATGGAGGAAAGATGGATGATGAAGAACTGATAGATTGGTTTAGTGCAATTGAAAATTGCTTTAAGTGTGAAGGGATAGAAGAAAAGGATAGAGTGAAGATAGAAAAGTCTAGGCTGAAAGGTGATGAAGGGTACTCCCCTTAATGCCACAAACACATAACAGAAATAGAGAAACAACAACAATAATATGCAAGAACAGAAAATTGGCTTCTTATTATCTCCACAAATGTGGCATTACAAATTTTCAGAATTACAACATGCAAAGCCACATGGGCATTCCCTTACAATATTCTGTAGGACAAAGCTTCGAACTATTACCCAGATCTACTACCCAGAACTATTCTGAACTCCTAAGACAATAATACAACCTTCCTTATATAGGCAATTTTCCACCGCCTGGGAAGGTTCCAGAATTTTAGCCAATAAGGCCGACCAACTTAGAATTATTTTATTTTACATTTTATTAAATCATAGTCGGCTCAAGATAACCTTTGAAACCTGAACATAAATTTTGAAGAAAATTATTTTCTGCCATTTCAGGTGGCCCAACTTCCGAAGACCATAAGTCATCACTAGTTGACCCGCTCAGCTATTATAACCCCATTTCGGAAATGCCACGAAGTGCTCTACAGGCTTGATCCGCGCAAGTGCCTGTCACCCAAATTTTTGACCTCATCGAGGGCCTCTAAAGCCTTCAAAACTGAGTTCAAAGTTTCTGTACCCTATTGCCAATACCGAAAATCTTCAATATCTTCCAATATACACTTGATCTAGCCATGAAACTTTGCTGGCAGACTTATATGACCAAAATGAACCTCCAAGAAAGAAATAAGATCATTCTAAGCACATACAAAAAATACCAAAAATAGTAACTTTCCACAAATAGCAGCTCTGCATAGGATAGCCCTTATTGAATTCAAAAATAGAAATATTTTTGGGTGATGCAAGATTGCTCTTACACCCAGGATGCTCCTGCATCAGACACCTGGGGTAATTTGAGAAGTGACCCTGTCACGACTCAGGTGTGCAGAGGAAAACCAAGACGGTTAACCTCCTCCTTTGTTAGCCATGATGAATCTTCAATAGGTCATCCTTTTCATTTGACCAAATACTCTTCATATGTCCTGTTCCTTGTGCTTCTGCCAACACGACTGTCCAGTATATCTTCAATCTCCTTAGTGTCTGAACTAGTTGCTGGAATACTCCACTGTGCTGCTGTGATCTCATCTTCAACACCTCCTTCATGATACTTTGTCAGATCTGAAATGTTAAACACTGGTGAAATATTTAGCTCAGTAGGCAATTCTACCTCATATGCGTTTCTTGAATCATGTTTCTTCAATATCCTGCATGGTCCAAACTTCTTCATTTTCAGCTTGTTATATGTACCAACTGGAAACCGCTCCTTCCGCAAATGAACCATGACTTCATCACCAACCTGAAATTTCTTATATCTCCTTTTCTCATCTGCCTTAGCCTTATACTGTGCGTTCATCTTGGTAATATGCTTCCTCACCTCCCCATGGATGTTCTTCAAGTGTTCTGCAAAATCCTCAGCTTCAGCACTACTTATTTCTCCTTTATCTATCTTCCTCAATTCAGATGCATTTCTTGGACTACTTCCATATACAATCTGGAATGGTAATTTACTAGTGCTTCTATTGACAGAATTATTATATGCAAATTCTACCTGTGATAAAATCAAATCCCATCCTGTTGGCTTATCCCCAACCAAACATCTCAGCAGATTTCCCAAACTCCTATTCACCACCTCTGTCTGTCCATCAGTCTGTGGGTGATGTGATGAACTGAACTTTAAATCTATCTTCAACTTCTTCCACAATGTACGCCAAAAATATCTAACAAACTTAGTGTCCCAATCTGAAACTATGGTCTTTGGCAAACCATGAAGTCTCACTACTTCTTTGAAAAACAATTCTGCTACATGAACAGCATCATTAGTCTTCTTGCAGGGAATGAAATGTGCCATTTTCAAAAATCTGTCAACTACTACAAAAATTGAATCATGTCCCCACTGTGTCCTCGGTAAACCAAGAACAAAGTCCATACTAATATCCTCCCAAGGCTTCTTTGGTACAGGTAATGGCTGATACAATCCTGTATTCTGCTTCACTCCTTTCGCCATCTGACATACTCTACAACTCTGTACAAACTTCTTCACATCTTACTGCAACTGTGGCCAATAATAATTCTCACTAACCAAACCAAGGGTTTTGTCACGACGAAAATGTCCAGCCAATCCTCTGCTATGCTTCTCCTTGATGAGATTCTCCCTCATAGAACTTCGTGGAATGCACAACTGACTTCCTCTGAATAGCATATCATCTTGGATGATAAAATCCACCCATTTCATCCTGTCTAGAGTAACAGGTTCTATACAAGCTTTCCAAGCTTCACCAAAATCAGGATCCTTTGGATACAAATTCTTGAGTTCCTTGAACCCAACCACTTCAATCTGCATTTCTGTCAGCAATAGTTTCCTTCTGCTAAGAGCATCTGCAACCCTATTAGACTTTTCGCTCCTGTGTTTCAAAACAAATGTATAACTCTGCAAAAACTCAACCCATTTTAAATGCCTCTGATTCAACTTTCCTTGACTATTCAAATATTGCAAAGCTTGATGATCAGTATACAAAACAAACTCCTTAGGAAGCAGATAATGTCTCCACTTCTTTAATGCCTGAACTATAGCATAAAATTCTTGATCATAAACAAAATATTTCCTCTTGGCATCATTTAACTTCTCACTAAAATAAGCAACAGGTTTACCTTCTTGGCTCATAACAGCTCCTATTGCAGTACCACTAGCATCACAATCTACTTGAAACACCTTATTAAAATCTGGAAGTGCTAAAATAGGTTGTTCTGTAACTTTTTGTTTCAACAATTGAAAACTCCTTTCTACCCCATTAGTCCACTTAAACTCTTTTCTATCCCCTCTCATTGTTTCAGTCAAGGGTCCACAAATACTACTAAAATTTTGGATAAACTTTCTGTAAAAGCTAGCAAAACCATGAAAAGATCTTACCTCGGTAGCACTCCTTGGAGTAGGCCATTCAAGGATAGCTTGTACCTTTTCTGGGTCCATTTTTAGACCTTCTGCTGAAACTACAAATCCCAAATACACTAACTCTTTCTTCACAAAACTGCACTTCTTCAAATTAATCAACAATTTCTCTTCTCTCAACTTCTTTAATACCATATTAATATGCATCATATGCTCATCCAATGTCTTACTAAAGATCAAAATATCATGTAGGTAAACAATGACAAACTTACCCATAAATTCTTTTAGAACCTCGTTCATGAGCCGCATGAAAGTGGTCGGTGCATTGGTTATCCCAAAAGGCATGACTAACCACTCATACAGTCCTTCCTTTGTCTTGAAGGCAGTCTTCCATTCATCTCCTTCTCTGATCTGAATCTGATGATATCCACTTTTTAGATCTATCTTTGAAAAATACACAGCTCCACTCAAACAGTCCATAATATCGTCCATTCGTGGCAATGGAAACCTGTACTTGATTATGATCTTGTTTATTGCCCTAGAATCTGTACACATCCTCCATTCTCCATTCTTCTTTGGTGCTAATACCGCTGGTATAGCACAGGGACTCAGACTCTCACGGATCAATCTTTTCTGTAGCAGTTCATGTACTTGTCTGTTCAACTCCTCACTTTCTGCAGGTGTCATTCTGTGTGCTGCCTTATTCGGAAAACTCACTCCTGGGATCAAGTCCATCTGATGACTGATCTTCCTGACTGGTGGTAATCCATCAGGCACATTATCGGATACAATATCTTGAAACTCATTCAACAAATCTATAACTTCTACAGGAACATCTTCTACTTCCTCTTTACCAACTTTTGGAATTAAAACAAAACATACATGCTCATGCCTCATACCATCTAGGAAATTTCTTCCATCAACAAAAGTTATCCTTGCATTACCACATACCTTTTCTTCAGTCTCCTTCAATGGTTTTAGCTTATGTCACACTCCATCCTTTGTCAGGGAATAGGTATTCGCACGACCATCATGTACAGCACATCTGTCAAACTGCCATGGTCTACCCAACAACATATGACATGCATCCATAGATATGATATCACACAATACCTCATCTTGGTATCCGCCAATCTTGAACTTCACTAGGCATTGTTCATTAACCATGACCTTGTGGTCATCCTATACCCAAGCAATCTGATATGGATGTGGGTGTTTCTGTCTCTTGAGCTTCAACTTTGTCACCATCTCTTCTGATACCAAATTGTCAGTGCTTTCACTATCAAAAATCACATCACAACATTTACCTTCACACTTGCACCTGGTGCGAAACAGGCTCCTCCTTTGCTTAGGTTCATTCTCACCACTCAACAAGACTCTTCTGTTAATCAACATTTCTCCTCTTTCAGCATCTTCAAAATTTGATGATCTGGCATCTTCATCTACATGTGCAACTCTAGCCTGGCCTTCATTTCTCCTGTCTGTTCTGCCTTGGTGCTGAGGACATTCAAATGCCCTATGACCTTCTTCTCCACAGTGAAAACATGTTCCACGGAAGCCACCTCTTCCAGATCCTTGTCCTCTTCCTCTTCCTCTCTGATCTCTATTATTCTGATCCTGGAAGTGATTGGAATTATTTCCTCACTGATTCTGACTGCTACTGGCCTCATCCTTCTTTTTCAAATCTTCATTTCGGCTGCCATATGACCATCCACCAGATCGTCCACCGCGACCTCTTCCATTTTGTCTGCTCTCGAACTTCTTGTTCAACTTTTCCTCTACTTTTAGGGCAAATTGGTATGCCTCCTCAATACTGTTCATTCGAACCAGATTCAACTCCTCCTAAATGCTTGGCCTTAACCCATTAAGGTATCAGGCAACTTTCTCCTTATCAACTTCTGCATGGCCTGTTCTGATGAGGAGTCGATAGAACTCCTCTGTATACTCCTGAACAGATCTTCCTGCTTGCTTCAAACTCTACATTTTCTTCAGTAGGTCAAGCTCATAATCAACAGGAATGAACTGTCGCTTCAATTTATCCACCATCCAATCCCATCTCGTGATTTTCTCCTTTCCCCTTCTATTTCGCTCCAAGTGAATCTCTTGCCACCATATCTTCGCATGACCTTTCAGTCTGGCTTTCGCAAATTTGACCCTATCAGGATCCTCAACATCTTCATACTCAAAATATTCCTCTCATTCATTGATCCAGTCGATCAATTCTTTTGGGTTAAGATTTCCAGAAAATGTAGGAACCTCAATCTTAGGTCTTTTCCCAATCTTAGAAATGGCCCGAAAAAGTCTTTCTTCCTCTTGGTTCACAATTTTGACTTCTCCTTCTTCATATTCTTCTTCGGCTTCATCCTCGCTTTCATCTCTGACATTAAGATTCATTCCTCTGCGAATCTCTTCTTGCAATGCTCGCACGTGTCTCTGCAGCTCTCTAACCTCAGGTGTTACAACACCAGCTCTTCTGCCACGTTCCCTTCGTGGAGGCATTTTTGCGATGTGCGCTGAAACCCTAGCCACGGTCCTGGTGCAAACTGCCTCACGGTTGGCGATCTGTTTACACACTCAAGAAGTCCTATTCTGATACCACTTGATGAAGGGTACTCCCCTTAATGCCACAAACACATAACAGAAATAGAGAAACAACAACAATAATATGCAAGAACAGAAAATTGGCTTCTTATTATCTCCACAAATGTGGAATTATAAATTTTCAGAATTACAACATGCAAAGCCACATGGGCATTCCCTTACAATATTCTATAGGACAAAGCTTCGAACTATTACCCAGATCTACTACCCAGAACTATTCTGAACTCCTAAGACAATAATACAACCTTCCTTATATAGGCAATTTTCCACCGCCTGGGAAGGTTCCAAAATTTTAGCCAATAAGGCCGACCAACTTAGAATTATTTTATTTTACATTTTATTACATCATAGTCGGCTCAAGATAACCTTTGAAACCCGAACATAAATTTTGAAGAAAATTATTTTCTGCCATTTCAGGTGGCCCAACTTTCAAAGACCATAAGTCATCACCAGTTGACCTGCTCGGCTATTATAACCCCATTTCGGAAACGCCACGAAGTGCTCTACATGCTTGACTCGCACAAGCGCCCGTCACCGAAATTTTTGACCTCATCCGGGGCCTCTAAAGCCTTCAAAACTGAGTTCAAAGTTTCTGTACCCTGCTACCAATACCGAAAATCTTCAATATCTTCCAATATACACTTGATCTAGCCATCAAACTTTGCTGGCAGACTTATATGACCAAAATGAACCTCCAAGAAAGAAATAAGATCATTCTAAGCACATACAAAAATTACCAAAAATAGTAACTTTCCACAAATAGCAGCTCTACACAGGATAGCCCTTATTGAATTCAAAAATAGAAATATTTTTGGGTGATGCAAGATTGCTCTTACACCCAGGATGCTCCTGCATCAAAAGGACACGCTTTGTTATGGTGGGATTGTATCCAAGCAGATAGATGGAAGAATGGTAAGCCCAAGATCACATCTTGGTATACTATGATGGACAAAATGAAGGCAAAATATTTGCCAAGAGACTATAGAGTGCAGTTGTACAAGAAGATGAGGGATTTTAAGCAAAAGGAGATGGATGTACAAAAGTACACAGAGGAATTCCACAAGCTAGATATTAGAGTGGATCATGATGAAGAGATGGAAGAAAATATTGCAAGGTATATGGGGGGCTGAGGTTCAACATTCAAGATGAACTTAGTCTTTCTACCCTAAGGATGATTGATGAATATTATCAGTTGGCCTTAAGGGCTGAAGAGAAGATAAGAAGAAAATAAGAGAAGCAATGCAGCAATAGAGGTGGATCTTCTATGAGAGGAAGAGGAGGAAGAGGTACTACTGATTTTCAGAACAACAATGACAAAGACAAAGACAAAACATTTTCAGAATCAAGAGGAGGTTATGGAGGTGGAAGAAGTGGAGTTTTCACAGGGAGATGTTTTACATGTAATGAAGTAGGCCACCAATCTGTCTAGTGTCCCAAGTGGAATGAAGGCAAACATAGAAGAGTGTACTTGGTTGATGAAGAACCAAGAAAGGAAGAGCAAAAAGAACCAACTAAAATTCATCCGAAAGAGGGAGAGTACTTGCTGATGGGAAGGAGCAATCAAGCACCAAGGGACCCAGGTATATTCAGATCTAATTGTCTCATTCAAGGCAAGGTATGAAAAATTATAATTGATTCAGGGGCAAGTAATAATGTATTATCTTATGAGGTTGTTAAGAAATTGAATTTGAAAGTTTTTGCACATGCTGCTCCTTATTATGCCACTTGGGTCAATGAGAATCATAATTTCTTGGTTAAGGATCAAGTGATGGTTGAGTTTTTAGTTGGGAGTTATAGGGACAAGGTATTGTGTGATGTCATGAACATGACTTGTGGGCATCTCATTCGAGGAAGATCTTGGTAGTGTTCATGAAGGGTTCTGCATAATGGCTATGAGAATACTTATATAGTTCAGCAAGGTAAGGCAAGGTATAAGTTACATCCATTTGCTAGGAGTCATAAGGAGTCTATTTTGATGTGTTTTGGCAAGGATGTTCTAGTATAGGGTCATGATACTCTACAATATGATACGGGTTGGGGTTTGAAACAATGCCTGGTGAAGGGGCAGGATAGTCCTAGGGAAGCAGGGCTATTTGGACAGTCTTTTGTAGTGATTGGGATAGTTAGGTGTCCTCATGGAGGATAGGTAGGTGGAGTTGTAGTGGTGACAGGGACAAACCCGAGGGAGTCTGTTCAAAGGACTAAAGTGCAGGCCCTCAAGCAGCAGCAGCACTATCATGAATCAGGACAGTCAAAGACACCTAAGTTTTATTCTAATCCTTTTTGTATGGATGCAGGATGTTTGGGATAGAAACAAATCACTTTTTGGGAGTATGTCATCCCTAATTATCAGATTTATATGAGAAAATGCAGTGGGTACAAGCCCAATAACTCTTGGGGCAAGAGTTCTTTTCATTGTGGGGAGTTTGGTGCAGGAGCACCTCAAACAGTCAAGCCAAAAATAAAGATGAAGGAGACTTCAAGGTACATCAAAGAAAATTAGAAGAATCAGAATCAAGTTTATGATCATTGTTAATTGATCCAATTGATGTAATGAATCAAATGTGTTTGTAATGTCCACAAATGACTAAGAATTTAGTTGTAATGGACTAGTGATGTCCAAGTTTTAATAATGCTTTTAATAATAATGTTTTTAGGATTCTAAGTGGACCTATAGTATGCAAAGAGGTCAAGAAGTTATAGGAGTGTTTACAATCATAACCAAGGTCTATGGGTTTTAATACTCAAGTCAGGTTTTAAAGTTAAATCATTCAAATATTCAAAAATTTGAACAAACCGTTATTGTTTTAAAGAAATCAAATCTTCAACTCAACGAGGAGAGTTGGTTAAAGTTAGTTTTAGGAAGTTGTCTTAGAGTTTTTTTTGTTCATGTTTTGGGCTCTGTTATGGGGAGGGAAAGACTGATGTGATACGGCAGAGAACTAGTGTATAAACTAGCGAATGCTTGAATAATATAACTCTCTATTTTCTGCAATTATATTTGTTTCTAGAACCTAAACTTGAATTGGTTGGGTTATGTATGCATTGACAGAGTTTTATTAACAAATTACCTTGCTATTTGATGAGTTTTCATTAACATTAAACTTACTGTCGCACCAGTTAATAATAGCAAATTCTTGTAACTGTTTCTTTTCATGAGTTTAGTTTTTCTTTGAACCCGCTATTATGTTGTGGTAGAACAGTAGCAAATCCTTGACTGTCCCTGTCATTATAGCAGAGTTTTAGAACCATGGAAGTCATTCCATGAACATAATGGTGAAATATTCATGGAATGGCATAAACTAACCGATATTATAAGATATTAACATTGCAAATGCAGAACCGCGCAGGATAAGTGAGAACACAATCAAAATAGTGGGAAAGTGCAATGAAATGACAGGTTAAAGTACAGGAGTGGTTAATTTATCCAATGAAAAGTGGATTTTAGGTTTGGAAATGTGTTAACATGCTGGATGAATGGTGATTTGATCATCAATCCATTGCAGGGTCGTGTGGAAACAAAAGATTGTGAAAGCCCTAGTTGACAGGGTTAAAGACACCAATTGGGGAATACTGGTATTGCAGGGCTCGGGAGATAAATTGCCTTTGGATTTGGGTGATTGGAGAAATAATAAGTCACTGTCAAAGAGTTGGAAGTTCCAAGAGGTTGTAAACATACACTTCCTTTGTAAACTGAGACATTTTGATGCATTGAAAATAGGACACTAGTCTAGGTTAGGTGTGTTGGCCCAAAGTGATTGTATAAAAGTTTTTGATATGTTGTTAAAATTTAAAAAGGGTATCTAGAAATGCCATTGTCTTGTCTAGTGTCTGAGAAATGGCCAAGTTTTTGTCAATCTAAGTCTGTAGCAGGCTAGTAAGCAGGGTATTTGGCTTTTGCAATAGTTTGGGAGAATTTTGTAGATTGGAAGTTTGGGGATTGAACTAGAACCTTGGTGTTCCTTGTAATTAAGTAACTAAAGATAGTAAATTCATTTCCATCATTTATGATCCTTTTTTGATAACCTCGAAAGGTCACTTTCTTGGAAAACTTAAAATTGTTGATAGGCCCAAGTGCCTAAGCCTCTAAATTTTGCAATTTTCTTTGTGTTAGTGTACCACCACCTTCCCTCTGCATCATTTTCTCTTTGGGTTTCCTAACTTTCATGCCCCTACAATAAATTTTTCACTGTTTCCAATTGGTTTAGCTATTGTAACCTATACCTTAGCTATCTGTAGCTTGTTGCAACCTATTATGGGTTTCCAAGGCAGCTGATGGTATAAAGAGTCAAAATTTTGACTGTGTAAGGGTTTTGAATTTTGTCAGTTCCAGTGAAGGGTCCTTTTCCTATATATTTTTCTCCTTCTCTTTGCATATAGAGTGTTCCTTTTTCTCTTGCTGGTTCAGAGAATACAATACATATTGTAACAGATTTGTCTTATGTGTGAGGATTTAATATATTTTTACTATTACCAAACTATATCCATTTGAATTTTGGATTCATTAATCATACATCAAGGGTGTTTGATTTTTCTGTTTGCACTACCTATGTGCTTGCAAGTGGAGTTATCTTCACAGGGATAACTGGTTCAGGGTTAGTGTTTATGTATGTATGAACTGAGGTGTCAAAGATATTTCATGCTTGTCTTCCAGTGGATGGTGGTTAATGTATTATCTATTTATAGGTCTCTTCTAAGGGGAGGGTTAAAATCCTTTGAGAGGATAATAACATACTTAAATACATAGGTGGGTGCTAGTTGAGGTTTGGTCATGGTGTGTAATTGATGTAAGGCATCAACACATTGGGTATATTATTTTCTTGTTTCATAGTTGTCCCTTGCAATTTTGTATTCAACTCTATGGCCCATTGGATAAGGCACTGGTCTATGTGAGACTTAGGGTATCTCAAGGTCCCTTCTATCCATTCAAATCATTTCCATCTAGTCCCACCCTTTCCCTTTCTTGCTTTTAGTATAGGTCTCTAGTTTTCAGTCTCATTCCATGCAAGTAGGTCTATTGCATGAGACTTTCTATCATTGGGGTACAAGATACCTATAGGAGATTGACTGCTATTCCACACTAATCTATCTACAGGCCTTTGGTTTTTCATGAGGTGTCTTGAATGTGTAGATAAGGAAATACCCACCTGAGTGAATGTGGATCTCAAAGAAGAAGGAGGATTTCTCTCTATCATCATCAATTGGTTTGTTTTCCTTGTCAAGCTTGAGTGCCTAACCTGCATTTCTAGCCCAACCATTTGATTCAAGTTTGATCCTGCAAGGAAGAGAACCAACACTCCAAATTTGAATCTTCTCACCTACTCAATCTATGCTCATGACAAATGATTGATGCATGAAGTTCATAAACTAAAAACTATGAGAGAATTTTTGTCTCTTCTATGGCTACCACAATAGATTCAAACCTTGTAGGAAAACTTCTTGAAGGGTATGTGCAATATCATGAGGGGCCAAGCTATGCCCTTAAGTGGCAATGAAATTTAGAAAATTAGGGTTAGTCAACTTGACGTGAAAATATCAACTAGATATCAACCTAATATCAAAAATTTGTAATAATAGAATCTGTAGAAAGTTGAATGTCATTTCTAAACTACTAGGACATTTTTTTAAAAAAGTTAGTATGATTGGTGAGAAGTATAGATTTCAATGCAACAGTACAAAAATTTCTAGAAAAAAATAAGTAGGTGTATGTCTGACCACCTTAATTATAATCAAATGATAATATTTTATTATAAGATTTTATATATAAGTAGTAGACTCATGCCTGGATGTGATGCATATTTTTTTTAAATTTTATTCCAAAAAATAATTGCCTATGAATTTCTTGCTACAATATTTTTAGAATAAAAAACTCCTCGTGTCTGACCACCTTAACTCATTCAAAGTTTTACAAAAAAATTTTTAAAAAAAAATCCTTATAGTAGGCGAAGCATAGAATGTGACGCATTTTTTGGATTTCAAAAATGTTATACCATCTAAAACTTATAGTCATTTTTAAATCAGTATATAAATCAGCACTTTTGAGGTAAATCCATTAGAAAATAACTAATAATTACTCACTGAATTCAAAATTTGACAGCAATTATATCGATAGAAAGCTGATAATCTCCTTAAGATAGCCTTTTTGATTCATCAAATTCAGCTGAAAAAAAAGTCATTAGCTACATGGTCCAAGTCTACAACTTAGAAAAATAGGGGAAAAACATGTTTTGGAGACATTTCAATAGTTGACCATGTCAGTTTAGTGGACAAAGCATTACTGAGAATAATAGTGTATGTGATATTTTCGTGTACCCAATATTTTTGGG
>BSBK01011945.1:0-52500 GCA_027943335.1 Chamaecyparis obtusa | reverse complement strand
ACAAAGTACCTGAAGATTAGAGCATCAACGCATGTGCATACAATAGAATTATGGCATGCGCCCTAGAAGTTAAGTTGGTAACATCATATTCATGCTAAGTCTAAGAGCACATGATTAGAAGATTCAGTATGAGGAAGATACATAGAGTTCAAGTTGCATAGACAGTGAATGCCAGAGAAGAACAAAGCAAGCAACTGACTATTGGTATTTTGGTTTGCGATTATATTATTATGTTGTAAAGGCTATGCACCTATTGTAATTAGGTTTCTAACATGTAATTATTTTTTTTTCTAAACACGCTTAAGCCCATTCAATTGGAAGCATTGTATGTAATCGGTTAAAGGGCCGACCTAGTTATTTGTTTTGTATGCACATATAAATATTAGATGCACCCATTGTAATCAGCATGAGAGTTGATATAGAGTTGAGATAAGCAGAGTAGAAGTGTGCAAAGAGCTAATAAGATGTATTGGAGCTTTGCAAGAGTTCAAAGCATCAGTGCATCAAAGGAACTGATCAGACAAGCAATGTCACAATGACAGTTCATCTAGTAGATATAGTGTATATATGAGATTAGAAGGTTGTAGCCTTCACTACTTGAGTAGTGAGCTCTAGGATAGTGTGTCCACACCCCTAATAGGGTTATTGTAAAAGAATCCTAATAGGGTCTGACCCTTGACAAGTTCACTGTACTAAACATATTGTAAAGCAACTCCTAACAGGGTTAAGGATCTTCTAACAAGGATCATAAAACACTAGTACATAATATTAGTGGGTGTCAATTCCCACTGGGGTTTTTACTTATTTGGGTTTCCTCATAACCATATTGGTGTTATGTGTTGACTTCATGTTTCATGTTTATGTTGATGTTTATTTTAGTATTTAAGTATTCAAGTTTAGTTTAAAGAATAAAGAAAAAAGATAAAATACAGTGAACATCGATTCATCCCCCCCTCTCAGTGTTCCCATTCCTAACAATTGGTATCAGAGCTCTGGTCCTCAGCAAATAAGTTTAACCACTTGAGGAGATCATGGACAAAGAAGAAATGAAACATCTGAAAATAAATCTTGAAGCTGCTCTTGAAGACCTGGACAGATCTGAAAAAAGAAATCGAAGAACTAAAAGAAAAAGTCAGTGATGCTCAAGTAGTCATCAAAAGGCTAAAAAAGGATTTGAAAGAATGCTCTACCAGTGATTTAGGGATAATGATCAAGAAGTTGAATGAAGAAAATTCATCCTTGAAAGAACAGATTGAAGAATTGGATGATAAGCTGACTAACAATCAGGAAGTCTATGATGAATAGATCAAAGAGAACCTTCAACTCAATGAAGAATTGAGGCAAGCAAACATGGAAATCTTGGAGCTAAGGAACAACAAAGAAAGCTTGTAATCTAAATTGAAAGAGGCAAAGAATCACATTGATAAATTACACACCATTTCTAATTTGATAGAATCTCAGTTGTATGCAAGAAGACTTAAAGGAGATACTAGCTGCATTGGATACAATGAAGCACAAAATTAGATTGACAACATGCGAGAAAGAATGGAAGCATAAAAAGACACCTTAGATGCTAAGGAGACTGGAAGTCAAACTAAAGATCATATTGAACCATCCAAGAATGAACGCAAGCCAGTAGATCAAACCTGTTATGCATGTAACAAGCATGTAAATATAGCAAGGAACTATAAAGAGGTAAGACCTTTTAATGGTTACTATTACTCATGCAATAAATTTGGTCATAGAGCTATGAATTGTAAGACAAGTCAGGAGAACAAGACTCAGCATAATCAAAGAAATCAGAATCAGTCAAATATAAGAATTTCTCAGAGTGTTACGTGTCAGATATGTAACTATAATGGTCATTTAGCTAGATAGTGTAAAATGGTAACACATGTTAATGTGCCAAGGAATATAAGACCTCCAGTTATTTGTCACTCTTGTAACAAGGCTAGACACATCTCAAAGTTTTGTAGATCAAGGATGCAAAGTCAGGAAAGCCCTAAAAGGCCAGAAGAAATAATATTGGATACCGAAGGAGAAGTCAAGTTTGTGAAAGCTTCAGAGGATGCGAGCTTGATTTGGTTAGAGTCAAAGAAGGATAAGGTTGATGAGAATGTATTGGATGCATCGACAATGGACACACCCTCTACATCTGGATGAATGGACCTCAGGGTCATAGGGGGAGCTAATTTATGTCTAAACCCTTGCACGGCTGGTATAATCACCCTTAGAGTATGCACCTTTGGACTTAAGCTTTTGGAGTCTAGTAGAACCTTTGTGTAAGAGCGCACTATTTGATTGTTAACAAAATGAAAGTTGGAGATTTTCAATAAAAGTCTGGTTTACGCGACAAACATTAATGGCAAAATTTTCACTTTAAAGTACATAGAAGTTAGTAGATCACTCATTGCATTCAAATTAAGAGTGATTGGAGAGTAGAGGAGCCCTAGCATTTGATAGAAAAGGATTGTAGATTAATTCACCAGTGATTTACAGTGCATTTGATCAGTTGCGAAAGCCCTAATCCGTCGCGCTGATTCAGAAGTCTTTGAGATCATTTGGAAAGTGATATACAAGTAAGTAATAGCTACTCCCATTATATTTGATGTGGTGGAGAAGAAGAGATATGTGTTTAAAAGACATTTGTTCAAGTCCACTCTCGATGACCTAGAAGGTGCATTCTCCCGCACTCCCATGGGTGTTATGCATGTTGAAGATATTAGGGCATACATATATTGCAAGAAGGAACTAGTAGGTCTTGATAGGATAAGAGCACATTTAGAAACCATGATGAAACTGGATAAAACCTTCCTAAATGAGTATGTGCAACTTGAAAACCACCCAATTATTGAATATGCGACTGCATATGATTTTAATGAGTTTGAGTGGGTAAAGATTCTACTTAGAAGAATTCATGATGACCTATTCTGGATAGGTGAAGTTCTAATAAGGATCACTGGAGACCTTATTCATGAGATGACAGGCCACTCAAGAATAGGTGTTGTTCTTCCAGTGGGTAAGGATGTAAGAAAGATTGTTGAAAAAATATGCAAATCAAGAAGTGATAGGAGCGGAATGACTATAGAGCCTATAGAGGAGAAAGACATCAAATTGATGTCTATGATACTAGGTTATAGGTTTCAACACACCAGCAGGGTGAACAGTGTGTCAGCGGCCACAATTCTTGTAGCAATAAGACTTGTGAGGGAGAATGGGGAGTTCAATCTATGCGAGATCCTATGCACAAAACTTATAGACAACATCAAAGCTATTAAACATGACAAGACCAAGATATTCAGATTTGGGTCTCTAATCATATACATGTATTTCCACATTCTTGGAAAGGTGTCAAATTTATACCTAGACAAGACTATTCCTATTATGCCATAGATATCCTTCAAGGCATCTACTAAGAGCACACTAAAGGATTACATGACACTTGAATTAAAAACATTTAGGATCAAAATGCAGATGAGATGCAAGATTCCAGAAAGCATTGTTGAAAAGTACAAGGATAGTATTTGCTTTATGGTGGAGATTGATACAACATGTATGGAAGCAGTTGAACCAAAGACAAAGTGGATTCATCCACTTGGATATGAGGTTGAGGAACCAATTCTTGAGGCTTATGCTCAAGTTCTATTGTTAGCACCTAAGGACCCCAATGAGCCTAGATGGGGAACTTATGAAGAAAAAATAAAAGAATTAGATATTGTATTGAACAACATAGCAACAAAAAGAAAGGTTGCCAAAGTCACTTCAGAGATTTTGAAAATTCATGAAGTATCCCAAGCTAACTTAGACAAAGCAAAGCAAGAAAAGATTGCTTTGGAGATAGAGAGTGCAGTTGCAGCAAAGACAAAATTTGATGATCCAAAGATGAAGAAGGTGAAAATTGAGAAATCAGATGATCAGAAGGGTAAATCTGATGTTTCCTCTCATGCGCCCACATCAACAACTAATCTTACTACTCCTCTGAAGTATAATACAATAGCAAAGAGGAAGAAAGAGATCAGCACTGGTCATCCATCCTCGCGAGGAACAAGAAGCAAAAGAAACACTCAAGCACCTCCAGAGGTAGGTTTCAGACCTAGTCTTCAAGTGTTGAATAAAAGGGTTGTTGATGAAGGAAGGATTGATCAAATAGGAAAATTTTATGTAAGTACAATGAAATAGATAAGTCAGAGATTCATGGCATGATTTTCAAATACATGCTTAAGTTCAAGAAGATAGTGTTAGAATTGAAAACTATGATTCCAGACAGTGTTTGGAACATTTTAGATTTCTTGAAGAGACAAGTAATGGAGAAAGATCTAAGAATACGAGAGAAGATCTTTGATGAGAGTTTACTAGTGTGTTATTTAGAGGAGAAGACCTTACTGCTAGATCTAGTGAAACCTCACCTCAGAACCAAGACAAGAACATTAAAAATCATGGATAAGAACTATGAACTAATTGCTAAGGAAATTGAAAAAGCATTTGAGAAGGTTTTCATGAACAGGCACATGTTTCCATCTACTACGCCTATAGCTCAAATGCCCACAAAGGAATTCAAGATGGTAGATCCCACTAATGTACCTATGACAGGTCCCCAGAACTCAACACCTATAGTTGAAACACATACAAAGACAGATAAGTCTGCGCCCATGACAGAGACACTCAAGGATGATTCAATTTTCATTGAAAATGTAAAAGTTACTATGGCAGCCACAGACATGGATTTGGACAAGTTTGAAGAAGCCTTTGTAAGCACTCAAGAGGCTAAGAAATTATGTGGTAACACTCCTCCTAATCAATAAGAAATATTGATAGAGGATACAATTGATGAAAAAGAAGAAAAAGTAATAGAAAAAGAAACCAAGAAAGAGAAAGGAAAGTCAGAAGAAGAAAAAGGAGAAGAAAAGGTAAAAAGAAGTGAACCAATAGATAAGCCATCTATTGAAAAGCTAATCAAAGTAAAACAAGAAGTAGAGGGCAACACTCCTATCACTCCACTACCCTCAGCAGCATTGTTGTCAAGTTTGACACCTGACACAACTAGTTTGGATTCTTGGGGAGAAGAAGACCTGATCAAGATCAGTGTCTTAGGTATGGAAAAAGCCAAAGAAAAACAAGTGATGAGGAATCCCCTATTTTTTGAGTCAATGAACATACTGAACAACCCATTGTCTTTAGACAAGAAAGTGTCCAAGGTCAGTATAGTTGATGATGTTAGCAACATCCTCACAGCCTTTAAAACTAACTTTGCTAGCTTAGAAGCATTTGCATCTCAATTTGCAAAAGAGAAGTATAGAAAGAAAAGGCTAAGTGAATTGGTTAACAAATTCTCACTAGAACTTAGTTCACTCAAAGTTGGACAAGCAACTTTGAAAGAGTTTGCAGAAAAAGGAAGAAAAATCATTGTTGATTGTATGGATCAGGACAAGTTAACTGATGATCATTTCAAGAAGATACAAGAGACAGAAGCTATGATAGAGCAAGTAAAGAAATTAGTGAAAGACCCATCCATTAATGTAAATATGTGCAATAATGTATACCAAGGACAAATTGACAATATTGAGAAGGCAGAAAAGGAGATGTAAAAAATAAGGGCTAGGCAGACTCAGCTTAGAAATGCTCTTGCGCCCTCACTAGATATACTCAATCAAAATATCAAAGAGATAGACGCCACCATGGTGACATATGATCATGGTTCTAGCACAGATTTGGAGAAGATGGAGAAGCTACAGTATGCACTATGCACCCATCTCTAGATTGTTAATTCACTGATTACATTTTGGAAGAAAGAGATCCAAAACTTACAGATAGCATATCCAGATGTTCTCTCACTATAAGTATTTTTAGCTATAGTTTTGAAGCACCTTTTTCATTAATGTAAAAGGGGGAGTATATATAGAATATGGGATATAGATATGTATAAGGGAGATGTAAGATAGAAGTTTTTTGTATTAAGGGACAGTTAGAAACTTTTCCATATTCCTTTGTTGCCATCAATGACAAAGGGGGGGATTGTTGGCATTAAGCATGATTGTCATTAGTGACAACACTTATTCAGAATAGATTTTACCAAGCAGATCAGTACATACCGAGTAGAACAGAGTTTACTAAGCTGAGTAGAGCTTACTGAGTAGAACAGTGCATACCGAGCTCGAAAAGTTTCACAGTGTTTACCGAGTGCTGCACGGTTAAATAGGAAATTTAGTTTCTACTGAGTAACACTTTATCTACCGAGTCTCCAGTGTTTACTGAGTTTGAAACTATGACTGAGTGGTTAGTATGGACTGAGTTTCCACTTCTACCGAGTGCATGACGATGCCGAGTAACGCAGTGGACGCCGAGTATCAAAAAGTCACCGAGTTAGTTTGCAGTAACCGTGTAACTATATTTGGGCCGACTCAGTAATATTTGTGTTTACTTGTTTAAGAGCTGACTTTGTAATTGTTTTGGAATTGACTTAGATTGATATATAAACAATGTTTTATGTCATATCCAAGAATGATAAAAATATAGACAAGTATGAAAAAGAGAGAAAGGCAGAGATAAGCAAATTACAAAGGGCTACAACAGTATAAGAAGTAGCAAATATTTATCCATCACAGAAGGTGATCAGTACATTAGAGAATCTCAATCAACAAGTACAGTTGCAAGTAAGAGATCTACTGTTTCATCCTAACAGGTGAATCAACTTGAAATCCTTTAACCGGGTAGACTTAACAGTCTTTGTAAAAATCTCTTAACCGAGTGCATACTTCTTTGTATGTTTGTAAATCCTCTAACAAGGTGGACCTAGCAGTCCTTATTGCTCCTAACAGGGTAGATCATCAGAAGTGATCATTGCAAGCCTTAACCGCCAAACTTTATACTGCAGTATTGAAGTTTTGTGGGTATCATCCCCACCCCAGTTTTACTTTCTACTTGGAAGGTTTATGGGTTACCAAATCTCTGTGTTCTAAGTGTTATGAATGTTTTATTCTTTTTTTTACTCATGCATGCAATCAGATTATCAATCTAATATTATTAAGATCTGAATCTGTTAAAAGTTTTGAAGTTACTGATTCACCCCTCCCCTCTCAGTAACCTAGATAGTCTTGAATATTTCCAACAATTGGTATCAGAGCTCAGTGGATCTCAGAATAAAGTTTGACAGCTTGAGAAAAGATTCAGGACAATGGAGATATTCAGACTGAACAAAGTAATTGAGAATGAAAAGATAGATCTAGAAATGGCCATAACTCAACTCAAAGAAGCAAGAGAGCATCTTTCCCTTTCCCTAAAAAGAAGGAAGGAACTTGCAAATCAGATCAATGACCACCAGTATGTTGAAGAAAAGATTGAAGACTTTTTCCCTTCAAGCAGCTCAGATGAAGCAAACAATGCAATCAAAGAACTTTTAGAAAAGAATGGATCTCTGCAAGAAGAAGTGAGAAAATTGAAAAGAGAACAGGAAATTCAATCAACAAAATTCTGTGAAGTCTTGGAACAAAGAAACAAGATGAAAGATGAAATAGATGAAAAGAACAATGAAATCCAGAATAAAACTCTTTAGCTAGAAAATCTTATTGATCAAATCTCCAATACAAATGAAGAAATCTTGACTCTAAGATCAGAAAATGAAAATATGAGAGAAGAGCTGAGATCTAAAAAGCAAATCAATTTAAGAGTGATGAGTGAGCTAGATACTGAAAGGCAAATCAATGAGAGAATGTTGAAATCTCAAGAAGATATGAATCAGGTGTATGAACAAAACCTTCATAGGCAAAAAGGAAAAGCAGGACTTGGATACAAAGAGGAAGGTGAATCCTCCAAACAAGGTACTCAAAAGAATCAGAAACCTACCTGTAATCACTGTGGCAAAATTGGTCATACTTCAAACAAATGTTGGAGCAATGGAAAAGAAAAATTCAATGGAAAATGCTACAATTGCAATAAGCTTGGTCATAAAGCAAATGAATGCAAGGAGAAACCAAGATTTAAAGGCATATGTCACAAATGTAGCAAACAAGGTCATAAGGCATCAGAATGCAGAACCAAAACACCCAATCCAGCGGAACAAATTATTAAAGCAATGTTTGGTTGGGATTACAACACTTGGTGTAGATGTCATTACTGTGGAGAATATGGACACATTGGCATGAATTGTGTAAGGCACCACTTGAGAAAAAGGGATTCTACCATAAGATGTTATAATTGCACTAAGCTTGGTCACATAGCTAAAAACTGCATGAATTTAGGCAAAATTGAAGATGAAAAGAAAGCAAAAGAAAATAACATTAGGAAGCAGATGAGATAGAAGTGGATTCCTAAACCTACTGAGCAAACCAATCCTGAAGTCACTAATGAAGAGAGTGGCTCTATGAGCTCTAACTAGTCTCCAAGAAAGCACTGGAACTGTATCTTCATAGACATATTATAAAATAGTTCCTGAACTGAAAGGAAGACAGATCCAAATCAGTATGCAAGATACAGCAGGATCACAAGAAGGTCAGTATCAGTTACCACCGAGAAAGGTCGGGAGTAACCTAACTTCATTTGGTTACTGAGTAAGGTCGAAGAAGTATGAATTCGTATGATCACCGAGTTGCAGTCTCATGTATCTATTTCAATACCTACTTCCATATCAAGTTTTCTAGCAGTAAGTACCTCAGTTTTGGATACTTCAGTAAGTATTTCAATTTTTGATTCTACAACTGTGAATACTTCAATTTTGAGCCCTTCAAGTATTCCAGTCAGTAGTTTATCATTTTTCACAACTAGTCCTACAATGTCTACAATAACTTCTACAAAGGCATTAAGTGCAATAACAGTTGATCCTAAGGCTCAATCGAGTACAAGATTTTTGAGTAAGAATGTAGAAGAGGATATAGACTTAGATGAGGAGATAGAGATTCCAAAATTAGACTTTGCAAATCTTTCAGCAGACCAAATGCAAAACATTGGTGAACTCCTTCAAAAGAAAGCAAAGCAGAAGAAACTAAAAGAAGAAAGGGACAAGGAATATAAAATTATTGAAGATGCAAAGGATATTTTGTCAAAAGCATTAGGTATTAAAGTTGATTCCTCTCAACATATTTTGTTACAGTTAGCTGAGGCAGTAAACAAGTTCCATGAGGATTCCTCTGTGTCAGAAAAGATTATTGAGAAAGCCGAGAAGAAATTTGACAATAAAGTGCTTGAGCATGTTGCTCAGCATATAGCTATTAATCAGGTAGAATTATCTTTAGTTTTGACAGATATTGAATCCTCCTATTCCAATGTTACCTCACTTGTTGCTAAGCTATGTAATGTTGTTGAGTTCACTAAGGAAGTCAAGGAAAAATTGAATAAGATTGATGAGGATTTGAAGGACAATGTACAAAGGTTGCAACTTGAACCTGGTTCAAGCTCTGCGCATCATATGAAAATCACATTCCTATCAAATAGGTAGTTGGAATTATTAAAAGAAGATACAAAGATCTGGTCAACACTGCTAGATATACAGAACATGATCCTTCCCATCATGGACATAATGCAAAAACACATTGTTCACTCAAAAACATTACTCCATGACAATCAATTTTCCATTGCAGATCACATGATTGAACTCTCTGTAGAAGTCCAAATTGCACTCCAAACATGCAAGATTTTGCAAGAGAATTGGGACAGAACTCTGGCACTAATCATAAAGGTACATTCTGATTTTCTTTCACATTTTGGATTCTCCCTGTAAAACACTTGTATATACACCTTTGGCATTATTGTCAAAAAGGGGGAGAAAATGTATAGGAGAACGTGTATAAGATTAAGGTGTGTAATACGAAAGGGGGAGAAAGTACTCTATATAAGGGAATCATGAAATACATAAACAACAGTTTGACAAAGATAAATTTTTTTAAAAAAAATTAAAAAAGATTCAGCATGATTCTTGTATATAAGTTTTGGCTATAAGTGTTTTTGTCACTAATGCCAAAGGGGGAGATTGTTGGCATTAAGCATGATTTTCATTAGTGACAACACTTATTCAGAATAGATTTTACCGAGCAGATCAGTACATATCGAGCAGAACAGAGTTTACCGAGCCGAGCAAAGCTTACCAAGTAGAACAGTGCATACCGAGCTCGCAAAGTTTCACAGTGTTTACCGAGTGCTGCACGGTTAAATAGGAAATTTAGTTTCTACTGAGTAACACTTTATCTACCGAGTCTCTAGTGTTTACCGAGTTCAAAACTATGACCGAGTGGTTAGTATGGACCGAGTTTCCACTTCTACCGAGTGCATGACGATGCCGAGTAACGCAGTGGACGCCGAGTATCAGAAAGTCACCAAGTTAGTTTGCAGTAACTGTGTAACTATATTTGGGCTGACTCAGTAATATTTGTGTTTACTTGTTTAAGAGCTGACTTTGTAATTGTTTTGGAATTGACTTAGATTGATATATAAACAATTTTATGTCATATCCAAGAATGATAAAAATATAGACAAGTATGAAAAAGAGAGAAAGGCAGAGATAAGCGAATTACAAAGGGCTATAGCAGTATAAGAAGCAGCAAAGATTTATCCATCACAAAAGGTGATCAGTACATTAGAGAATCTCAATCAGCAAGTACAATTGCAAGTAAGAGATCTACTATTTCATCCTAACAGGTGAATCAGCTTGAAATCCTTTAACCAGGTAGACTTAACAGTCTTTGTAAAAATCTCTTAACTGAGTGCATACTTCTTTGTATGTTTGTAAATCCTCTAACAAGGTGGACCTAACAGTCCCTATTGCTCCTAATAGGGCAAATCATCAGAAGTGATCATTGTAAGCCTTAACCGACAAACTTTATACTGCAGTATTGAAGTTTTGTGGGTATCATCTCCACCCCAGTTTTACTTTCTACTTGGAAGGTTTATGTGTTACCAAATCTCTGTGTTCTAAGTGTTATGAATGTTTTATTCTTTTTGTTACTCATGCATGCAGTCAGATTATCAATCTAATATTATTAAGATTTGAATCTGTTAAAAGTTTTGAAGTTACTGATTCACCCCTCCCCTCTCAGTAACCTAGATAGTCTTGAATATTTCCAACAAGTTAGAAACTTTTCCATATTCCTTTGTTGCCATCAATGAAAAAGGGAGGGATTGTTGGAAAGTTGACTACACTAGTGTATATGACTTAATATAGTGTTTTCATTATGGAAATAAAGTCATATAGTGTTTTGGAGTCAATGCAGTTGATGAGAAGATCATAAATTGGCTGTGTTGAAGACTGGACATCATACAAAGTACTTGAAGATCATAGGATCAACACACATGCATACAACATAATTATTGTATGTGCCCTAGAAGTTAAGTTAGTAACATCATATTCATGCTAAGTCTAAGAGCACATGATCAGAAAATTTAGTATGAGGAAGATACAAAGAGTTCAAGTTTCACAGACAGTGAATGCCAGAGAAGAATAGAGCAAACAGCTGACTGTTGGTATTCTTGTTTGCGATTATATTATTATATTGTAAAGGCTATGCACCTATTGTAATTATGTTTTTTTTAAAACACGCTTGAGCCAATTCAATTGGAAGCATTCTATGTAATTGGTTAAAGGGCCGACCTAATTATTTGTTTTGTATGCACATATAAATATTAGATGCACCCATTGTAATCAGCATGAGAGTTGATATAGAGTTGAGATAAGCAGAGCAAAAGTGTGTGAAAAGTTGATAAGATGTATTAGATATTTGCAAGAGGTCAAAGCATTAGCGCATCAAAGGAACTGATTAGACAAGCAGTGTCATAGTGACAGTTCATCTAGCATATATAGTGTATATTTGAGATAAGAAGGTTGTAGCCTTCACTACTTGAGCAGTGAGCTCTAGGACAGTGTGTCCACACCCCTAACAAGGTTATTGTAAAAGACTCCTAACATGGTCCAACCCTTGACAAGGTCACTGTACTAAACATATTGTAAAGCAACTTCTAATAGGGTTAATGATCTTCTAACAAAGATAATAAAACACTAGTACAAAATATTAGTGGGTGTCAATTCCCACTGGGGTTTTTACCTTTTTGGGTTTCCCCATAACCATATTGGTGTTATGTGTTGATTTCATGTTTCATGTTTATGTTGATGTTCATTTCAATATTTAAGTATTCAAGTTTAGTTTAAAGAATAAAGCAAAAAGATAAAATATAGTGAACATTGATTCACCCCCCCTCTTAGTGTTCCCATTCCTAACAACACCTCAGCTGCCATGTCATGATCATCTGCATGTTTGTTCATTCCTAACAAAGGTTGCATGAGAATTAGTGGCTGAAATTTTAAGGGAAACCAGTAAATAGTTTTGGTTCTACCCAGCATAATATACCAAGGAGCTTTACGACTTGCCAAGGTCAAATTCTGTGGTGAATGGGGCTCTTTAGCCCTTAACTCTTTAGGCATCCTGATCTATCTATGAGTACTAGCTGCATGTATCTCTAGAGTAGTAAATTATTCATAATCTTTAAAAGCCCTCTCCTTTAAGGGATAAATTTTATGTTTCCCAATGTCATTGAATGTGACCTTTACCCAATAATAGAATGTTCTTCTATCCTCCTTAGTCTCAAGCCTAATATAGAGTGGCATTTCCATCTCATCACCCCTGTAGGGTCTATCTTGGTGCTCCCTACTGATTTCATTTTGCACCCAAGACATAAAGGCCCAGTGTTGGATATCTCCCACATACATGAGTGAGTTCCAATCTCTATCATTAGGGATTGCTAGGTTGTGTAGGTATAATTCACATTGTTGAACCTTTGGTATTTGGTCTTTGAATGTTGTCATTGATGTCAATAATACATCCATGAAATTATAATGGGCATATGATATGGTTAAAAATGAAATTATCTTATTTTATGTCCTTCAATATTGTTCAAAACATATTCAAGACATACACTTAAGTGTTATACAATCAACACTTAATGTTCACATGGTTAAGAAAACAGTTATAAAAAAATAGTTTTGGTCTATGTGAAAGTTGACAAGCTTAGTTATTTGATAGACCCCAACCATAAAACCTTTTTGGAATGGGAAATGAATTAACTAAGATGGGTCATTGTTATTTTTTTTATATCACATGTATGGAAAGAAAAAAAATCTGTTTATCAGATGCAGTTACAAAAATTCATGACAGTTTTAGCAGTTTTGAGCAGTTTTGGTCTAATTAAAGTTTGGGTTATGTAACTGCCTCAAAAATGTCAAATTTTTTAGTTTATAAGTAGGGGATACATTCCTCTAAAAGAGAATACAAGTGTTTTGGAGTTAATTTTTAGGATTTGTGTGGATTCTTCGAAGACCGAACAACTTGCAGGCAATTTTTAAAACAACAAAGAAGATGATAATGCTTTATGCTTCTATTTTGTCATTTGTGAATTGATTTTCATTGTAGAATTTTATTAGAGATAGAATAAGAGATATATATCTATTTTTGAGTCATTCACATTAGTATTTGATCAGATCTTTTAATTAAAAAAAATAACATATTTGGGTACTTGATGTTTTGAAGAGAAACAAGGGTTTATCATTTCAAGAAAGTTGATAGTTTGAAAGACATTAACTCAAGTCATGTTATTGCATTCAAATATATTGTTATAATTCTGATTATACTATTTATAATATGATATATTCATTATAAGAAGGCTTGTATTCATTGGTGAAATTTATTGATGTAAAAGAATCAGTAAGAGAGAAGAAGAGAAGTATATCTTGCATTATGTTTTCAACAAGAAGTTGAAATAACTAATTTATGATTTGTCTTGTAACAAAGTTGATCCTTTGATTTTTAATCTCATTTATTCATTTTGGAAGTTGGTGCTTCAGGTGTAAGGGATTGGTGTTTCTTGAAATTGGTGTTTCAAGAACAGAGTGTTGGTGCTTCCCAAAGTTGTAGCTCTAAAAGATTTGCTCGAGAGGCTAATAAAGTTTTAGATTCAAAGTGGTTTTTTACCCTAAGGGATTTTCCACTATAAATATTGTGTACTTTTTTATTTTTACATATCTTGTTCATATTTAATAAGTATATGTTATAATTGTAAAAATTGAAAAGGACAAGTTTTTAAGTAACCACTGATTCACCCCCACCCCCTTTTCTCAATGGTGTTTGTATTCCAAAAAGTGGTAGCAGAGCAAGGTTCCCTACATTAAGTTTAACAACTTTGGGTAGATTTACTTGAGTGGAATACTTATCTACAATGGCTCATGATAACTCTTCAAAGGTACCTATTTTTGATGGATCAGATTATGCTTTTTGGGAAGTAATGATGCAAGCATACTTGTTATCTATTAATATTGATGTTTGGGCTTGAGTTGTTAATGCTTATAAAGTTCCTAATTCTTTACCTACAGATCTTGATGAAAAGAAGAAGTATGAAATTGAAATGAAAGCTAAATATTCTATATTTAACAGTTTGTTTAAAGATGTGTTTGTTAAGGTAATGCATTGCAGATCTTCTAAAGAGGTATGGGAAAAATTGAAAAATACTTATCATGGTAATGATAGAGTTAAAGAAGCCAAGATACAACATTTGAAAGAAAAATTTGAGGACCTAAATATGGGTGATGATGAAAAGGTAGAAGACTATCTTCTTAATATAGATGAAACAATTAATGGCATAAGAGGACTTCGTGAAACAATTGATGATATTGATGTTGTAAAGAAAGTTTTAAGATCTCTTCTTGATAAGTTTAATTCTAAAATATGTTTCATAGAATAAACTAGGGACATTAACAAATATACACTGGAAGATATTTATGGAGCACTTGTAGCTTATGAAATGAGAAAGTTTGGCAAGCAGGAATCCACAAGCAAAGACATAGCATTCAAAGTAGAAAAGAAGGCAAAGAAAGTCTCATCAAAATCAAAAGACCTTGATGTTCTTGAAGTACATTTCTCAAGGAAATTAAAGAAATGAGAAATAAAATACAAAGGTAAACTTCCTTTCAAATGCTTTAATTGTGATAAAATAGGACACTTTGCATCTAAATGTCCTTATAATAATCACAATGAAGTAGATGATGAGAAAGAAAAATCAAGTAAAAATAAATTCTATAACAAAAATTTCTATAAGAAGAAGAAGAGTTTGATTTCTGATGTATCAGATAGTGAATCTAGTAGTTTTGAATGTGATGAAAATGAAGTTTCATTCATGGCTATAGAAACTACTTGTCAAGAACTAGATAGTGATGATGATGTTGAATTTGTTAAAGTTGATTTAGAATGTGAATTTATTTATGCACTTAAACAGATCAAGGAATTAAAAAGGAATTTAAGTGTTAAATAAAATAAATTCATAAAGGAAAAAGAGAACTTTGAAAAAGAAATTAAAGAATTAAATCAACAAGTTATAGATTTAAAATTACAAGTGGAGGAACAAAAGAGAATTGTCTGTCACTAAGGAAGAGTTAAGTTCTAAAAATCAAGAATGTACAAGATTAATGAATGAAGTAGTACCATATAAAAGGAAGTTATAAAAATATGAGAATACTTCTTTGGATGACATGTTAATAAAACAAAGAAGAACTGATGATCTAACTGGAATTGGTTTTGAACTTGGACAATGCTCTAGTGACAAGAAAGATAAATCTTTATTTGAGATATTCAAATATGAAAGTAAAGACATAGATCAACATGTTACCACTTCAAATTCAGATAAAAATGCAGATTTTAATCAGATTTATAATGGTAAAAGGCATGTTACATCAAGCTCTTCATTCATGGGTAAAAGATATTCAAACAGGTTCACTTCTTTCTTTGATGGGTATTGCTTTATGTGTCATTGATATGGACATAGAATAAGTAATTGCAAATATATGTCAAGAAGGTTTTCAAAGTTTCATTTTGGTTATTCCTTTCCTAAAGTGAATGGTTTAAGATGTTAAAAATGCAATCTTTTTGGTCATGTTATGAGGAATTGCAAAACTAAGACATTTCAAAATGATCAATCTTATACTAGTCTACAAGTTGATAAAGAATTTGATACTAATGTGATTAAGATATTGAGGCCTAAGATTAATAAGTCTATGTTTATTCAAATGGATTTACATTCCAAAGAAAAGGACTCATGGATAATTGATAGTGGTTGTTCTAGACACATGACAGGTGATAAAACAAAGTTAAATGATAAATTGATTAACTACAAAGGTGGCAGTGTGAGTTTTGGTGATGATTCTTCAAGGAAAATTAAAGGTTTGGGTTCTTTAATGCTTAGTGACAAAATATCTATTCATGATGTGTATTATGTTGAAGGTTTAAAGTACAATCCTCTAAGTGTTATTAAAATTTGTGATAATGGATATGAAGTTGTGTTTGATGATCATAGTTGTCAAATCAAATTTAAATTAGGACAATTGGTTGCATCACATAAAACATCTAAAGTAAATGTATACAACTTAAAAGATATCACAAATGCTAACAATCATGAAGATATTTGTCTTGTGCGATAGGTGAATGAAAGTTGGTTATGGCACAAAAGACTTGGGCATTTTAATTTTGATAACTTGGTAAAAGGTAAGAGGTATGCCATGTATAAGTAAGCCAAAGAGTGTTATTTGTGAAGGGTGTCAACATGGTAAACAAACAAAGGCATATTTACCTTCAAAAGAATACTGTGCTTCTAAACCATTGTAGTTAGTACTTACTGATTTATGTGGTCCTACAAGGACAATGTCATTAAATGGTGAAAAATACTTCATGCTTTTTATAGATGTGTTATCTCTATTGAGCATTAATGATTGCCATTAGTATCAAAGGTTATCAAAGATATCGGTCGGTTACATAAATGAACCCAGTTAGTAACTATAAGTAAAATAGGCTAGTCGGTTAAGTGCATACACCAAGCATCAGACTATTTACCGAGCATCAGCAGACACTGATACCAAGTGACAGTAAACACCGAGCATCAAAATAAACACCGAGCAGCTTATACAGTGTTTATCGAGGATCACAGGAAATAGCATAGTAATTAGGAATGACACATTCTTCTATGCAAACGGTTACAACTGATCAAAAAATGTTTTACCAAGATCGAGAATAATTTATTGTTGAGATATCTTATGTAATAGTTTGATCTAGGTTATTTTTGTACATCGTAGATCTTAGGGTTTTGTCTAAGATTTGTAAACCTAATTTTGTATAAGAGGCATAAAGTTGTATGCTATATATTTGGTATGTTACATAATTTTTGAGGTGAATTGATGTATGAGAAAAGAAGCACTTGAAGTACTAGCCAACCTTCAAGATTATCAGTTGACAGAGTAGATTAGTATTAAGAGGAAATTAGATTAAGCAAAATCAGAGTAGGCTAACTGAGCAGTTCAGAGCAGAGATTCAAAACAGTAAAGGTAATATTTTATCAATACTTTATTGATCTATATCAGACAATTAAGTTATCATTAGAAGATAGATACCTATTTCTTTCTAATCATTGTAATAGAGTTTTGTAAAATTTCTTAACAGAGAAGACTTGATAGTCTTTTGTAAATATCTTAACGGAGTGCACACTCAAGTAGTGTTGCTAAAATCCTATAACTAGGTAGATCTAGCCAATCTAATATGTTACTCCTAATAGGGTAAGATCACCAGAAGTGATCAAAACTTGTAGCCCTAATAGGCAAACCTTTTCTATCTGCAGTAGTGAAGAATTTGTGGGTGTCATCCCCACCGTAGTTTTTACCTTCTAATAAGGGTTTCTGCGTTACCAAAATACTTGTGTTATGGAACTATTATATTGTTGATTTCATGTTGTTACTTTCACAAGTTGAATGGATGAATGATACATGCATTAGATACAAGTTATTTTGGAAGGTTACTACTGTTTGTTGTTGTAGATATGAAAAGTTGATGTGTTAAAGTTTTTGTGGGCACTGATTCACCCCTCCCCTCTCAGTACCCTATCTCTCTTAATTCCAACAATTGGTATAAGAGAATAGTTCTCTTATTGGACAGTTTAACCACTAAAGGGTAAAGATCTAAGTCATGGAGAGGTATAAGTTAGATAAGTCTATTAAGAATTAGAAAATTTAGATGCAGATGTTTGTTGAACAGTATAAGGAAGCCAAGGAAGGACTGAAGAAATTAATGGTTGAAAGGAAGAACCTAGCTATTCTACAAAATGAGATTGACTACCATGAAGAAGCAATTGATGATATATTTGATCACATTGGATCTAGTTTTGGAAGTATTTCTAATGGATATGAAAGAATGATCTCTGATTTATCTGAGAAGAATCAATATTTAACTGAACAAGTGAAAGCACTGCAAATCGGTCAAGAATCTTAGATGGTAAGAATGGTTGAAATAATGAACAATGCTAGATAGGCTGAACAAGAAAGGAATCTAGCTATTGAAGACTAAAGATAGACAACTGAACAACTACAAGCTAAAGAAAGTGAGATATAAAGACTCGCCGATCGTCACTTTTAAGTATCTAATCAGATGATGACTGTGAATCAAGAAGTAAACTGAGTGAATGGAGAATTATCTAAAAGACTTGAAGATGTTTCAATAATCAGAGAAGAGAATGAAAAACTGAGAAATGAAATAAAGACACAAAAACAACATAATGAAATGATGAGGCTAACTGAGAACAATTCCAAGAAGATTGATGATTTTTTGGTTAATCAAAGAATATTTGGGAGTAGAGCTGGAATAGGCTATACCGGCAAAGGAGAATCATCACAACAAGCTGAACAGGTCAAAAATAATCAAAATCAGAGACCTAAAGTGTTGACATGTTATCACTGTGGCAAACCAGGACATACATCTAATGTGTGTAGAAGAAAATCACAAGGTAAACCTCCTGTCACTCCTAAGTTCAATGGTTATTGCTATTATTGTGGTAAGTATGGTCACCAAGCTTATGAGTGTAGAGCTAAACAAAATGATATTGATAACAATACTACTATGGAGAAAATATGCTATACTTGTAATAAACATGGACACACTGCACGAGAGTGTAAGGCTAAGATGAAACAAGTATGGAATCCTAAGCAGAAGACACAACGCAAGCCGTACCAACCGAAGAGGCAAGGTAATTCTTATGTTTGGGATTATAAAACATGGGATAACTGTGTTGCATGTGGAAGATATGTGCACATTGCAGAAAATTGTAACAGGAAAAGATGGGTTGGACAATCAAGAAGCTGGACAAGCACTAGAATGACATGTATGCATTGTCATAAGGTCGGTCATTTAAGCAAGGACTACAGAGACCGAGCACTAGAAGAAGGTCATGTATTTGAGAGTGGAAACATTATTGTAGATATCATGAGAATAAGGAATAGCATGTGGAAGAAGGCATCTAATGAGAATGCAGAGTCAAGTAATGTTGCTAGTGAAACCTCCTCCATTGGATTGGGTGACATCGGTACCTCCACTTAAGATGATATAGGTATGTATGAGATTGACATTTCAAAATGATCACATTTTACATAAAGTTCCCTATATATGTTGTGCACATACCAAATCTGCATGAATGAAGATGCATTATGGTTTATATGTTTTGAGCTAACAAAGTTATATAGTCGATAAAAGTGAGACCGAGCATTGGTAATCACTATTCAAGGTTAACCAAATAATAGTATCAACTGAGAAAAGAAGTCTTGTGTTAACTGAGTTGATGAAAGATTGTAGCTGTCACCGAGCTGACAGTTGTCATGAACCAGAAAGAAGGTCAAGCATTTATTGCATAAAGTTTTGAGCAGGAATATAAAAAATTCTATAAATAAACAGAATACAGAGTTCATTTTTCACATTGCGATTTCAAAGAGCTAAGATTTCAAAGAGCGAGTTTGAGCAAGAATCTTTCACGCAAATTCAAGCAGTTGCAGATCAAACTGAGTACACTCTTTGATACATTCCTAGTAAGTTGAAACCCTACTGAGCACATTTCTCGTACTCATCAGAAAACCTAGTTTGTTGAAATGGCATCTACTGCGAGTTCATCTAAGGTTGTGGATGAAGAAGTTAATTTGATAGGGTTAGCAAGTTATAAGGAACCACCTTACAAGTTACACCCTGAAGTTGCCTCGAAAATAGATTTATCAGCACTTTCTCAAGCATCCCACCTAGGGTTTTGTTGACGGAAGATATACAATCATACATTCACTATAAAATTAGGGAAATAGGTGATTTCAATATGTATGTTGCATATCAAGCTCTTTGTGATGAAAATATAAAGCTAAAACCAGAGCACAAATTGGTTGAGACACTTGGTCTTACTCATGCGCTAGATTTCCTGAAGGATTTTAAGAATGAAAGGATTAGGGTTGTGTTGAGCCGCTATCATGAGGGCACATTCTAGCTAGATAGACTGATCAAAGTCACAAAAAGAATGATTAGCAGGCTTACTGGTTACCCTACTACCGATAAAGCCAAAGCATTTCAAAGCTCATCCTAAGCTGATGTTGAAAAGAATACTGGCACAACATGGGATGGAAGAGCATTGAAAATTTCAACAATTGTGGATACTGAAGTTAAGTTCATAGCACATGTAATTGGGTACAAGATATATCAGTCGAGCACGTTAAATAATGTTCCTTGTAGCGCAGTCGACATGGCACACAAACTGATAAAGAAGGGTCATTAGATTGACCTAGCTGAGATACTACTAAGACAGGTTGAGGAAAACATGAAGACAATAAGGACACAAAAGTCCAATAACTGTAAGTTTGGATCACTCCTAGTATGCTTATTTTTCTATCTCCAAAAATTCTTTCCCTCTGTCGGTCACACTGACTGGATAGATGATACACTGATCACTTCACAAATATTTAATATCATGAAAGGTCTGGGAGATAATGCTGAGAATGTGATAAATAGTTATTTTGAATATTTTTAAGTGAAGTTGAATTTAAGAAGTAGAATTCCTGATGAATTGGTCAAAAAATATGCAATGGATATTTGTTTCTTAGTGAACACCAACCACACTATGATAAAAGTTATAGAGCCAAGGACAAAATGGCTATCACCTATGGGCTATGAAATGGATTATGATTTCGGTTTGAAATTATTAAGGCACTGCTAGCATTAGCAAAGGATCCTAAGGCTGCAAGGTTTGGAACCTTTGAGGAAGCTAAGTCAAGATTAAAAACTAATCTGATCATCAGTAAAATGACAAGGAAGTCAAAGAAAATGAAGAAAGTTCTAATTGAGCACTTTGGAGATGTATTAGACTCATCTGAGGAGTCACCAGTTGAACCTACAACCAAAGGTCAGTTGATGTTGGCTGACAAACCATATGACAGTGAGGAGACCGAATCTAAAAAAGAACAAGAAGCTACATTGGTTCCTCCAACTAAAACTCCAAGGAAGAGGCAGTTGCTAGTGCAAACAGGTGCACGCACAAGGTCATCAACTGCAGCTTCACCATTGAAGAAGAAAGTAGTTGAGAAGGTAACAAAATGAAAGGTTGCTACATCGACAAAGACTTATGCAAAGAAAGGACCAAAGGTTGTAGCAGAGGTACCAAAGAAAAGGAGAAAATTGATAAGAAACAAAGAAGACCTTGAGGATGATGAAGATGACAAAAATAAATTCAAGGTTGTCAGTAATAAGAATAGGTTGATTGATGAGATTGCTAAAGAAATAATTGAGAATGTAAATCTTGCAGATTCAGAACTTAGTAAGTTTGACAATATGTCAAATGAAGACCAAAACAAAATTGAGGAAGCCGTCATTCAAATGATGATCCACTTCAAATGAGTTCCATTAGAGTTTGAATTATCACTACCCAAGACATTAGAGGCCCGAATAAATCAAAAGTGGTCATATGCCTTGGACACCAAGAAGAGGATGAGGGAATAAGCCCTTGTAGTGATTGCACCAGATCTATCTCTTGATGAGATTAAAGATGTATGCAAATTAGATGTCTAACTACTATAAATGATAAATTAACTATTCTAAGATTAATAAATCTAACTAATTAGCAAACAACAATGAAGAATACAATTAAAAATGAAGCTAAAACAAGGTTTTACCTTCACCTACCATGTAGCTTGTCTCCATTGTCCTCCTATGCTTTGATTTGTTGGATGTGTTGAGCTCTTAGATTTCCAATTTGAAGCTCCTTGCCCAAGATGATACCAAAGTGTGGAGATTGAATGATTGAATGCAAAACTAAATCCTAATTATGCAAATGAGATGATGATAGTGTGGATGCTTCACAAAATGATATGAATATGCTTGATAATGAGTGCTTGGATGCTTGATTGCTTGATTTCCTATTGCATGAATGCTTGATTGCTTGATTACAAAAATACCTATTAGCTCGCAAAGGGGAAATTAGGCTCCTTTTATAGATTTTTGGAGGATCTAGGCCTAGGTGGCACAATCCTACGGTTGAGAATGAAAGGTGGAAGATCCTAGGGCTAGGATTGACTTGGTTGAAGGAGTTGAGAGAAAGGGGGATGTAGTTGGAATGTGAGAGGAAGAATAGGGATGATGTTCCTCTCACATTAACATGGAGGAGAACAAGGTGGAAGGGAAAGACACATGTCAAGTGTCTCACAAAGATTGAAGAGAGAAAGAGGGAGAGACATTTTCCTCATGAGGATTCTTTGTACAAGTGTCCCATGAGTCACCCTTGACCCTTAGAGGTGGCTTGAGAAGCCCCTTAGGAATAGGGATTGTCTCTTGACTTGGTTTAAGAAAGGACATGTGGTCATGAGACTAAGTCCTATGAGGCCACATAACCCTGAAGAATAGGACATGTGTGGGTGAGGATAATTATCAATAAATAATTAATAATAATTATTTATTTTAGCCAAAGTGATGTGTCAGGTGACTAGGTAGGTGAGGTGGACTAGAGGACTTAGTCATATTTAGGTGATTGTGTATTTAATTAAATCACTTTAATAAGACTAATTAGAAGACTTAGGATAGAGGAATAGACTATAATGAATTTACTAAATAAATTGAATAATCTATTTAATAAATAGAGGAAATAATTATTAATTAAATAATAAATATTTAATTAATTTCTCAAGTCAATATCAATTAAATAATAAATATTTAATTAATTAATGAAGCCATTTTTAAGTGTATACAAAAGAGCTTATGAATACTCATGTGCAGAGATTCAAAGTCAAGCACCGAGCGATGCAAATAATAGATGAGAATCTAGCAGTTCTCGTTGAGTCTTGTCAACTTATTTGGAGTTCACTTTTAGCTATTAGAGAGCATAATGAGAAAGTAGCATTTCAAAATTTGTCTAAGAGAGACATAATTCAAAAGGTAAAGGATTATTCATTGAGGACAATGTAGCAAAGAAGAATAAAGAGTCAAAGGTATCTCTTACCGAGGTAATTGATGCAACAATTGGTCAATAAATAAAGAACAATTCATAGGATGCACTAAATCTAGAAGTGATTCAAATTGAGGATACAAATGACAAGGATGTACTCATTAAGGACATCACAAATGGTGATCCTGATGATAGGGATGATGGTGATGATGTGAATAATGCACAAGACAACACACAGGATGAAGCACAAGTTACCGAGTGTGCATTTCCATCACTACTGGGTGAGCTTCTTGTACTTGTTGAAGCTGTAGAAATTCTATCTCAGGAACAACCCAAAGGCTCTATCCCTGAGAAACCTAAAGACACAACAAGGGAACCAAGAAATGAACCTCCTGCAGAGACAAACAAACTTGAAGGAAAAGAGGCCGATAAATCAGAAACTGAAAGAAAAGAGGCTAATGAAATAGAACCGAAGGCACAAGAAGAGCCTAATACAACTGAGAACACCCCACCTAACACCACATCTGAGGCTCCACCTCATTCAATCGATTCACTAGTTACTGAGGAGCAAAAGAAGGAAGATAATGTGTCAACCAGACAGAACACTTTGAGGGTAGAAGACAAAGCTATTGTCATCGTTGTCAAGAATTCACCACTTGCACCGGAGAAGAAGAAAAAGAAGAAAGGAAAAGGGCCAGTCACTCTAGATGAAGTCATTGTGATACCTGACTATGACCCGAGGACCCTTAGCCCTGATGAATTGAGAAAATATGGGGAGTTATGTACAAGGAAAGCAGCACAAGAGAAATTGAGACAAGAGAGTAAGAGCAAGGAAATATTGGAAAATGTAAGAGACATCTTACAACAGGTCATCCCTGAGATACATGTAGATGAGGACACATCGATTATGGACCAACTTGCTACTCTTGCTGAAGGAATCAATGCCCCAGATGTCAATGTTGACAATAGAATTGAAGAATGGGCAGAATCCAAGATACAAGATAAATTAGCTGAAAGAATAAGCCAAGAAGTGGAAATCAACAAGGTTAAGCTTTCAGAGGTAATAACTGAAATTCAGTCTATTACAAAATTAATTTGTCAAATCTTGTATAAGCCATGCACTATCGGAACCTTCATTGTAGAGATCAGTGAAAAGATTAAACAATTTGAGAATGAAATCTCAGTCAGTGCACTAGCAGCTACAACCGAGCCACAAGCTTTTTCAAAGCATTCACTCAGAGTTAAAGAACTTAGGTAGTTGATAGCAGATCTCAAGAAACAAGAAGAGCACATAACTGATCAGGTTACTGAGTTGCAGATAGAACTCCTTCCATACCTAAATTTTTTTGAGAAACATATTGTCAAGGCACAATCACTTGTTGCAACACCATAGATTTCTATGTTGGACAACATATTTGATATGCATGCACAAGTCGGTCTTGAGCACATTGCTCTCACCAACTTGAAAGAGGAATGGGAAAACCTCTTGGAGTCACTAAAGAAAACCCATCAACAAATTTTTGACAAGCTATAAGTATACCATTTTTGTATTTGGCATTAATATCAAAAAGGGGGAAATCAATGTCTATGCCAAATATGTACATTTTTTTTTTAAGTATAATACACATTACCAGAGCATGCACCGAGGGGGAGTATTTAGAAATTTTTGATATGTATATGTATATGTATATGGTGGAGGTATAAGTTTTTGAGACATAAGGTCTATATACATTCAAGTTTTGATACTAATGCCAAAGGGGGAGATTATTATCTCTATTGAGCATTAATGATTGTCATTAGTATCGAAGGTTATCAAAGATATCGGTCAGTTACATATATGAACCTAGTCGGTAACTATAAGAAAAATAAGCTAGTTAGTTAAGTGTATACACTGAGCATCAGACAGTTTACCGAGCATTAACAAACATCGATACCAAGTGACAGTAAACACCGAGTATCAGAATAAACATCGAGTAGTTTATACAGTGTTTACCGAGGATCACAGGAAATGGCATAGTAATCAGGAATGGCACATTATTCTATGAAAAAGGTTACAACTGATCAAAAAATGTTTTACCAAGATTGAGAATAATTTATTGTTGAGATATCTTATGTAATAGTTTGATCTAGGTTATTTTTGTACACCGTAGATCTTAGGGTTTTGTCTAAGATTTGTAAACCTAATTTTGTATAAGCGGCATAAAGTTGTATGCTATATATTTTGTATGTTACATCATTTTTTAGGTGAACTGATGTATGAGCAAAGAAGCACTTGAAGTACTAGCCAACCTTCAAGATTATCAGTTGATAGAGCAGATCAATATTCAGAAGAAATTAGATTAAGCAGAATCAGAGCAGGCTAACCGAGCAGTTCAGAGCAGAGATTCATCACAGTAAAGGTGATATTTTATTAGTACTTTATTGATCTGTATCAGACAATTAAGTTTTCATTAGCAGATAGATACCTATTGCTTTCTAATCATTGTAATAGAGTTTTGTAAAATCTCTTAACAGAGTAGACTTGACAATCTTTTGTAAATCTCTTAACCGAGTGCACACTCAAGTAGTGTTGCTAAAATCCTATAACTAGGTAGATCTAGCTGATCTAATATGTTACTCCTAATAGGGTAAGATCACTAGAAGTGATCAAAACTTGTAGCCCTAATAGGTAAACCTTTTCTATCTGCAGTAGTGAAGAATTTGTGGGTGTCATCCCCACCGTAGTTTTTACCTTCTAACAAGGGTTTCTATGTTACCAAAATACTTGTGTTATGGAACTGTTATATTGTTGATTTCATGTTGTTTACTTTCACAAGTTGAATGGATGAATGATACATGCATTAGATACAAGTTATTTTGGAAGGTTACTACTGTTTGTTGTTGTAGATCTAAAAAGTTGATGTGTTAAAGTTTTTGTGGGCACTGATTCACCCCTCCCCTCTCAGTACCCTATCTCTCCTAATTCCAACAAGATGATTATACAAGAATGACGTGGGTAACTTTCTTAAAGCATAAATCAGAGGCATTTAACAAGTTTAAGATTTTCAGGAAAATAGTTGAAAAGGAGTCAGATGTGAAGATTAAGTTCTTATGACTAGATAAAGGTGGTGAGTTTACTTCAGATGAATTTTTTAATTATTGTGAACAACATGGCATCAAAAGATAATATGCGGCATCCAAAACACCTCAACAAAATGGAGTTGTTGAGAGAAAGAACCAGACAATGAAAGAAATGGAAAGGACTATGTTAGATGAATCTAAAGTACCAAATACGTATTGAAAAGAAGTAATTCAAACAGTAGTATACATTTTAAACATGGCACAACTAAGGGTAAAAACTAAGTACACTTCTTATGAGTTATGGTATGGACATCCTGCTTCTGTTGAGAATTTTAGAATTTTTGGAAGTGGATGTTTCATTAAGAATTCTGATGATAACATAGGAAGCTTTGATTCGAGATGTGATGAATGAATATTTTTAGGATATTCTTCTCAAAGTAAAGCTTACAAATGTTTTAATAAAATGTTGAATAAACTTGTTGAAAGTGTACATGTATAAGTGGATGAAGTTGTCTAGGATAAAAAGGAAACAAGAATGGATAATACTTTCCTCTACGACAATGATAATGACTTGAACAAATTAGATAATAATGTTGATGAAGGTGAAGAAGAGACAAAAGATCAGACAGGGATACCAGAACCAGTAGGAACCAAAACTACAGGAACAAGATTGAAGAAATATCATCCTCAAGAATAGATTATAGGGGATAAATAGGCAGGTATTCAAACAAGAACAAGAACTACATCTAGTGAATATGTTAATCTTTGTTTGCTATCTAAAATTGAACCTAAATCATATAAAGAAGCTACTAAGGATGAATTTTGGGTTAAAGATATGAAAGAGGAACTAAGTCAAATTGAAAAGAATAAGACATGGGAATTAGTGCCTAGACCTAAAAATAAAAATGTAATAGGTGCTAAATGGGTTTCTAGAAATAAACTTGATGAAAATGGAAAGGTAGCAAGAAACAAGGCTAGATTGGTTTGTAAGGGTTATGCATAGATAGAAGGTGTGGACTTTGATGAAAATTTTGCACCACTTGCAAGACTTGAGGCAATTAGAATCTTTCTTGCATATTCAACTTTTAAAGGCTTTAAAATGTACCAATTGGATGTTAAAACAACATTTCTAAATGGTTATCTTGATGAAGAGGTTTATATGGATCAACCTGAAGGGTTTAAAAAAAAGATTGTCCTAATCATGTTTATAGATTGAAAAAGGCTCTTTATGGTTTAAAACAAGCTCCAAGGGCTTATTATTCTAGGTTGGATCAATATCTTATAAAAAATGGCTTTAAAAGAGGTGGTGTTGATAGTAACTTGTATATTTATGGTACATGTGATGATATCTTGTTGTTCTTGTTTATGTTGATGATATTCTTGTTGTTCTTGTTTAATTTGATGATATAGTGTTTGGATCTAATGATGATCCCTTAAGTCAAGGTTTTTCAAAGCTTATGCAATCTAAATTTGAAATTTCCATGCTTGGGGAGCTATCATATTTTCTTGGGTTGCAAATTTATTAGTTGGAAAATGGTATATTCTTATCCCAAACTAAGTATGCAAAAGAAATGTTAAAGAAATTTCATATGGAAGATTGTAAGCCTATGGGAACACCAATGATAACAAGATGTAAACTTACTAAAAATGATGATTTTCCTAATGTTGATCAAACTACTTATAGATCCATGATTGTTGGTTTACTATGTCTCACTGCTTCAAGGCCCGATCTCATGCATGTTGTTTGTTTGGTTGCAAGATTTCAATCTTCACCTAAATAATCTCATGTTATGGCAGTTAAAAAAATTCAGATATATTCAGGGTACTTTGGATAATGGGATTTGGTATCCTAAACATGATGATTGCAGATTTGTTGCTTATACTGACTTAGATTGGGCAGGTTGTCTAGATAAAAGAAAAAGTACTTCAGGAGCAACATTCTTTTTGGGTAATAGATTGGTATGTTGGCATACTAAAAAATAGGACACTACTACTCTTTCTACTACAGAGGCTGAGTATATTGTAGCATGTTCTTGTTGTCAATGGGTTCTATGGATGATTCAAACATTATCAGATATGAAAGTGAGTTTCTAAACTAGTTCCTATATTTTGTGATAATCAAAGCACGATCAGTATTTCTAAGAATTCAGTTATGCATTCACATAGCAAGCACATTGATATTTGTTATCACTTCATAAGGGAACATGTTTTGAAAGGTAATGTTGAATTGGAGTTTGTTCCTTCCTCAGATCAGTTGGCTAACATATTTACAAAACCTCTATTAAAAGAAGTCTTTGAATGTTTGAGAACTAGATTGGGAGTTCTCTCTCTTTCTTCTCTTGCATTAGTTAATTAGTGTGTGATAGGTTTCAGGGGGAGCATTTATGATAATATTTACTATTGAAACCTTGGTATAGCTCCTTTGTCATTGATGTCAAAAGGGGAGAAAAAGCATAAGGAAAACATATTGTGATTGATAAATGAGGGTTGCTAATGATATTGATAAAAATGTATTGATGGAATCTAAAGAGGTACATGATATATTCTACAAGTGATGATATACAGGTGTTACAAGTACATGCAAAGTTTAATATATTTTTATAGGTATTGACATCAATGCCAAAGGGGGAGTATGTTGAACCTTTGGTATTTGGTCTTTGAATGTTGTCATTGATGTCAATAATACATCTATGCAATTATAATGGGCATATGGTATGGTTAAAATCATAAAATTATCTTATTTGATGTCCTTCAATATTGTTCGAAACATATTCAAGACATACACTTAAGTGTTATACAATTAACACTTAATGTTCACATTGGTTAAGAAAATGGTTATAAAAAAATAGTTTTGGTCTATGTGAAATTCGACAAGCTTAGTTATCCGATAGACCCCAACCATAATACCTTTATGGAATGAGAAATGAATTAAATAAAATGGGTCACTGTTAGTTTTTGTATATCACATGTATGGAAAGAGGAAAAATCTGTTTATTAGAGGTAGTTACAAAAATTCATGATAATTTTAGCAGTTTTGAGCAGTTTTGGTCTAATTGAAGTTTGGGTTATGTAACTACCTCAAAAATGTCAAATTTTTGATTTATAAGTAGGGGATACAATCCTATAAAAGAGAATATAGGTTTTTTGGAGAGAAGTTGCAGGATTTGTGTGGAATTCTTCAAAGACCGAACAACTTGCAGACAGTTTTTAAAACAACAAAGAAGATGGTAATGCTTTATGCTTCTATTTTGTCATTTGTGAATTGATTTTCATTGAAGAAGTTTATCAGATATAGAAGAAGGGATATATATATATATATATATATATTTGAGTCATTCACATCAGTATTTAATCAGATCTTTTAATGAAAAAAAAATTTGGGTACTTGATGTTTTGAAGAGAAACAAGGGTTTGTCATTTCAAGAAAGTTGATAGTTTGAAAGACATTAACTCAAGTCATGTTATTGCATTCAAATATGTTGTTATAATTCTAATTATACTTGTTATAATCTGATATATTCATTATAATTAGGCTTGTATTCTTTGGTGAAATTTATTGATGTAAAAGAATCAGTAAGAGAGAAGAAGAGAAGTATATCCTATATTATGTTTTCAACAAGAAGCTGAAATCAATGATTTATAATTTGTATTGTAATAGAGTTGATCCTTTGATTTTGTATCTCATTTATTCATTTTGGAAGTTGGTGCTTCTTTTATTCTTGAAGTTGGTGCTTCAGGTGTAAGGGATTGGTGTTTCTTGAAATTGGTGTTTCAAAAATAGGGTGTTGGTGCTTCCCAGAGTTGTAGCTCTAAAAGATTTGCCCAAGAGGCTAGTAAAGTTTCAGATTCAAAGTGGTTTTTTACCCTAAGGGTTTTTCCACTATAAATATTGTGTACTTTATTCTTTTTACATATCTTGTTCATATTTCATAAGTATATGTTATAATTGTCAAAAAATGAAAAGGACAAGTTTTTAAGTAACCACTGATTCACCACCCCCCCCCCCTTCTCAGTGGTGTTTGTATTCCAACACAACTAAATGTGGAAAATAATTTTATCATGGAAATCATAACCTATTGCATAAAATAATTTTAAAAAAACATAAATTAAGATAGGGAAATTTAATTCGATAATGCAACACTTGTCGAATTATAAAAAGGCCTTAACTTTGGCCTTAAGTGAATTAAAAGTGACATTTTCCTCAGCTTGTCTAGAGAGGAGTGCCTCATTGACTTAGTAGATCTACCATGGATGACTCTATTTATTTTCTTTTTCCCATGCATAGTCGACCATGATGGGATTCTCCACTTGTTTATGATCTTTTGGATGCATAGGTCTATCAAGTGGTGGTTTGCAAAGATCAATATGTGTAAAATAGTAGCAAAAATGCCTAGCCTAATGGCTCATATTGTGTTCTTTTGCATGGACTCCATTCTTCTCATATCACCATACTTAATCATTACACTTGTATAGTCCTTCACAAAAACTAACAATATATTTACAATAAAATGTATGGATTGTTTGTCTCTAAGCTAATTTATTAATCCAACACGTAGAGAGATTTAAGTTAGTATTTTCAATATCTAGATTACATTCTTACTCTTATCTCAGTTAGTTCAGAGAATCTACACATATTGGGTTTGTTTGGGCTAAGGGATGTTTGGGTTTTTAGGCTTTTTGATCTTTAAGGGTTTAAAATGAGTGAGAAACATCAGGGAGTAATGGACAAAATCAATGAAAATGCACCCAACTTCACTCAAGTTCTAGGTTTTATGAAACTATTTATATGGGGTGTAATTTGTAGCTTCCTCTTACTCATCGAACTTTCCATTCTTTCATGCTATAGGCCATGAGATCATCCAAACATTGGGAGATACTTTCAAGTGTTGGGCATTTGTGAAAATCACTATTACTTATCATTATTTGGCTTGATCAACCTCCTCTACACATTACAAGGGGCATTAATTGTCTTTATTTTTCCTAATACAATTTTGAAGTTATATATAATTTAATCATATTTAAATATTTCCAAATCAAATTTTTCTATATTATTATATTATTTTGCATTCTATTTTCAAATAGACATTACATCTTCTTGAAACTAATTTTAATTTTCCCTAAATAATGAGTTTAAACTAATTTTAATCTTCCTTCTAATTGCAAGTATTTTTATATTGTATGTTTCATCGATGATAATTATAAGAGAACTTGGGTATATTCCTTTGAATAAAATTGTAAGTCTTAGATGTTAAAAATATCTTAAATAAGTTGCACAAAAATAGACAAGTAAAAGGATTAAGGTTTTGTGAATTAACAACGGTGATGAATTATATTGAATAAATTGTGATAGAATTTGCATGGATAATTGAATCAAAATAATAAGATAAATTTTATGCTTTCATAATTATGTGAGTGCATTTTGAAAAATGATTAAAAAATAGTTTAAACTCATTTTATTTTCATAACACATTCTCTTTGTAATGTATTCATGGTGTAAAATGCTTACATTATGGTTTGGGAGTGATTGAGCCACTCTCAAGCCATAAAATGGGTGTGCTATAATGTGGACGTATTATAGAACACTTGTGTTATTTGGATTATAGATCAAAAAGTATTTTTGACCACATTTTTGTCCTCCATATTTATGCACTTACCTATTATAGATGTATAATCTATCATAATTCTTTATATAATATTTTATTATATTTAAATGTTATTCATTTAATAACTCTAGATAAATGTGTAAGTGGTACTTTATTACCCTACGCTAACATTGTTAGCACAAATACTTAAATTATTAAATTCTAAAGAAAAATTAATAATTTCTTTATTAAAATGGGTTTTATAAATATGACAAATTAATTAACCTTATTTATATCAAATTTAGATAATGTATTAGAATTTCAAGGGAAGTATGAAATAAATAGAACAAAAAAACTTTGTTGATTTTAGTGATCGATAGATAATTCTTCTCTTTAAATCATAAATTGTGAGTTATTACTTAATATTAAAATTTATTTGTAAAATCTAAAGTAGGTTACCCCATAATTTGAGGATTTTAATTTTGAGCACTACAGGGATAATATGAAGTGTCGAATATTTGATCTTTTGATGAACATTTGATTTGAGATATGTATATCTAAATTGGTATAAAGTAGACTCTTAAGATTTATTTGCCTCAACTTAGGCTGTTTGATAAGATTGTAAGGACCGTGGCATCTAGAAACACCATAGGAGAATCTTTTTGATTGCTATAGTAATTAGGTTAAATCCTTGAATTACCTAGTTTTATGATTAAGACATCAAATTCTTAAAGTCCATTATGATTATTTCTTAGTTTCTAGATTATATTGTGTATGATTTTTTATTGTACCATGGTTTATCATCAAGCTAAGAGAGTTGCGAGAAGAATGAAGACACAATATACAAAGCTTGTATGATTCTAACATAGATGTGTTATTTTGGGCTCCAAATCTAAATTCTCTAAGATTGAGTGCTTCTTGTTTGACCTTATGATTTTTCTCTATGTTTTTAGTGCACAATGAATATCTTTCAATTCTAAAGAATAACCATATCTCACACAAATGTAGATCTAAATTGATGTAGACTTTAAAAATTATTTGCCTTAATTTGTGATATTTGATAAGATTATAAGAATTGTTGTATTTAGAAACATGATGTGTTATTTGAATTTCCAAATCTAAATGCTCCTAGAATGATTCCTCCTTGTTGGACCTACAATTTTTCTCTATGTTTTTAAGTGCACAATGAATGTCTTTAAATTCTAAAGTGTGGCTTTAAGTCACAAATTTATGTCAAGTCCAGTCATAACAAGTAATATAAATAGATTAAAAATAAATTAAATTTTAAAATTTAAGTTCAATCTCAAGTAACATTTGACTATTATTATTTTTAAATACAACTTGGCCCTTAATTGAACAAATAGTTAAAAGAAGATATTTGGCTCTCCATATAAATTTGTTCAATGACAGCGTGAAAGAGGAGATGTAGAGATTCTGAATGACATACACTTTACTCAATATGATCTTCATTTGGTAATATTTTTATAGACCAATATTGTCATTTCACCTACACTAATCTGAAGTGCTAACATAACAAACATGAATTGGTGCATTTTTATAGACCAAGCAAATAATAGGAAGTGTAGTCAAGCATCCAAGTGTGCACTGCGAGTAAAGGTTTCAAGCATTGACTTTCCAATTTATGTGGTCGATTTATCCATAATTTATACCATAAACTATCACAACTGCAAATAGATTCCTTCCAACGGTGGGCACCAAACCTCCAATGGCAGCGGAAAATACAAACGAAAACAACAAATATTAGGGGAACAAAAGGATTTGGGTTTTAAGGGGGCCTAGACCCCCACATGACTATACAACCTATGAGGTTAGCACACCAATAACAATAATAAACAATAAATAGTAAAAAAATGTACGAGCAAAGGCGGGACAAATACATTAATGTCGTCAATAGTAGTGGAAAAGTGCTAGAAAACATCAGATGACTGTATAGACTTGAATCATCTTGCATGTCATTTTCTAGCATTGCAAACCATTGATAGACAATCCTAGCCAAGTCTATTTCATATAAGAAATGCCTTTGGCCTAACAAGAGTGTATTTTTTTATTAGGAGACAACAATATATATAGGAATGACGTGTTTAGGTGATAGTTGTTGCTATTTGCATATTTATCTATTATCTAAACACATTATATATATCAAAATAAGAGTGTCATTTTTATTAGGGGACAACACAATAATAACATATTTATTTTTTAAAAGATTTATAAAAATATTATATAATTATATTATTTTTATATTATTATATTCTAGTCAATATTAAATTATTATTATGATATGATTGCATCATTATGTTTATTATAATGAATCACATATTTTCAATTGAATTAATAATTTTTTAAATCATCTTTATAGAAACAAATAAACTTGTTTGAAGGGAAGAGAGAAATACAATTTTAAAACCGTAGTTGATAAGTTAAAGATATTTAAAAAAATAGTAGCCTATATATGTTTTTTTTGTATTGAAGAAATGTATCAAAAGGATGGGCTGAATTGCCACACTCTAAGCATTGAGAGATTAAGTGGGCCCTAGTTGTAATCATATCCCTTTCGTTCAGTGTTCTCATCCACATTTAATGTTAACGTTCAATTTTATTTTTTTGTGCATTTTAAATTGTTTTACCTACCCTATGACACACTGTTTGTGGGGAAATCTACTGCAGAAGGCATTGAGCAAGCAAGTGATTGTGTAGAAGTTGTTTCAAATTGAATTGTAGACACTCACTTATGTCATGACATGGAACTTGTGTTGTTGCAACATTACATGCGATCTTGTAAATGAAAAAGATGATAATATAGCTAGGGGAAAGGAAAAAGTACTTGAGAATGTTTCAATAGTTGTGATAGTGTTTGTTGATAAAATGCACAATATTTTCAGCAATATTGAATCAATAGTTGTGACTTTAAAGTTGTTATTATTGATAATGTCTAACCATAGTTTAATGAAATGTATTTCATAGATTTAAAAAGAAAATGCCACATCTGCACACCAATAAAACATGACTTGGTGCACAAGTATATGTCTCACTTCTTTTAGGGATTTTTTTGACACTCTGACAAAAAAACATGTTGGTGTGGCATCATATTTCATGATATGGCCCTAAAACCTTAATTATAAGCAAGGGACTTGCTGCCTAACCTACTATAAAAAAAATTGAGTGCTTAATTATTATGTCATCTCATGTACTATTGTATTACTTGTAGTGCAGTAATACCCATGTTCTCTACACAAAGGAAAATAAGTGAACAATAATTACCATATCATAATTATATCCAATATCTTTTTATAAGGAGATGAAAAATATCCAAATGAGAATGAACCATCTTATGTCTTCAAACTAATTCATCGTTAACTATTTTTAGTGTTTTCAAATCTCTGGCAATCATTCTAATAGGAGAAGTGTACCAATAGTCGTTATAGCTAACTTCATGCACCCATAAAGCCTGAAATATACATTGGATATTAATGAATTATTATTTTTTGTCTCTATATGTGACTTAGTGATTTAAATTTTTTTTTGGCTTCTAGATATTAATGAAGCTCTCTATAGAATTTGTTAATCTTCAAAAGGTCAAAAACTGGTCATTACAAAGTGTTGTCAAATACCTACTTAAAGAAGCCCTAATATTTGTGTACTTAAAATTGGTATTACTTATGGATAAATGTCCCAATAGTCCTACACAAATGTCCCCATAGTGGTGCACAAATGGGCCAATTATGAATTAAAAAAAGATAGAAAATGATTGGCTATTGGTACATGTGAAACTTATTAGTGGGATTTTAGTTATCATTCTTGTAGCTTCTTAAAATTAGTAAATGGGGGGTTGGTGCACAAGGAGTGCACGACTATTGGAACATTCTCGACCACTAGTGCTCTCTTAGATAACTAAGAGGGGGGGTGAATCAGTTAAGTCCAGTTATCCTACAGTCCCAAATACTCCCCAATGTATAAAACAAATATTTCAAATAATTTAATCAACTCGGTAAAACTTTAACTGTGCCTTTCTGTTCTTTCACTGAATACCAGTAAATTAACTAGTGCATATAAACTAGTAATTGTAATGTGTAAAGTAAAATAATAATTCATCATGTCTATACACATATAACACTTTGATTTTTAATGTGGAAACCCTGTTAGGGAAAAAACCACTTGGGACCGGTAACCCAAAAATAATTTCACTCTTTTGAAGTGAGCTCAGTTAAGAGCCAACCCTATTAAAGGTTACAATAACACACTGTAAGGTGTGACCTGGTTAGAGGATTTATCACTAACAACTCTTTGTGACCAAACATTCACTATGGGGTCAACATAAAAATAATCAACATTCATTAAATGTCATAATAAAATATAAAGACTGTTAAGTCCCACTCGGTTAAGAGATTTATCTGTAGAAATGGTTAGAATGAAACAGTAATGATCTGATTTAAATACAACTTTATTTTTGAAAATTTTCATATCTATGCTAAGCTCAAAATACCTCTGGCCAATATACTCAATTCAATTCCTTAGTATCCTCCAACTCTGTTCTTCTCGATTAATTCCTTTCTCTGATGCTTGGTGTTGTCTGCAGATTTACTCATTTTTGTCTTCAACATATTTGACCATCTTCACATGAATGTAATCTCCTCATGCGCATTCCATAATTAATAATGAATCTCTTGTCTCCTTTTATAGACATAATAAATTGTTTTCTTCTCAGCCATAGATTTTGCCTCTTAATCTTCACCATTGATTTTGTCGCTTTAACCTTCCTTAGAACTTGTGTCTATAACATGTTTCATTCTCCATCATCTGATCATCCTTGAATTTTTTCAATCATTTGATCATCATAAAAAACTTTATCTTTAACATCAGAATCATACATATTTGTCTAGTTCATCATCTTTAGTCAATAGTCACATGTTCCATTTATTCCTTTCACTCAGTCAATACCATGATGTGTCAGTGACTTCTAACTTGGTTAACATTATACTCAGTATACACTACACTTGCTCGGTGTATACTATTTCAACTCGGTGTATACTAAGTTCTTCATTTACCAACCACATAAACTTATCCATTCTTGATCTTCAATTTGTAACAAAATTATGTAATATAATCAAATCACTAACATAATGTCATAGACTCATCAATAAGTTACCCAATGAATACCATATCCATATCTTTCTCATACATCTCATCTTCTTGTTGATATCTCATTCCTTCATCATTATTTTCTTCTTTAGATGTTTGTAACTATCATGATAAGTATAGTCAAAACTAGTTGACATCAATGACAATATAATAACTGATTTAATGTGTCACATATACCTTAGTGGTTTGGTGATCATCAATCACTATCTTTGAAGTATCCAATCAGTTGTCAAACTCTTCCTTAAGATATTCAATCATTTGTAGTCTATCAATCTCTCCCTTTGGTATTGATGACAACACAATATGAAATATGTCATAGAATACTAAACATCTATCTACAACTCTATATATATGTTGTGACTCGGTAAGCTCTCCCTAGCTTATGCATTTAATATGTTTAATCACTACACAACATCAATGTCTCTCCCTTTTGGTTAGCTTCAGTTATAACTGATAACTCTCTTTCTTTCTCTCCCTTACTTCATGCAATCATCTCTCCTTGCGGATAGATATTTCATTGTAATCATCTCTCCCTTTGATAACAATGCCAAAAAGAAAATAATCAGCTCTTCAATAGCCAAATCGATATCCCTATTGTTTAGTTCAAATTATAGTACCTTGCATGTATTGATATACAGTTTCAGTTTGTCTTCCATCTTTCACAACCTTAGGAATTTCAAAGTGTGAACATAACGCATCAAAATCATTAGATATTCTGATAAAGTACAAGTTGATGCAACCTCATATCACCTTAGTGACTATTAGATAGGGGATGGAATCCTAGTCTACTTCTCAAGCATTCAAATGTGTCATTTGGTAAAGGTTTAGTGAATATATCAACAAGTTTTTCTTGTGATTTCACATATTCCAATCTAACTTGCTTTTCTTGAACTTGTTCCCTTAAGTAGTGATATTTTAGAGATATATGTTTTGTCTTTACATGCATCATTGGATTCTTAGAAATATTAATTGCACTTGTGTTATCACAATAAATTATCACTAGATCAGTGATTTCCTCATTCATACCTTTCAACAGTTGTTTTATCCATGCAATATTTGAACAATTAACAACAACAACAACAACATATTCTTCTTCTGTAGTGGACTGAGAAATTTATCCAAGTAACCAATCTTTCTCCCAAAAAGAAAACTCCACTAGTAGTGCGTTTTCTATCATCAATATTTCCAGCTCAATCCACATCTGTGTAAAATTTCAATTCAAAATTGTCATCTTTCTTATACCATAAACCATAGTTTTCAGTGTTTTTCAAGTATCTCAAAATTATTTTCACGAAAGTCATGTGTGATTCTTTAGGATTAGCAGAGAATCTAGCTACAATTCCAACCGCATGTGCAATATTTGGTCTACTATGCACAACATGCATCAATTTGTCAATCATAGATCTATACAAGGTTTGATTTACCTCGGTTGACTTGTCATCCTTTGTCAGTTTTCATCTGGTGACCATAGGTGTACCGATTGGTTTTGAATCTTCCATACTGAATGTCTTCAATACTTCTTTGATGTACTTTGATTGTGTGATATATATGCATTCCTTCTATTGTAATATTTACAATCCAAGAAAAAAATTGATCTCACCAAACATTGACATTTAAAATTCTTTCCTCATTTCATTAGTAAAAGATTTCCATAAATTATCATGTTCTCCAAATATGATATCATCAACAAATATTTCAGCAATAAGAATCGTGTCATCAATTTCATTTTTCTAATACAAATTGTTGTTGTCACTTGTTCTAAAAAATTCAATACTTATTAGATAAGAATGTAGTCTTTCATACCATGCTCTCAGTGCTTGTTTCAATCCATATAATGCTCTGTGCAACTTACATACCATGTTCCTCTAATTAGGATCAACAAAACCTTCAGATTGTTCAATGTATACCTCTTCCTCAAGTATCCCATTCAGAAATGATGATTTAACATCCATCTGATAAACTTTAAATCCTTTGCAAGTGGCATATGCAAGCAATATTCTTACTCCTTCAAGTCTAGCAACAAGTGCAAAAGTATCTCCATAGTCAATTCCCTCTTCTTGTGCATAACCTTTGCATACTAGTCTTGCTTTGTTTCTTGTGACATCTCCATTCTCATTCAATTTTTTTATGGACATCCATTTGGTTCCAATCACATTTTTTTCTTTTGGTCTCGGTACCAATGTCCATGTTTTTTTTTTGTATTTGTTCAATCTTTTCATTTATTGCCTTAATCCATTCATCATTTTCCAATGCATCTCTAACTATTTTAGGCTCAAATTCATAAACTAAGCATGTCTTGTTTCTTAACTTACTTCGTGTTATCATTCTTTCTTTCTTGTCTCTAATTATCTTATCTTGTGGATGGTGTCTCCTCACATATATTACAAATACAAGTTCAAATCTTTGTTCTTCAATATGTTCTCTACTCAGTGCAAGATCAAAATTTTCATCAGTAATTGCTTGTTGATTATTGGTTTGCAGAGCCTGTTTCTCGATAGCATTAGCCTATTGCTTGGTAATGCTAGACTATTACTCGAGTATAGTTTCAGGTTCTTCAATGTAAACAAATCTACCATAGTCTTTCGGTTCCTTTTTGCTTTCTTCATCATTCTTTTTTGTAAACTCATCAACTCTCACATTTGCACTTTCAATCATTTTGTTAGTAGCCTTGTTCAAACATTTATAAGCCTTGCTTTTAGTAGAATATCTTAAAAATATTCTTTCATCACCTTTTGAATCAAATTTCTCATTTCTATAATCTTTTAGAATGTAACATCTGCTTCCAAATAGTCTAAAATAACTCACAGTAGGTGTGTAACCATACCATAATTAATAAGGTGTTTTGTTTTATTCTTTTTTCAGTTGAACTTGGTTCAGTGTGTATACAACAGTACTAACAACTTCTCTCCAGTACATTTGTGCAACATCTTTTTCAATCATAAGTGTTCTAGCACAATCAACAATTGATCTATTTCTCCTTTCAGCAATGTCATTTTGCTGGGGTGTTCTTGGTGTAGATACTTGTCTCTTAATTTCATGCTCATTACAAAAATTAGTGAACTCATCAAAAATAAACTCATCACCTCTATCTGACCTTAAGCATTTAAGTTCTTTACCACTTTCTTTTTCCACTTTTGCTTTATACCATTTTAACATTTTGAAAGCTTCAAATTTTTCTTTTAAGAACATGACAGTCATCATTCTAGTGAAATCATCAACAAACAAGATAAAATATGTATCTCCATAATAACTTTGAGTTCTCATAGGACCACACAAGTCAGTATGAACTAAATCCAAAATAGCATCAGATGAATAGTGGTTTCTCTTGAAACTATACTTTGACATCTTTCCCATTTGACATTTTTTGCACATAACATGGTCAGGTTTAAATAAGCTCGGTAAACCTATAACTCTTCTTTTCTTATTGATCTTAACCATGTTGTCAAATTTCACATGACATAACCTCTTGTGCCACAACCATACATCTTCATTTTTAGCCAATAAACAAGATGTTTCAACGTTTTCAAGATAGAATAAGTTACCTTTTCATTGTTCACCAGTACTGACCAACTTTCTAGTCTCATCATAGATTTTCACCTTTCTAATCTCAAATGCAACTCAGTGACCTATATTATTCAACTGTGCTACACTCAACACATTATAATTAGATCCTTTCACCCAATATGCATTCTCACATATGATCTTATTATTCAACAATATAGATCCTTTTGCTTTTACTAGACAATGTGTATCATTTCCCATTTTCATAGATCCACCATTATAATGTTCAAGGTATTCAAATTTTTCTTCATCACCAGTCATATGATGTGTACAACCACTATCAATAATCCAAGTATCATTCTTGCTAACTTTAGAAATAAGTGTTGTTTCAACATACCTTTCTTTTTCTTCAGAGTCTTCTTTTAAAGCAACAAATACCACTTCTATGTCTTCATCAGTGTCAGTCTCGGTGTCATCATCTTCATCTTCAATTAGGTAACATACCTTCTTTCCTTTATCTCTATAATCTCAGTTATCTCTATTGCCATACTGTCGGTTGCCTCTGTGATCTCGATGATCTCTTCTGTCATTCTTCCTTTCATTAGATCTTTCATTTGTTTTCACATCTTCTTTCCTTTTAGGACATCTTGGAGAAATATGACCAATCTCTTTACATTTAAAACATACCAAGGGTAGTTTACCTCTATATCTTTCTTTTCCTTTTTTAATCTTCTATCCATTAATGCTTCAAGTTCATCCTCTTCACTTTCACTATCACTTTAATTTCTTATCTTATGTTTGCTACTTGCTTTTCCAATTTTTAGAGATGACATAAATGTAGATTCTACCATAGGTACAATACTATTGTCATAGTTATTTAGCTCAAATACAGTCAATCTACTAATCGAACTATCAAGTGAAATATTATTACCAGGAGCTTCTCTCATTTCATGAATTGCAAAGACTCTAATAGCATAGACAGGTAACAATGTTATGATAATTTTACTTACCATAGTGTCTTCACCAATAGTTCTACCTTCTCCTTGGATAGCATTCACAACCTCCTTGACTTGGTTGGTGTACTGAGTTATGTTGTCACATTCTTTCATCTTCATGTCATCAAACTTTCCTCTTAGACTTGCAGCTTTAGCCCTTAGCACATTCACATCTCCTCTATGAACTAGTGCAAGCTTATCCCACATCCATTTTGTAGTTGTACATGTCTTTATGTCTTCAAATTCAGCATCTAATAAAGAAGAAGTAATCTCAATCATCATAGCATTGTGTTCTTGTCTCTCTTTCATCTGATCGACACTCAAAGGACTAGTGGATAAGATAAACTCATTATGTAAGTAGTACAATGTAGAATCTCCAATTCCTTCATCATGTTTTTCCAAGTTGAGAAGTTGTTTTTTTCTAGCTTTGGCACCTCTCTCTTATACATCTTGTGATCTTTTACTTACGTCCTTCAAAAATTTCCTTCAATTACTCTAGCTCTGATACCAATTGTTAGATAAATGAGAGGGGGAGTGAATCAGTTGAGTCCAGTTATTCTACAGTCCCAAACACTCCCTGATGTATAAAACAAATCTTTCAAATAATTTAATCAACTTGGCAAAACTTTAACTGTGCCTTTCTTTTCATTAACCGAATACCAGTAAAATTAACTAGTACATATACCAATCAAACCAGTAATTGTAATGTGTAAAGTAAAATAACTATTCATCACATCCATACACATATAAAACTTTGATTTTTAACGTGGAAACCCTGTTAGGGAAAAAACCACTTGGGACCAGTAACCCAAAAATAATTTTACTCTTTTGAAGTGAGCTCGGTTAAGAGCCAACCCTGCTAAAGGTTACAATAACACATTGTAAGGTGTGACCTGGTTAGAGTATTTATCACTAACAGTTCTTTGTGACCAAACATTCACTATGGGGTCAACATGAAAATAATCAACATTCATTGAATGTCATAATGAAATATAAAGACTGTTAAGTCCCACTCGGTTAAGAAATTTATCTATAGAAATGGTTATAATGCAATAGTAATGATCTGATTTAAATATAACTTTTTTTCAGATTTTTAGATCTATGCTAAGCTCAAAATACCTCTTTCCAATATACCCAATTCAATTCCTTAGTATCCTCCAACTTTGTTCTACTCAGTTAATTCCTTTTTCTGACACTCGACGTTGTCTGTAGATTTGCTCAGTTTTGTCTTCAACCTGTTTGACCAGCTTCGCATGAATGCAATCTCCTCACATGAATTCCAAAGTTAATAATGAATCTCTTGTCTCCTTTTATAGACATAATAAACCATTTTCTTCTCAGCCATAAATTTTTACTCGTAATCTTCACCGTTGATTTTACCACTTTAACCTTTCTCAAAACTTATTTCTGTAACACCTTTCATTCTCCATCATCTAATCATCCTTGAATTTTGTCTATCATTTGATCATCATAACAAACATCTTTAACCTTGGAATCATCCATATTTATCCAGCTCATCATCTTTAGTCAGTAGTCATATGTTCCATTTATTTCTTTCACTCGGTCAATACCGTGATGTGTCAATGACTTCTAACTCGGTTAACACTGTACTCGATATACACCACACTTTCTCAGTGTATACTATTTCAACTCGGTGTATACTAAGTTATTCATTTACCGACCACATAAACTTGTCCATTCTTGATCTTCAATCCATAACAAAATTATGTAATACAATCAAATCACTAAGATAATGTCATAGACTCATCAATAAATTACCCAATGAATACCATATCCATATCTTTCTCATACATCTCATCTTCATGTTGATATCTCATTCCTTCATCATGATTTTCTTATTCATATCTTTGTAACTATCATGATAAGTACAGTCAAAACTAGTTGACATCAATGACAATATAATAATTGATTTGATGTGTCACATATACCTTAGTAGCTCGGTGATCATCAATCATTGTCTTTCAAGAATACAATCAGTTGTCAAACTCTTCCTTAAAATATTCAATCAGTTGTAGTCTATCATGATCTTCCTCTAGTAAGGTTTTAAAGAAGAAAGTAAGAATAAAATATGATGCTTTCAAGAGAACATATGATGTCATCAATCCATGTTGTGCTAGTATAGAAGGAGTCTAAATAGCAATAACTTAATTTGTGAGCATGTACTTTTGTATGAAATTGGTGGATATTTTTTCCTTTTTTAAAAGATAAAACCTTATGAATGAAGTTATAATAATTTAGAGTATAGGATTGGGGGGCATATGCCAGGGCGGGTGCAAGAAGTTGGATCCCAATTTAGCGAAAGTCTTTGGGATGAAAAAAATGCCACTAGAAATAGGAACTCAATTTTTAATAAATGGGTGTTCATTTAGCTTCCTGCACCTGATCTATGAAAATTCAAATGGGTGGCCATTTAAAACATGGGCACCCGTTTAGGTCTAGGTGCCTCATTCTTAACAAACACCCAATTTTTAAAAATTGAGTGCCCAATTCTTACAAATCGGGTGCCTAATTCATAAATGTTTTTTTTAACCGAGTTTCTATTTATTTTTACTGTTTATGAAATGGTCGAGCAATTTGGAGCCTACGGTTGCCCAATTTTAGCTTCCCCAAGAACCCCCTCAATTACTTTTTCCCACATTCCAAGTACAAACAATTATTTTTATATATTATTATTCATTTTTGTTTATTTTTTCCCAAGAAATAATAGTTTATTATTATTTTATAATTATTTATTATGTAATTATAAATAAAAGTTTTAATTTTATATTTTTAAAAAATAGTATAAAAAAATTTATGTAACATAATTATTTTTAAGTTTTCATTTAGTTCGCAAAACATTAGAAAACCTAATTTTAAAAAAAAAATTGTTAAAACTTAAAACCCTAGGTAGAAAAAAAACTAAAACATAAACCCTTTAAATATGTAATCTCTAAAATGTAAACCCTAGACGTGCAACTCTCTCTCTCTCTCTCTAGGACCCCTTAGTACATCCTAGGATCTCTTAAGACATTATAGGATGCCTTAAATGTTTAATTTCTTTCAGATATGTTTAAATGTTATGTATATGTTAGATAGATGTTTTGAATGTTATGAATAAATGTTATACATGTATAGTTAGATGTTAAAATGGTATCCTAGGACCCCTTAGTACATCTTAGGACCTTTTAAGATACCTAGGACCCCTTAAGACACCTAGGACCCCTTAGTAAGACCTTTTCTAAGATAAGATTCCTTAAAAACCCTTGTTATAATATAAAACCCCTTAGGAACCCTTAGCATGACCTATTATGACATGATAAGAATTATTACATGAAATAATAGGACTTATTGCATGACATATTATGACATTATAATTCTCTCTCTCTCTCTCTCTCTCACACACACACACACACACACACACACACATGCTTAATTTAGTTGTGGAAAAGTGCATGTTTAAAGTTATATTTATAAATGTTGTATTTAATTATAATTTTTTCTTTGTAAGGTAATATGTAAATTAAATAGTAATTGTAAATTTACATGTTTGTATATATATGCAAATTATATATATGGATGATTTTACCTTAGAGGACCTTTTAGGTCAATAGGCACCACCACCTCCACCCCCTCCATCTCCACCCCCAGCTCCATGTCCACCTACATCTCCACCTCCACATACACATGAGAAGTTGAGAGATACTATCATGAGGAATATGTTGGATATCACATGATATATCAATACCATTAGAGGTTATCCCCACCCATCTCTATAGCTATTACGCCTTGCACACAACATGCAAGGAGTTGTGTATTCCATCCATGCACTAGACTTTGAGCTCGATAGTTTTCAGACATGGAGGGAGTCTATGCATGCCTATTATTATGATAAGATCTCTTATAAAGAGGTCAATAATTTAAAAATTACCACAAATGATATGAAACACTATTTTGTAAACCCTAAAATGAAAGAGGAGATACTTGGAAATAAGCCATATATTTCTATTAGGTGGTGTTAGCACCTATAGATTACTGCACATTTTTGGGAGTGGTGGTGGATGTTATTTGACCATTCACCACATGCTAATCATGTGATGCCCATGTATTTTCTAAAAAAATTATGGCCAAGTTTGAATTGGTTAGGAAACCCAATTACTTTGACATGAAATCATTCTAGGGGGTTGGTGGAGGTATGCCACATGATAAGCAAGGGGATAAATTGAGGGATAGAGTTTTTAATATCATGTGTGTGATGTTCCCCTTGTCCCTCTTCCTTATCCAGTTATTTGTGCACCCATCTAGCATTGAGCAATGGTTTTTTATCTTGGTTTATTGAGTACCCTTTCAGGAGATTTGGTGGAGCAGTTGACCCAGACGAGGGATGCTCCTAGCATAGAACATATTTGAATGATCTACAAGGATATATGTAGGGGTCCCCATAGTGATCTTGTTGGTGTTGATGTTGGAGATGATGATGTCGATGTTGCTGAAGATGATTCTAGAGATGACATCACATCATATGTTGTTTTTCTCTGCGCAAATGATGATCATCCTACAAAGGTAAATCTATTTATAATTTACAGTGTAATATTAAATTCCATATATACACATATTAAATTCCATAACATGTGGATTCTTTGGTGAATAGATAAGGGTTGAAACTATGTAATCTATAGTTACGAGGGACCATCATCATTTCATCTCCACGCCTTGAGATGTCGATGCCCTATTTACAGTATGCACTTTGATCTAAGTACATTTCATTACATTAAAAATAAAAATATAAAACTCAATAATTTAATAATGTGTTTGATATATTTTTGGTAATTTTGTAGGCTGTATCATTTACTGAGGTTGGCACTTCTTCAAGCTTTGGCACATTGGTCATCGAGGCTTAGCCTCACATACCCTAATATGTTTCTCATCCATTAATTATAAGTGTTTATATGCTTACTATAATTTGTATAACTTTGATTCATTTTCATTTTTTGGCAATTGTAGGCTATTGGATTGTCTAAGGATGTATCACAACTACGTCCTCACCCATCAGTGAATTTGGCCATGGGTCACAGACCCGAAGTATTATTTTCTTCCTTCAATTTTAAGTCTTTATATACTTTAGAATTTATGTACATACAAGTTTGATTCATGCTTTATATATGTTCTTTAGGCTGACATCGCCATCACTCTTGGTATGGCTAGATGGTTGATCCAAATGCAGTCGTCAACATTATCCTTTGAGGTCATGATTAAAATTAAATTTCTAATGTCTATTATGTACCTTTCTCTTATAGGGATTATCAAAATTGACCCACACATGATCATGTACTCATAGTTTTGTAATGTTTATTTGTACATGAGTTGATTGCCACCACTTTTGTTGTCTAGGAGAGTGGACCTCCTTGTCTTGTAGAGGGCATTACTGACCATGGTTACGGGATAAAAATTTAAATTTTTATTAATTTATTACTTTATAAGTGAATTAAGAAAGTCATTTGAATTATACACACATCTATTCTCATGCGATCTTTTAAAAATGTACAAAATGATGCAACTACTCATATTATAGACACATAAGATGTTGTACATGAGAAGACACAAAAGGATGGTACATCTCAGTCACCTTCACCTAGAGTGAAGAGGACTACAAATCACCTGTATGAGAAGAGTTAGATTATCTTGTATTATTTTATAGACTTGTTATTGTTTTCGATCTACATGAACTATATCAGGACTTGTTGTCACATGTTTATACTTCTTACGATTAAACTTGCTATGTTATTGTAATGTAATTTTTATGATGACACTTTTTATGTTATTGTGACTTGTTATCATGTTATTAGGACATGTTATCATGCATTATCATGTGTTATTAGACTAGGACTTGAGATGATTATATTATGATTCACATTACTCTAGGACTTGTTATGTTATTTATGATATTCATGAACTTTTTCTCCCATTTCATATATTTTTAAATTAGCGGTTTGAATCTATATATGTTATGTGGACTAGATTTGATTTATTACATGTACATATAAGTAAACATCAACTTGTTTTTGTCATTAAAATTAAATTTTAATTAACACTACAGAAAGAACTAGACATGTATTTTATTTAGTCTAATGTACTCACCAAGTATTACAACTTTGAATAAACAAAAGTTGTAATTTAATACATTGGTTGTACATTGTCATCTATGTCGTCAAGTTGTAGTTGACATCTAAATACTAAAAAAATTACCTACACATAACAAGAATATATATGTTAAAGGACTAAGACAAAAAATCATCAAAATCAAATTGAATCCTATGACCAAAAACTTAAATAAAAGTATTGTACTCACCTAGTATAACAACTTTGATTCACCAAAAGTTGTAAAATGAACAAGTTGAGTGTCATCCATGTTGTCAAGATGTATTTGACACCCACATACCAAAATAATTAGCTACATATAAGAAGAAACAAGACATGTACTTATAGAATTGCTATATAGAAAGAAGACAATTAACAAAAACTTACATGTATAAATTTGATTCAGCCTACTGTACCATCTGCATCCTCTCTCTTCTGCAATGCTTCTATGATTGCCTCATGTTCATCTATTGAGAGTTTCCATAATATTTTATTATAAGGTCTCCCTTTGTACCTTTCTAATTTTATATTTGTTGCCAACACCAAATGGGAATAGTGTATAATCTTCTTTTCTGATTGGTAGTCTTCAAAAGTTGATAAACCATTCCTTCTTGTTAGGTATTTGCGTAGCCATGTACCAACTACCACAAAAGACCCAATTGGATACTTAAAATCATCATCATCTACTTGATGACATATCAAATTTATCTTAGATTCTACACATTGAGCTAGCCAATACTCAATCGGTTGTTCATTATCATTAGTTACAACATAACATACACATGTCCTACAAACCAAAATTAAGTATGTATGTACATAAAACTTGTTATATTTTTAATTCAAATAAAATCATAAATTATATGACATGTACATAAATAATATAATTTAAATTTTTACAAGAAATTGAATTAAATTATCAGGTTGTATGAGGTTTGAAACATGATCATAATCTTCTAATGCAAATGTTGATCTAGGTCTTCATTTATTGAATCATCTTGATCTTATGTCTCACTAGGTGTTAAGGATTTTTGTTTCCATTCTTCAACCCATTCTATATTCTCACATTCTTCCCATTAACATGCAACACAAAATTGACAAAAACATGCAAGCTCCCTAGTCCATATAGTCCAAGTGTTAGAATTGGAACTCATAAATGAATGCCATTTAGTTGACCCATTGATTCTATCACAATCATATATTGGAAGGATATTCTTCTCTTCAACTATCCATAAGAAACATCTTCTTGTAGAGTTAAAACTTCATCCTATAGAAAAATTTACATTGCACCATTCCACAATTGCACATGCATCTTTAAATTTGGCATTTTCCTCAAATTTGTGTTGCTCTCTCAAAAGGGCTCTCTTCACACATGCACTAACACCATCATGTTCTCCTTTCCTATGTCCAACCTTAAAAAAACTCCACATATTTTGGATATTAGTTTTCTTATGTGTCCTACTCAACCAATAAAACATTCTAGGATTCTTGAATTGCCTTGTGCAATTATTTGACCATATTAGATGTTGTGCCATCTGAATTTCTCTCTCCCTTAAATTATCATTAAATCTCTTAAAGAAATAATAAAAAAAATCAGATGAATGTAATTTATTATCACTCATATAGAAATGATACTCTCTCAAAAAAAATTGATCCTCTTCTGTACTATTAGGTGCATGCCTATTAAAAATATGAGTTAAAATAGCTACTTGCACTAAATTATAATATTGTGCTTGTATCTCATCTTGTGGTGCAAGCATGTAGTTCTCTGCAAATTCAACAACCAAAAGTATACTACCAATTGGAAATGTATTCTTGCATATGTGAAACTATCTTTCAAGCCATCTAGCATTTTGAGAGTGTTTCACATATTTAGGTATGATCTTACTCTTGAATTCATTCATAAATCTATGAATGGTAACTTTTTCAGTAATTAGATCACACCATCTTCCAACCTTTCCATCCTTTAATGGATACTCAACAGTCTTAAATCTTTTTACATTAACTAATTGTTATCCAAAATCAATTGAAATATTTTCATGCAAACATTCATCTAATAATGCAAGATTGCCACATATACCAGAAACACATGCATTCAAAAGAAATAATTTCTCATTAGGTGGTTTACAAAAAAAACCTGATATAAACTCATTTATAGTTTGAGGTGGCATATTAATACCACATTCCTACAAAATTTCGTTAGTATGAATGATCAAACGTATACATCAAAATACATAATAATGGTAACAAAATTGAACATGAGTTTTGCAACAATACATGACTCTTTCCTTGTTAATTCTTACATAGCATGGTTTACATTTTTCAAAATATATTTGACTAATTCTAATAGTTAACACCTTATCATCCAATTTTTTTTTGTACAATTTAGTTTGAGTCATGTCCAAAAGGTGTTTTGGATGTGGATCATGAATTTTTGAGCTAACTCTTAATTTTAGAACATCTATGGCATTAGGTGATACTCTTGTATTATAATGCCAACAATTTTCAATCAAAGTTTTGACTTCACCATTAAGTTTCATGTCATACCCTAGGAGTCTACCACTAAAACTCCATAAATATTTTTCCGGATCACTTTCAAAGTTCACTTTTTTTACATCTCTTGCCAAATTTTTATGATGAATAATAAAGTATCCACTTATGTTAGTCATTTTTTTTATCAAAAGTTTTTTTGTTTACTAAAGTTGTTGTTATTGTTCATTGTGTCGCATTCCTATCTTTAGAATGACTTTTCTTTCCAATTGTATCAAAGGTTCTAGCAAGATTCAATACAACTCGTTTTAAAGGCTCATCCTTCTTTTTGGGTGTGACATAAATGCCTAACCTCTTCATCAATTTTTGCATTTTAATTAGTTGTAACATTAGTTGAGATTGAAGTTCCCAAATGTTTTATTATAAAAATATTGTTTAAACAATCTAGTCGCATGTGTCCTAATTTGTCTCCATGAAAACAAACCCAAATATTGTCTAGAACATCAATTTTAATTTTAAAATTTTCATTCATTTAATTATCACTCAAAGGGGTTTCTTTCTCAATTGGTGTTTCAATGTTTACATCCACATTATTGATTTCAATTGGTGTTTGATTTTTAATCTCAAATAGGGTTTAACTTTCAATTTCATTTCTTTATCATTATGATCATCTTTACTAGCATTTGGTACAATTTTTTTTACTCTATTTTCAGAAGAAAATCTAAATCATTTAAAGAGTAACCTACATCTAGAAAATCACCAATTCCTTTATCAGAATAAATACATGGTTGTGAAGACATACCTATATCAAAAACTAGATTAGAAGATGCCCTTGAATTTGCTAGAATTTTTTTTCATCTTCGACCTCTACATCCATCATGGTGTCCTCAATATTCTCCTCTTCTGAAATGATTGTTGAACTCAATGCTCCAACATTATTCAGTTATCCAATTCTCGATCTTCTTTCTCATTGTCATTTTGCCTCCTTCTCCCTATTTTTTGCAACCTCCTTAATTGTCAGAACCTTCCTTTGCCTCTTTCTACATTGCTTTGATCTCATGTTTGCACCAAATTTTGAATTTAAATCTCTTTGTTCATGTCAAATCCATAAGAAAACAAGAAAATAGAATTTTTTGTCAAAATATTCCCTCTACTACTATGATTGGTCGAACAATGATTGAATATTCATTGAATCATTGAAATTTGTCTTGTGGACCTATTTTTTCAGGCAATAGATCTTTTAGAAACAGGCATCCATTATTCAAATGAAATAGGTACCCATTTTTAAAATATGTGCTTGTTTCTTAAATTGGGTGTTTGTTTTCTGCTTAATGGTCTCAAATGAAATGGGTGCCCATTTTTTGAATTTTAAATAACAGGTGTCTATTTCATAAAACATGGCATGGGAAATGTACCTCCTCTTTGGTTTTTGGCTTGGTACAGGCTTGGTTGGACCAAGCCTATGCTTGGACCTCCAAAATAATGGCTAAGTTACTAGAATGCTAGATTTCTATCTTTCCATAATTTTTTGAGGGCCTTCCTAATTGATTTTTTTGATGAAACAAAAACCCATTAGAGTTCTTACTATCCAAATTTCAAAAATTAAAATCTTGTAGTGATATGATTAATTTTACTATCACTAGTAAAAAACAATATGTGACTAAAGAAACTACTAAAAATTAAATGTAAATGACTAAACTTAGTCACGTGACTATTAGTAGTTAATTTGCAATCATTTATAATGTGACTAAATTTATGAATAAATGATTTTAGTCATTTATTTAGTCACTGATTTCAATCATCAATTTAGTCATTGATTTAGTTGTTGATTTAGTCATTAATTTAGTCACTAATTTTGATCAGTGATTTATTCATTGATTTAGTCATTGATTTGGTAGTTGATTTGATCATTGATTTGGTCGTATTAAATATAGCCATGTAATGAATAATTGATTAAATGACATAAATTTTATAATACAAAATAACATAATATTAAACTTGAACTAAAATATAAAATAAAATAAAAATATTACGTATATAAACAAGCTACAACATGCTAGAATTAAAATATTGATGTAACATTGTGATAAATAAATGTAATCTGCATTAAAAAAACTTAATGCAAGTATATATATATATATACTATATATATATGTATATATATATATATATGTATATATATGTATATATATATATGTATATATATATATATGTATATATATATATATGTATATATATATATATGTATATATATATATATGTATATATGTATATATATATATGTATATATATATATGTATATATATATGTATATATATATATATATATGTATATATATATATATATGT
>BSBK01011944.1:0-123080 GCA_027943335.1 Chamaecyparis obtusa | reverse complement strand
GACAAGACTATCCCTGAGGGTTGCATTATATTTTCGCTCCCTAATTATCTTTATGGTCCCTTGTTATCTTTCTGCTTCCTCCATCAGCTTGCTAATTCATCCATCATGTCATATACCTTGTTGGACATTGGGGGAAAACCAATGTGATCTTTCTTGGGAATTGGTAATCTCTAAAAAAATAAAAATTAAAAAATGTTCCTAAAAAAATTTTAAAAATCATGTAAAATCTCTAAAAAATCATATAATGTCCTGAAAAAATTATTATCTTGGTAAAACCTGGAAACATGGGCTAATTGCAACCTATGTGCTTATATCTATTAGCTTGTTGCTTTGCATTCCTAACCCTTTTGACTTCCATCTCCAATTCCCTTGGTCTGAGATTGATCTTTTTCTAGGGTTAGGCAACATGAACTGTATTCTCCTTTGGTGTGCGATGGTGTTTTTTTAGTAACTCATATCAGTGTTTCTCAACACTATCCCAAATAGTGTTTCTCAACACTTCTCGGATATGTTACATTGATTTGATGCTTTGTGTGCAGTCTAGGGTTGTGCGATATTTCTCACCTACAGGCATAATTCCTAGTGAATCACTAATTATCTTTATCTTTTTTACACTGCACTTAAATTAAAATGACTGAGATATGCTTAATGATATTTTCTTTGTATGCTATCTATTATTGAATATTTTCACTAATGTTCCCTCCTTGATTTCTCCATGATGTTAGGACTAGAGGACTAGGGGCATGGGGCATTTTTTATTTAATTTATGCTTGTGGTGTGATTCCAATGATCTTAAGCTGTCTAATAAAGTGAGTGTCAATGATAAGATCCTCCATCATGATTGGAATGCCACACATACCTCGACCTTCTTTATTCAGACACTTAGGTGAGGTTGAAATTATATCCTTGACTGTTACATTTTGTTTGCTTACGCAACAACCATTCAGGTAATCCTGGACTCTTATGTCTTGATGCTTATGGTTACTTGCAACATTAATTTGGAAACCGTGTTTAGTTCATCTTGGCCCTTATGTCTCAGTGCTTACGTGTGTTTCCTACATTCTATCTGATATAGATCATATTCATATCTTCGTATTTACGCTTGCACTACTGATGGTTGTATGATCTTGTAACGTCCCTTAATAAGGCTTGATGATAAAAATAAGGACCTATTTATTGAATCTTGCAAGTTGCACTTTGCATCTTCATAGTAGTTTTCATTTTTAGGGTTCATTCTAGTTTACATATGTGTTAGGAGAGGGTCTCCTTCATCATTATCAGACAAATTTGGTCATCCTTTTTCAGCATTCTCCATTCATTTTCAGGATCAAAACCAAAATCCAAGTTCATTTTGTTTTTCTTTTGAGGCTTATCTTTTTATCATTTGAGGATAGAATTGATCATAATTGCTTGCTTTGATCTAAGGCTAATGTTATACCTTCCTAGTCAACCTTATTCAAATTGCGGCAAATTTTCATCACTTGGTGGTCAAACTTGGTCTTATGCACTTATCAATTATCATGAACCTTATCTTATCCTGGTTTGATCAAATCTATCTCATTTTTGCATCTCCTCTACCTTATTTAAATCTTGAGGGGGAAAGAATCTAACCTATCTTTCAAAGCTACAAATTGATTCTGCTATCTTATTGTCTTGACTTTCAATCTTTGTATCAGTGTTTAGTTTCACTTCAATTGTACATTGGAGTCTTGCTATCTTTGCTAGTTCTCGTTTGATCAAGTTCGCGATTAGTTGTCTCTCTGTTCTTCATTTAATCAAGTTCGGAGTCAGATCTTTATCAGGTATCTTGTTATCTTTGCTAGTTCTCTTTCAATCAAGTTCAAGATTAGTTATCTCTTTATGCTTTGTTGGATCAAGTTCATAGTCAGATCTCTATCAGTTACTTTTACATCATCAATCTTTGAATTAATGTGTTTCTAGATTGCTCACACATTAGTCAAAGAGGGGAAAATTTAATCACCCAAAAAATGGTCTAGTAAACTTTGAGCCCCTTTCTAAACATTAAAATTTAAATACTAGACTAGATCTTGTGCTTAATCAAATTTGCATATTTATTTAATATCTTATTTCTTGATCGAATCATCATATTATCATTTATTTGATTATATCCTAAAGTTTGACCACTTTATCCTAAGTTTTATTTAATTAAGAGAACATGCTATCTTTTAATTAATTAAAAAAACTTTTAATTAAATAATAAAATCACTTTATCCTAAGCCACATTTAATTAAAAGAACATGTCCCTTTTAATTAAATAAAAATCCCTTTTAATTAAATAATGAAACCACATTGCTAAAAATAATAAATAATCAATTAAAAATAAAAATAAAAGTGCACTTTCCAATGAGATGGAATCTTTTGACTTTTCAAAAATTATTTTTCCTCTTTATCTCAACCACTCATTATTTTGCCTCTTAATCATGTCCATTGATTTTTCCTCTTGAGAATCTTGAGCACATGGATCAATCAAGATTTAATCTCCACCATTGCTCATTTATTTTGGCCTCTTAATCTTGACCGTCCGTTCATTTATAAATTGATTTAAAATGAGACTCTCTCCTCATTATTGATATCCCATCTCTTGCATTATCCCATCTTCATAGCATTCTTAGCTTCTTGAGATCTTGAAACCTTATTCCAGGTTCTTGGAGTCTTGGCATCTTAGCATCTTGGAATCTTGGAGTCTTGCAATCTTGGCATCTTAGAGCTATGCCATTCTTAGATCTTTCATATTGAAGAATTGCAGCATCATTGTCATTTTATTTCTTGCATCTACCTTAGATCTACTTTTCTTGCATTCTTTCATATCATTTTAGCTTATATCTTGCATCTCATCTTAGATCTACTTTCCTTGCATTCTTGCATATAATTTTAGCTTGGATCTTGCATCTCATCTTAGATCTACTTTGCATTATCATTTGAATCTTCCATTCTATGGTGCACCTTGTAAGGGTATTTCTTTAAGATTCATTTGAGAGCCACCATTCATAATATCTATATGGTTCTTGCACGCTATGGATAGGAAGAAATAAGCCGCTTCTTGAGATCTCATTCTTCATGGATTCCTTCAAGTGTAATGGTTTATAGAAGTGACCTCACTTTTTGGTACACAAATACCTTCAACTCATTTCCTTTGGTATGGATTAAGCATTTACAATACCACACTTCACACCTCACCTATCATTGGAACTGATTTGATCCTTCATTTATATCCTCTACAAGTACAAATAATCTTCTCCAAGTAGGCCAAGATGAAGTGTATAGACACAAAACATGCATTTTCCAAAGAGGTCAGCCCCAAACACTTCCACAGTGGAAGGGAAGTGAATGTAGGCTGAAGAAAGGGATAAAAATGACCTAAAACTAATAGACACGCCTTTCTAAGCTAGTGTAAACCACCTATAATTGGTGCAATCATTCTGATTATGTCAGACAATGACTCAACCTTTTGAATGTCCAATCACCAAATAGTACCAAAAAGACCACAAACCATTATGTGGAACTCATAACAACACAATATGTCTTTCAACATTGTCCATGTACCAATTTTTCATAGTCACATCCAATTTAGTTGGTGAAAACACACTAATATTGATAAACGTAGCACAATATGCAAATTAGTAAACAAGTCTTGTAATATAATAATTTGATTCATACTCACAGAACACTTGGGCATCTAAAAATTGAAGAGATGAAATATACAGACTATATGAACAAGTTCCCCAAAATGTAAGAATAGAAGTTGAAGTATAGAGCATTATGTCTTCTCCTCTAAAATCCCTCTACACTATCTAAATATAGTTTGGTACACACTCATTTCTAACTTTCTCAATAGAGAATTGTGACATGAAACTTTAGATATATCAACTTTTTAAATTTTTGAATCTAGTTCCCAAACTATGAGACCATAAATTCAAAAGTAGAGAAATGTGATACAATTTATTGAGACAGAGACGCCAAAACTAGCACAACATACCTAATCTATTTCATTTGACATCGAACCATGAACTTCGGATCAAGTCACTTTTGACATCCAACCATGACCATTAGATCAACATATTTTATTGATGACCTACAACTGATTGAATATCTAGATGAACTAAAGGAACAATGATTAGAGATCATCGAGCTATTAAACTGATATGTAAGATGATTAAATTAGTCAATATGTTGTCGTTGATGTCAACTAGTTTTGACTATACTTATCATGATAGTTACAAACATCTGAATATCTGTAGAAGGAAGAAAAGATGAAGAAATGAGATATCTACATAAGGAAAAGATGGATATGACAGATAAGGATAAGATATACATTGGGTAACTTATTGATGAGCCTATGGCTTTATATTGTTGACTTGAGCATGTTACATTAATCTATTATGAAGAAGAGATTTGAATTGAACAATTTAATGTGATTGGTAATTGAAGTCTTATGTATACACTGAGCCAGTGTAGTGTATACTGAGTGACAGTAATAACCAAGTTAGTTATCACTGATGCATTTAGTATTAACCGAGTATGGATGAAAACATTAAATGCTAAGAACAACTGACTGAAATTGATGAGCTAGAAATTGTTATCATTTCAAGGTAAAGGATGAAATTAGTTATAAGATCCACATATGACATAATTCAGAGATGATCTAAAGGATGAGATTGAAACTTTTTATAGACACATTTGCTAAGGAAGTTTAAAGCGATAAAATGGACAAAGGAGATTAAGAGGCAAAATCTGATGGCTGATATGAAAATGGTTTACTTGTCTATTTAAGAGACATGAGTTTTATTGTTGAAACATGCCGGACAAAATATAGATTGCAGAAGATTTTGTGTGAAGACTTTATTCATGCATTCCTGATCAAACTGGTTACACATAGAACCGAGCTGCAGGCATTACCAAGTGTCAAAGAACTATACACCAAGTAAAGTAAGCTGGGGAAATATTCAGGAAGTGAATTTTTTAATGATCAAATGAGTTTTATGAGCATAGCATAGATTTGAATATTTGCAATTGAGTTGTATTTGGATCATATCAGAACTGTATCAGTTTAACCATTGATTCAATAAAATCTCTTAACCGAGTGGACTTAATAGTCTTATTGTATTTCCATATGAAATTCAAGGAATATTAATTGTTATCCTATTGACCCCATAGTGAATTTTGGTCAAGAGTTAATTGTTAGTGATAAATCCTCTAACCAGGTCACACCTAACAATGTGCATTGTAACCTTTAATAGGGTTGGCTCCTAACCGAGCTCACTTCAGAAGAGTGAAATATTATGGGTTACCAGTCCCAGGTAGTTTTTCCCTTAGCAATTTTTCCATGTTAAATCATTGTGTCATGTGTTATTTGTTATGATTGTTTTGTTATCATACTTTATATACTACATAATTGATTTAATCGGTAATCACAGTTTGGATAATTAGTGGTATTTGGTAAATGAACAAACATATTGATACTTTATCTTACCGAGTTGCATAAATTGTTGAAATAGTTTTGAAATGTACATCTGAGAGTTTGGGACTATAGGATAACTAATTTAATTGATTCACCACCCTCTCAATTATTCTAACAATTGGTATCAGAGCATATTGGTTTCAAGGACTTAACCAAAAGATCACAAGATGTATAAGAGGGAAGTACCTAAGCTGAACAAAGACAAATTCAACACATGGAAAAGCAGGATGAGGTTGCACATATCTGGAATTGGAGAATCTTCTATCACTCTACTAGACAATAGCTACAGACAACTAATTATTGGACCTTTGACAGTTGATCAGTTAAGAGACATACAGGAGCAAAATATAACTATGATAGAGATTGTTGTTGCTCTAACTGATGCTAAATTTGAAGATGTCAAAGCATGCACTACAACAAAACAAATGTGGGATAAACTTGCACTAGTTCATGGTGGTGATATAAATGTTATGAGAGACAGAGAGAAAGCTTAAGAGGCAGATTTGATGACATGAAGATGAAGGAAGGTGAGAACATCAAAAAATACTCTAACCGAATCAAAGAGGTAGTCAATGCTATCCAAGGAGCAGGAGGTATTATTTCTGAAGATTCTATTGTAAGTAAAATACTAATAACCTTGTTGCCTATATATGCAATTAGAATATCTACAATTCATGAAATGAGGTCTACACTTGGTAGTACTCTTACACTTGATAGTCTGATTGGCAAGATAACTACTTTTGAGCTAAATAATTATGATAATAGTGTTGTATCGAGTGTTGAGTCTACTTTTATGCCATCCCCGAAGATTGGTAAATCTAGCAATAAGCATAATATAAATAATGAAAGTGGAAGTGACAGCAAAGATGAGCTCGATGAGCTTGAAGCACTTATGACCTGGAGACTACAGAAAGGTAAAGGAAGGTATAAGGGAAAGTTACCTTTAGCTTTTTTTAATTGTAAAGATATTGGCCATATTGCTACTAGATATCCTAGTAGGAAAGAAGAAGATAAAGACAATGACCGATGTGGTGATGGGAAGTTCGGCAGAAGAGATAACAGAGAAAACTGACACTATGATAGAAGAAACAACCAAGCTTACAAAGACAAAAGCAAGAAAGCATGTTACCTTGTTGGAGAAGATGAGAATGACACTAACACTGACACTGATGATGAAATTGAAGTGGTATTTGTTGCAATGAAAGATGATTCAGAAGAAGAGGAAAGGTATGTAGAAACAACCCTTATTTCTAAAGTTAGCAAGAATGATACTTGGATCATTGATAGTGGTTGTACACATCGCATGACTGGTGATGAAGATAAATTTGAATACCTTGGACACTACAATGGAGGATCAGTGAAAATGGGAAATTATACACCTTGTCAAGTAAAAGGAAAAGGGTCTATCTTATTGAATGATAGGATTAGATGTGATAATGCATACTGGGTAAAAGGACTTGAGTACAATTTGTTGAGTGTAGCACAACTGAATAACTCAGGTCACCGAGTTGCATTTGAGAGCAAGAAGGTGAAAATGTTTGATGAAACTGGAAAACTGGTTGGTACTGGAGGACAATCAAAAGGTAATTTTGTCTATCTTGACAATGCTAAAACTTCTTATTTATTGGCGAAGAATGAAGATGTATGGTTGTGGCACAAGAGACTATGTCATGTGAACTTTGATAACATGATTAAGATCAGTAAAAAGAGAAGAGTTAGAGGCTTACTGAGTCTAACCAAACCTAATCATGTTATGTGCAATCAATGTCAGAGAGGAAAGATGACCAAATCTAGTTTTAAAAGCAAAGACTATTCATCTAAAAATATTTTGGAGTTGGTACATATCGACTTATGTGGTCCTATGAGAACTCAAAGCTATTATGGTGATAAATATTTTATTTTATTTGTTGATGACTACTCTAGGATGATGATAGTCATGTTCTTAAAAGATAAATTTGAATCATTCAAATTGTTTAAGTGCGATAAGGCTAAAGTTGAAAAAGAAACTGAGAAAGATTTAAAATGCTTAAGATCTAATTTCACTAATTTCTATAATGAACATGGAATCAAAAGACATGATTCTACACCAAGGATACCTCAGCAAAATGGGATTGTTGAAAGGAGGAACCGATCTATTGTTGATTGTGCCAGAACAATGATGATTGAGAAAGATGTTGCACAAATGTACTGGAGAGAAGTAGTTAGCACTACTGTATACACCTTAAAATGAGTTCAATTGAAGAAAGACACAAACATGACACCTTATGAGTTATGGTTTGGCTATTCACCGAATGTAAGTTATTTCAAAATTTTTGGAACTAGATGCTATATTCTAAAAGATGATAGGAATGGTAAATTTGACTCTAAAGGTGATGAAGGAATATTTTTAGGATATTATACTAAGAGTAAAGCTTATAAATGTTTGAAAAAGGCTACTAATAAAATGGTTGAAAGTGCAAATATAAAAGTTGATGAGTTTGCTAAAAAGAATGAAGAAGAAAGCATGAAGGAACTGAAAGACTACGGTAGGTTTACATACATTGAGCATCCAAATTATCTACCGAAGACACAAGCTAAGTCTACCAAGTATCAGTAAAATTCTACCGAGAATCAACAAATGCAAACTAAGAACCAGGAAGAAGCTACCGAGGAACAAAATGAACCTGAACCAAATGATGAGAAAAAGAGACAACAAGTGTTGGCAAGATTTGTTAGAAGGCACCATCTGCAAAACCAAATCATTGGAGATAAGAAAGATGACATGATGAACCAAAGTAAGTTAAGACAAAACACATGCTTAGTTTGTGAATTTGAGCCTAAGAATGTTAGAGATGCACTTGAAACTGAAGAATGGGTTAAGGCTATGAATGAGGAAATGAACAGATTGAGAAGAATAAGAGATGGATATTGGTACTGAGATCAAAGGATAAAAATGTAATTGGTACTAAGTGGATTTTCAGAAACAAGTTAAAGAGAATGGAGAGGTCAGTAGGAATAAGGAAAGACTTGTATACAAGGGATATGCACAAGAAGAAGGTATAGAATATGGTGAAACCTTTGCACTAGTAGCAAGACTTGAAGGAGTTTGTATATTACTTGCATATGTTACACATAAGGGATTCAAAGTATATCAAATAGATATGAAATCAGAATTTCTGAATGGAATTCTTGAGGAGGAGGTCTACATAGAACAACCAGAAGGTTTTTTTGATCCAAATCAAAAGAACATGGTATGTAGACTCCACAAAGCTTTGTATGGACTGAAGCAAGCACTAAGAGTATGGTATGAAAGACTACATGTGTTAATATGATTTAGAACAACATAGAGGGGGGCGGGTGAATCAGTTGTTCTCAGATCCTGATGTATAAAACAATCTCAAAATTTTTTCCTTAAATCAGATCCAATAACCAAAACAAACTCGGTCATCACTGATTCAATAATAGAAACATACAACAATGTAGTCCACTACCCAGCTATAACTTAACTTGTAAAACACGAAAATGTTCAAACCAAAACATTCACACAAGTATTAACACCAAGTTTTATAGTGGAAACCCAATTTGGGAAAAACCACTTTGTAACATGTTACTATTATTTTCACTCTTCTGAAGTGAGCTCGGTAAAAAGCCAACCCTGTCAAAGGTTACAATACACACTATCAGGTGTGACCCGGTTAAAGGATTTCAATCACCCTATTAAAAGTGAGCCTAGTCATAGGACTTACATACACTCCATTAGAATGCAACCTTGTTCAAAGGATTTAACATATGACTGTTAGGTAAACCTCTGTTAAAAGGATTTTGACTGTTACAATGGTTAGAAAGTAGCAGCAATATTTATCTGAAAAATATACAACTCACTTTGCAAATATCAAATCTGATTCTGTACACTAATGCTGGTTTACTGACTTTGAAACTTTGTCATCTCCATCTCTGATTTGCTCAGAACTTTTCCTCAAGCAACCACCATAATTCTCCTTCAACCTTTTTTGCTTAAACAGTCAATAAAACTTTACTCTTCCAGCATTCTCTGTTCTTCCCATCCACTTGCATATCTATCACTTTATATTTTCCTCAATTAGGTTAACTCATCTTATGCCGCTCAATCTCATTCTTAGATCTTAGGGTTAGGTCAAATTCATTGAATCTACCCGCTTCATGTTCTTTGGCTTCTTTTCTAGAATCATCTCAAATCTCTTAAAGATTTACAATAAAACATTTTACAATGCATTTAATGCTTCCAAAAAATCAATAAATAAAGTCAACACGTTGTACATAATCCAAGAATTCAACAATGTCGGCTCCAAAATTAAATTCTCTTCAAATATAAAATTTATGATGCTCAGTCAATACTGTGATCAAACACTTGGTCTTCATGTAGAAAGCTTGGTCATTACTAAAAAATGTTTCTTTGACTTACACTGTCTTCCTCGGCAATTAACTGTTGTTCGGTCGACACTATAATTTTGCTCAGCATACATTGATTTGGTCGACACTAACATTACTCAGCTTAAACATGATTTTTCCATTCTTTTCTCGATCAAGCCTACCAGTTTAGTCTTCAGTCTTACTAAGATAAACAATACATTGTCTCATCATTGTGCAACATAGTCAAGTACACTTTGTAGCATCAAGATAACTCAACCTTTCCTTAGGTGCTATTGTTACCAACCTTACCTAGCCCCTTAGCAACACTCAAATAGATATAGTGCTTTCCTAAGTAGAAACAATCTTACCAATTAAGGTTTGACATCAATGACAATACAACAATTGTTTCAATTGCAGTTTCCAACAACATGCTTATCTTATTAGTATTGGCTATGTAAGGACAAGTGATAATAGTAATTTGTACATGAAAGGAGAATCTGATGATAATATTTTGATTGCTGAAATTTTCTTTTGATGACATAATCTTTGGAGGACATGAATTGATTTGTAAATCTTTTGTTGATGAAATGAGAAAGGAATTTGATATGTCAATATTTAGAGAGATTAAATTCTTTCTAGGTTTGCAGATAATACAACAAAATGATGGGATTTTCATCACTCAATCAAAATACATTAAAGAATTGTTAAAGACTTTTGGCATGGAAGATTCAAAACTGGTAGGAACACCGATGGTAACAGGATGTAAGTTAACAAAGGATGATGAATCTACTGAGGTAAATTAGACATTGTACAGATCAATGATTGGAAAATTGATGTATGTTGTACATAGTAGGCTTGATATAACACATGCAGTTGGGATTGTGGCAAGATTTTCTGTCAATCCTTATGATTGTTCTTAAAAGGATTCTGAGATACTTGAAGAAGACTAAAGACAATGGTTTATGGTACAAAAAAGAAGGCAAATTTGAACTCCAAGTTTATAGTGATGCAAATTGGGCTGGAAACATTGATGATCGAAAAAGCACAATCGGTGGAGCATTCTTTTTAGGAGAAAGGCTTGTGACTTAGATAAGCAAGAAAAAAGCATGCATTTATCAGTCTACTGTTAAAGTAGAGTATGTTGCTACTGCTGCAAATTGGTCAAATATTGCTTGGATAAATCAAGTGTTGGAAGGAATGAATGAGGTGATCACTGATTGAGTGATTAAATATTGTGACAACACTAGTGCTATAAACATTTCCAAGAATCCGATGATGCATTAAAAAAAAGCACATATCTATTAAGTATCACTACTTAAGGGAACAAGTACATGAGAAGTAGGTGAAACTAGAATTTGTAAAATCTAAAGAACAACTTGCTGATATTTTTACCAAGCCCTTACCGAAGGACACATTTGAGTATTTGAGGACTATACTAGGGGTCTGTCCCCTATCTATCAGTCACTAAGGTGATCAGGAGGTTGCATCAACCTATACTTTATCAGAAAATCATTCATGTTGATGCACACAGCTCACACTTTAGGATTCCTAAGGTTGTGAAAGATTGTAGAAGCTGGAACAGAGAATTGTATATCAGTACATGAAGGTACTTGATCTAGACCGAACAACATAGAATAATTTGGCTACTAAAGAGCTATTTATTTTCTTTGGCATTATTGTCAAAGGGAGAGGAAGTTCTATGAAATATTCATGATGAAAACATGGAAGAGAGAAAGAATCAAAGAGCTGAAAAGATCAAATCCACAGGGAGAGTCTACACGGAATGTTGTTTTGTAGTGATTAAACATATTAAATATCAAGCTAGGGAGAGCTTACCGAGCTATAGTATTTACTTATATAGTTGTAGAATAGATGGTTGGTATGTGTATGGAATATTTCATATTGTTTGTGTTTCCATCAATGCCAAAGGGAGAGATTGATGACCTACAACTGATTGAATATCCAGATAAACTAAAGGAACAGTGATTAGAGATCGCCGAGCTATTAAATTGATATGTAAGATGATTAAATCAATCAATATGTTGTCATTAATGTCAACTAGTTTTGACTATATGTATCATGATAGTTACAAACATTTGAATATCTGTAGAAGGAAGAAAAGATGAAGAAATGAGATATCTACATAAGGAAAAGATGGATATGACAAATAAGGATAAGGTATACATTGGTAACTTATTGATGAGTCTATGGCTTTATATTGTTGACTTGAGCATGTTACATTAATCTATTATGAAGAAGAGATTTGAATTGAACAAGTTAATGTGATCGGTAATTGAAGACTTATGCATACACCGAGCCAGTGCAGTGTATACTGAGTGATAGTAATAACTGAGTTAGTTATCATTGATGCATTCAGTATCAACCGAGTATGGATGAAAACATTAAATGCTAAGAATAACCGACTGAAATTGATGAGCTAGAAATTGTTATGATTTCGAGGTAAAGGATGAAATTAGTTATAATATCCATGGCTAACATAATTCAAAGATGATCTAAAGGATGAGATTGAAATTTTTTATAGACACATCTTTTGAGGAAGGTTAAAGAGACAAAACGGATGAAGGAGATTAAGAGGAATGGCTGATATGAAAACGGTTTACTTGTTTATTTAAGAGACATGAGTTTCATTGTTGAAACATGCCAAACAAAATATAGACTACAGAAGATTTCACATGAAGAATTTATTCATGTATTCTTGATCAAACTAGTTACATACAGAACCGAGTTGCATGCATTACCGAGCGTTAGAGAACTATACACCGAGTAAAGTAAGTTGGGGAAATATTGAGGAAGTGAATTGTTTAATGATCAGATGAGTTTTATGAGCATAGAATAGATCTGAATATTTGCAATTGAGTTGTATTTGAATCAGATCAGAACTATACCAGTTTAACCATTGGCAAAATCTCTTAACCGAGTGAACTTAACAGTCTTATTGTATTTCCATATGACATTCAAGGAATGTTAATTTTTATCTTGTTGACCCCATAGTGAATGTTGGTCAAGCATTAACTGTTAGTGATAAATCCTCTAACCAGGTTACACCTAACAGTGTGCATTGTAACCTTTAACATGGTTGGCTCCTAACCGATCTCACTTTAGAAGAGTGAAATATTTTGGGTTATCGGTCCTAGGTGGTTTTTCCCTTAGCAGGGTTTCCACATTAAATCATTATGTTATGTGTTATTTGTTATGATTTTTTTCTATCATACTTTACATACTACATAATTGATTTAATTGGTAATCACAGTTTGGATAATTACTGGTATTCGGTAAATGAATAGACAGATTCATACTTTATCTTACCGAGATGCATAAATTGTTGAAATAGTTTTGAAATGTACATCTGAGAGTTTGGGACTAGAGGATAACTGATTTAACTGATTCACGCCCCTCTTAGTTATTCTAACATTTATGAGCACATTTTGATATCTGACCATGAACATTAGATCAACATATTTGGATGAACACATTTTGACATCTGATGATGAACATTAGATCACATTTTGGCATCCAACCATGAACATTCAGTCATGTAAAAATAGGTTTATGTCACTAAGTACATACTATCACCAAAATACAACAATCTTCCCATAAAACAATTCATAATAGGTTGTCATGAATGGAAAATAACACATTTCTCCATATCTACAACTAACCATCTCTTTTTTCATACAAGTGCATCATGGTTTGGTATCAATGACAACATACTACAACAATATCCCCTTTGTCATTGATGAAAATGCTTAATCACAATATATCTTCTCTCCCTCTTTGAAATTAAGGGAAAAAGATCATTGGTCTTCATCTAAAATTGTTGGGCCTAAGATACTCAAATGTATCCTTTGAAAGAGTTTTTGTAAAATTGATGCAACTTGATCCTTTGTAGGTATATATTCAAACTTCACTTCTTGGTCTACAAACTTCCCCCTTAATGTGTGTTATCAAATAGAAATGCACTTGGTTCTTGAATGCATAAATGGATTGTTTAAGATATTGATGGAACTTGTATTGTCACACAGAATAGGAATGAGCCCATCATATGTTACCTTGATGTCCTTCAAGGTCTTGTTAACCCACAATACTTAAGGTTAGAAAGATGTTATTGCAAAATAGTTTGCTTCTTTTGCTAACAAGGACACCATCTTGCTTATGATTGAAGCATGAGAATAATTTTCTTCCCAATAAGAAGATTCCTCCACTTGTGCATCTTTTTTCATCTACACAAGCTAAGCAGTTAGCATCAATAAATGAATTTAAAGAAAATTCATTATCTTTTAGTTACCATGGACCATAGTCTGGAGTACCCTTTATATATCTAAAGATTCTTTTGACTTCCTTCACATGAGTTTCTTTTGGATTAGCTTGAAATATTACAACAAAACATACTTCACACATAATGTCAACCTTGTATATAGTCAAGTATAATAGGCCTCCAAGCATAGACCTGTACTAACTCTAATTAGCTTGTGGTGACTCATCATCCTTTCTCAAATGACAACCTACTGCCATAGGAGTGCTCACCAATTTGCAGACTAACAAATATTCAATCCAAGATAATTCACCTAGCATAGACATTTCAAATTCCTTTGGCATTTCTTCAGAAAATATTTTACACATTGCATCATCTCTACCAAATATTATATCATCAATATCCAAAATAATTAGAATTATTTCATCCTCTATTTTTATATAAAGATTTCTATTTGTGATACCTTTCTTGAATCCTTATTGATGTAAATAATTGTTAGCAATATGAGTTTAGTGTTCTAATTGATGTCAACCTTCTCTATGCATTGATGTCAAACTATTGTGTGAATGAATGTCAACCTGATGGAATGGTTAGTTTCTTGATGTGTAGAAGATGATAGAGGTCTAGAAATGAGTGTTCAAATTTTGTTCTAATGTCTGGTGACAATGTTCAATCAATATGTGGTGTTTTCATAAGGTGACAATATGAGAAGCTTGAATATATAGGGAACAATATTTGAAGTCCTTATGAGACAATGCTCTACATTCCTTTGCCTAATAAGTTGATTTCTTTTTCTTATGCTTGTAATGTCTATGTTTTGTGAACAATGCACTTTTGTAATTTCAGGTCCCCAATAGTTTAGTGGTTGAAGTTGTGAGTTGTAGTTTCCTGACAATGAGACTACATGTCAAGATCGTATGGAGAATGCTTTGCATTTCTTTGTAGTGTAGTTCCTTAGTTTATAGTTTGGTTGACATGCTTAGAATGTTTATGCAATGTTCTACTTTAGAATTCATGTGTTGGTTTTTTCTGCAAGTAAAGATATGTTGTTATGTTGTGTGACATTGTTGTCTATATTGATCGACTATGGTTGACTCAATGGATTATCTTATTTTAATTGTGATCTTTCAGTCTATATATGCATTGATGGTTGATTTAAGATGTTTTAATGGGTCTTACCATGGTGTGTTAAGATTCACATCAAGTTCTTTGCATTTGAGGATGTTTTTTGGGGTCTACTAGATAATGTGCTTTATTGTGTTTACACGTTATATTTGATGCCAACTTTGGAGGATGTTGTAGTGCGTGAATTTTGTTTGAAGCAATTGAGGAAGACACATTTCAATGTATTTAGGTCCCCTTTTTCTCATGGGCTGGACCATATTGAGTGCAATTGGTAATGGTGGCCTACTTTGTGTAAATATTTTTTCTTTCTATTGTGAGTGACCTAGTTGAGAGTTTAAGTGAATATATATATATATATATATATATATATATATATATATATATATATATATATATATATATATATATATATATATATATATAGTTGTGTAAATTTTTTAGTTGAACATAGATTGAATGTGGATTGAGTATGAATGATATAGATGAAAAATTAAAAGATAAAAAGTATGAATAGAAATTGTGGTGTTCTTTGATGATCATATCTTTCTATTGATAGAGTTTGAGGCAGTGATTATGTGAGTTGTGTTTGGCATGATATTTCTCACTTGGAGAAGTGGTTGAGGATAGTTTCATGATAAGGATAACCTAATAATGTCAATTCATAAATTCCCTTTTCTTTATAGAAGATAATGAATCATTTTGGTAGCTTGTACATATTTGTATCTTGCCCTGGAGTTGTGTTCTTCAATCTCAAAGTCCATTGTATCTTGTCCTAGGATCATGCATCTTAACATTGCAAGTCCTTTGTAAATTTCCATAGAGTTGTCCACCTTGGCTTGCAAGTCCAAATCAAGATCAATGAGCTTCCTTGACCTTTATTCTAAAATATTTATTCAATTATTAATCCAGTGACTATGATTCTCACCTTGATTTTTCCCGCATTAGATTTTCAATATAAAAATATGTTGTTAATGTGTTTTGTATTAATTTTTCTATCTTTAATTTATGGTTAGTTGGATAAAGATAATTAATAAGTATTTTTTATACTTAATTTTAAGGTTTGGCTCAAGACTGATCCACCCCCCCCCCGCCCCTCTCAGTCTTGTGGTGTGTTAAACAATGGGTATCAGATCTGATTTCCTCTCAGACAAGTTTAACCACTTGAGTAAGATCCATGATGGAACATGACTAGTCACAAAGTATCAAAATTTGATGGAAAACATTATACCTTTTGGAAGACACAAATGGAATCTTATTTAGACCCTATGCTACTTAGAATATGGGATGCTATTAAGGATCATTATAATCCTCTTACAAGTAACCCTTCTACCCCAAATGAGATCAAGTTGCATGAGAAAAATGTTGAGGATAGAAATGCAATCATCAGTGGCTTAAGTGATTTTGAGTTGTTGAAGTTTATATCCTCTAAATATGCAAAAGGATTTTTAGAGAAACTAAGAAAAATCTATGAAGGAGATAAGAAGATCAAACAAGTCAAGATGCAAAAAACTTATATATATATATATATATATATATATATATATATTTATTTATTTATTTATTTATTTATTTATTTATTTATTTATTTATTTATTTATTTATTTATTTTTATTTTTATTTTATTTTTTTTGAGACCCCAGGGATGTATGAAGATGAGAACATTGAGATTTACCTACACCATGTGAATGAGGTTACAAGTGCAATTAGAGGTACTAGTGGAACTATGAAAGAAAATGAATTTGTGAGAAGAGTAATGAGAACCACGCCTAGATCCTACAAACCTAAGTTGTATCTATTAAGGAAAGTGATGACATGGATAAATATAAATTAGATAATCTCTATGAATTTGTAGAGTAAAAAATTGCATACCCCTATTTGCAATTTAGACAACACTTTTTTAACCACTTTAGTGTATATTCCCATAGTATTTGAGTAGGTCCATTTTAACCCTTGCATCATCCTTTTCCCTTTCAGGATGCTTAAATTCCTTGTCAGCAACCATTCTCTAGTGTAAACTTTGCATGAGCTACATATTGCCTTTTCCACACATCATTTTTTGAGCATGATTTTCTTGGACACTAGCGTGTTGTACATATGTCTGTGCACTGTGCATTCATCCATCAGTATCTTAATGTTCAAATATTTTTCTTGTACATGCTTTTCTCTTGTCACTTTCTTTTGTTGGTGGAACAACCCAAAATATTCTAGAATGGCCCAAAAGCCTCTTTTCCCTCCTCTTCTTGCTTCATTCAATCTCTCTAACTCCTTCATGGCTCTCTCTTGCTCACAATATTTTCATTATCTTGTTATATCATTTTTCTACAATGATCTCTAACTTTCTACAACACTCTCTTACAATAATATATGTATCTTTCTTGGCTCTCCCAAGCCTATCTAGTAATATCTCTCCATTTATTTTGCATTTTTTAGCATCTTAGGATTTATTATATCCCTTGTCTATTATTTTATCTCATGTAATAGGGGTTTTCCTCTATCAAGAAGGGTTTGTTTTTATTATGTTATCATTCATTTGTCTTTTGATCTATCTATCTATCTCTCTCTCTCTCTATCTAGCTATTGTGGAGGTGGAAAAACCAAGAAGAAGGCCTTGACTGAGGCAAGTTTCAAAATTACCTTAAACATTTTTCCTCTCTTGTGTGTGTACAGGCTTACTGAAGGCATCCAAACACACAATGGTTTTCTTATATTTAATTTAGTTCATTTACATTTATTTCTATTATTTAATATATTTTATCACATTTTTAACTTTTGCATTTTTGCAGGCTATCTAAAGCACAGACCTGGGTTTTCTCCACATTCTGAGTATTTTATATCATGGTTTGTATAGGACTATAGCATGCTACATAGATGTCCACACACCACACTAGCGTTTGTGACCAGGACACTCAGATTTGGACTAAAGACTCTCTACCATTTGGTCTTTCCATTTCTGCAATTAGAATATTCTCTTTTTTTTATCTATAATAAGATATTTCCACTAGTTGGAGATATCTAAAAGTATGTTGTGAACCTCTCTCTCAAGGAAATGTAGTTTTCCTTTGGCAGGGTTAGATTTACACCATTATAGAATCAATATCTTCTTTTGAGATATAATAATTTAAAGACAATCAACATGCCAAGAAGGATGTTGCATTCAAAGCTACAAATAAGATTGAAGATCTGCCCAAGACAAGAAATGATCCAGATCACGAGGAAGAAAAAATTGTAAGAAGATTAAAGAAAGGATCCAAAAATTATAAAGGTAATTTTCTCTTCAAGTGTTTTAATTATGAAAGAATAGGTGATTATGCTACTAGATGTCCAGTTAAGGAAGATAACTATATGAAGCATGACAATGATAAAAGAAAGAATAGTTATAGAAGATATGGAAATTACAAGGATTGATGATAAAGATAGGGGTAGTAAGATTCTTTATTTAGTAGAGACCCATTCATCTAAAGATGAAGATGAAAATAATTCAAAGGATGAGATACTATTTTTGGATATTAAGGAAAATGGTAGTGATAGGTCCAGAAGTAAAAAATGTTGTAGAAAACAATGAAAGATCAATGTTTGTGAGGACCACCCTACATTGAAGAGAATAACTTAAAGCTTGGATAATTAATTCTAGATGTTCAAATCATATGATAGGTGAAGGGAGGAAGATTCTTGAGTTTAAAAAGTTTTATGGTGGAATAGTTCAATTTGATGGCGAAGGAGCTACACCTATTGTGGTAAGGAAACCATATCCATTAATGGTAAACATAAGAGAGATTATTTTTATTATGCTAAGGGTTTAGTACACAAATTTTAAGTTTGAGTCAGATGTGTAGTAAAGGTTACAAGCTTACATTTCATGGGTATAGATGTGAGATCAGAAAAGGTTCTAGAAGGTTGATTGCAAAAGGTATAAGGATAGATGGCAATGTCTACTACATAAAAGAAAATTGAGGAGGTAGTTGTCTATTAGTGTAGAGTAGTGAATGGTGGTTGTAGCACAAGAGAATGTGACACATTAATTCTAACAACATGGTGAAGATCAATTCTTCAAAGTTGTGAGATATTTTCCAAAGATTATTAGTCCTACAAATATAGTGTAGAGAATGTCAAATGGGAAAGTAGACAAATAAAAAGTTCAACAACAATAATTACTATGTTAAAAATCCTTTGGAGTTGATACATACAAACCTTTGGGAACCTACAAGAATAAGAGGACCAAATGGTGAAAGGTATTTCATGTTTCTTATTAATGATTATTCTAGAATGAAATAGGGTTACTTTCTTGAAAGAAAAATCATAATCTTTAGATGGATTTAGGATATTCAATAAAATTGTTGAAAATTAAGTAGAGTCTAAGATCAAGTGTTTTAGATCCGATAGAGGTGGTGCATTTACATCAAATGAATTTGATATGTTTTGTAAAGAACGTGGTATTAGAAGACAAATGTCTACACCTAGAATTCTATAGAAAAATGGAGTTATTGAAAGAAAGAATATGATTGAACTGTTAAGATGACTAGAACTATGTTGAAAGATGCTAACCCACCTATGTATTGGAGAGATTTTGAGTATACTATTGTTTATCTTCTTAATAGGGTTTAAATGAGAGTGAATCACACAAAGAAACCTTATGAGTTATAGTTTGGAAAGACACCTAAAGTCAAGTATTTCAAAATCTTTGGAAGCAAATGCTACATTAGAAGATATGAAGAAGATTTAGGAAATTTTGATTCATGATCTTATGAAGGAATATTTCTTGGATATTCTACAAAGAGAAATTCATACTGGTGTTACAATACCTAGGAAAATAAAGAAGATTGTGGAAAGTACAAATGTTAGAGTAAGTGGGAATGGGATCAGGATCCTCTAGAGCCCAAGATTGAATTCAAATATGTTCCCATTGTTGAAGAAAAAGAAATGAATGCTCCAAAAGATAAAGAAGAATCAAATGAAGAAGACAAGGAACCTGAACAAGCACTCAAGACACTTTCAAAGTAAACCCAGAAGAATCATTTAGATTATTAGATCATTAGTGACAAAGTCAAAGGAGTTCAAACAAGGAGAAGGGTTTCCAAGGAAAGTGAAAAAGAATGCTCTTGTTTCTTATCTAAGGTGGAATCAAAGACTTTTGTATAAGCAAGAAAAGATGATGAATGGATAAAGCAATGAATGAAGATATAAACTAGATTAAAAAGAATCAGACATAGGAATTAGTACCTAGAGTGAAAAACAAGAATGTGATTGGAACAAATTTGGTATTTTGAAACAAGCTAAATGAAGATGGAGAAGTCACAAGAAACAAGGAAAGCTTGGTATGAAATGTTATGCACAAGTTGAACGTATAGACTTTGAGAAGACATTTTCTCTGCTAGCGAGGATGGAAGCAATTAGGACATTTCTTTCATTTTTTGCATATAAAAACTTTAAGGTGTATCAGATGGATGTCAAGTCTTCATTCATGAATGAAGAATTGGAAGAAGAGGTTTACATTGAACAACCAAATGGTTTTTAGCTATTAAGAGATCTAGTTATGGTTTGAAAACTCAAGAAGGCTCTATGTGGATTCAAGCAAGCTCCTAGAGCATGGTATGCATGGTTGGATATGTATTTGTTGTATCAAAACTTCAAGAAAGGTATAAAAAATAGTAATCTCTATTTCAAGGTCGAAGATGATAATCTATTGATAGAAGTATATTATGATGATATTATTTTTGGTGGAGATGATGATGTATGCAAGATGTTTGCAAAGAAAATCCAAAAGGAATTTGCAATATCAATGATTGTTGAATTGTCTTTCTTTCTCAATCTTCAAGTCACTCAAATGGAAGATGGTATTTTCATTTCTTAGACCAAGAATATCAAGGAGATGTTGAAGAAGTTTCATATGGAGAATTTTAATCTAATTGGAACCCCCATGGTTATTGGTTGTCATTTGAGCAAGGATAATGAATATTTGGAAGTGAATTAGAAGATCTATAGATCTATAATTAGTGGATTATTGTATTTGATTTCTTCAAGACAAGATATTATGCATGCATTTTGTTTGGTTACAAGATATCAAGATAATCCTAAGTAATCTCTAGATAAGGTAGTGGAAAATATTTAGATATTTGAAAGGAACTCCATATTTTAAATTATGGTATAAAATGATTAATTATTTCTCTCTGAAGGTTCACACTGATGTTGATTGCACCCAATGTGTTGATGAATAAAGAATCGCAAGTGGTGGCATATTTTTAGTAGTAGATTAATCAATTCATTAGTTAAGAAAGAAGCAAGATTCAATGTCATAGTCCATAGTAGAAGCATAATATATTATAGAAGCATCTTGTTGCATTCAAGTAATGCAGATGAAGAAAAATATTGGATATATAAAGGCGATATATGGTGAGATAATTATAATTGTGTGTGACAATACAAGTGCTTTTAACATTTCAAATTATTTTTTGATGCATTCAAGAACTAAACATATTTCAGTGTTGTCATTGATGTCAACCTTCTGTGTGCATTGATATCAAACTAATGGAATGGTTAGATGCTTGATGTGTGTAAGATGATAGACATTTGGAAATGAGTGTTCAAATGTTGTTCTAATTTCTGTCGATGATATTGAGTTAGTATGTTGTATTTTCAAAAGGTAACAATATGATAAGCTTGATTATGAGGGGAAGAGTATTTGAAGTCATTATAGGAGAATGCTTCACATTTATCTACATAAGAAGTTGATGTATTGGTGCAGAGGCACCTCAAGGAAAACATGAAGGATCATGAAGGCTCATGATGATCCATGAGTATTTTTTAATATAATAAGGTCCTATGGAAAAAATTAAGTCATTTTGTAAATTTTTGTAAGGTTTTGGACCCAATTGTAAGGCCATTGATCCTATTAGGCATGTAGAAGCCAACTTGGTCAAATTTGGTCAAAGGGTCAGTAGGCATCTAAGAATAAGTTGAATTGGTCACTAATGATGTTTTGGGTCATGAATGACCACATTTTGATGTAATTAGGTTGCTAGGATGTCTTGGACAAAAGTTTGTCAAGCAATGTAAAAAGTTGTCAAATGTTGCATAGCAACATTGACAACATAATGAGAAACTTCTCCCAACTCTCAATTTTGGTTTGAAATCTAGTTGGGGGTGGTTGGGATGTCGTATGAAGTCTATTTGATCCTCTGGTGGTCGAGGCACAAAGTTGGTTGAAGATTTGGTGTTGTGAAGCAATAAACAATTTCATTTTCCCTATTAATTATGTTGTTCTTTTGTTGTGTACCCTGTGTAGATTCATTTGGTGATCTCACATGGTTGGATATTTTAATGAGTTATATTTTGATTGGTTTTGGTTTGAATTTAATTCACTAAGATTTGTAGGAGATATCCCCAATTTTGTGTAGACAGGTTCAAAACCCTCGCATATATAGTGTTTCAACATAAAATGCTAATATCTTAACTTACCACCCTAGGAAAATTCTAGCCACTGGTGGAAAATCAGGGCCATCAATGTACTTTAGATTTAACGAGGCCTTAAACTAGGAAGTGAAGGTGTTGAAGAGTTATGGCCATTGAAGACTAGGCATCCCTATGTGACTGGTCATGGTTGATTGCAAATCTAGTTGCAAAAGAGTGAATGGATGGAGTAGATCCAAACAAAAGGTGGATTTGGTGTATTTGAGGGTGTATAGAACTGTTCCAAGCATTTTATTATGGAGATCAATCCAAATTAGAGGGGTTGTTTTGTAAAAGTGGCTTAATTCCTCAATTAGGTCTATTTGATCAGTCAACCATTACCACCCTTAATGGTGAGACCATAAACCAAATATGTGATACGTTGTATAAGGGAAAAAAGGGTACTCAAAATTGTGTTTTTTTTGGCAACTTTTTTGGAAGGTTTGAGAGTTGTAGGGAAACCTCAAAAGTAGGGCTAGTAGCAAACTAGGCCTCTACAAGGACATTGGCATAGAGGGTTTTGGTGTGAATCAAAGGGTGGTTGATTGGTGTTGTATTGGGTCCTTGGAGTCAAGAAATACTGGAGATCAAGTCTAGTCCATCCTATGCAAGTTAGATGTGTTTTACCCTCTTGTGCCTAGGATTAGGCCTAAAGGTGATAGTGGCTTCAAGAGAAGTCTTTGATGTGAGAATTTGTATCTAAGTGGAATGTTTATGTTGATGCTCCCAAGGTGTGGATAGGAGTTCTGTTAAGATGATCCAGTGTCCCTAGGGTGGTAGTTGTTTGGAGTTCCTTAGAGTGCCTAAGAAGAGGAAGTATTATGGGTTGTGGTGAACCAACCTAGTTTCCCTGTGAGCTTTGCATCATGTATTATGGCTCTATTTTTAATGTCTATGGTTTTTTAATGTTTCACTATTCTAATTTTAGTTCCCCAGTAGTTCAGTGGTTGAAGTTGTGAGTATTTATTTTCTGATAGTGAGGTTATCTCTAGTCAATATTAGTCTGGGTAATGCTCTGCATTTCCCTGTAGTGTTGTTTCTTAATATTTATCTTGGTGTACATGCTTAGAATTTTCATGCAATGTTCTAATTTAGAATTAATGTGTTGGTATTTTACACAAGTGAATATATGTTGTTTTGTTGTTTGGCAATGTTGCTTGTGTTGGTCTCTGACTGACTTAGTGGATTATCTTAATTGAATTATGAAATTTTAGTCTAGATATACATTGGAGGTTGAGATAAGAGGTTTTTATGAGTCCTACCATGGCATGCGAAGATCTATATCAAGTAATTTTTACTGGAGGATGCTTTGGGATGAATAGTTAAAGTGTTTTCTTATTTTTCTACAAATTATGTTTGATGCATACTTTAGAGGATGTTGTGTTACATGTGTTTTTCCTAAATTGGGGAAGATATGTTGTGATGTATTTAGGTCCCTTTTATCTCTTTTGGTGGACCGTATTGAGTGCAATTGTTCATGGTGGCTGAGTTTGTATAAATATTATTTATTTCTACCATGGCCGACCCAGTTGAGGATTTCAATGAATAAGTTGATATATATATTGTTGTGTAGATGTTTTAGTTGAGCATGGATTGAACATGAATGATAGTGATACAAAAGTGAAAGATAATAAGTGTGAATATATAGTTGTGATGCACTTTGATGACCATATCTTTCTATTGACAAAGTTTGAGGCAGTGAATATATAAGTTATATCTGGGATGATATTGATCGCTTGAAAAAGTGGTTGAGGAAAATTTCATGATAAGGAGAACCTATTGATTTTAATCTATCAATTCCATGTGCATTCTACAAGATAATGATTCCTTATGGTAGCTTGTGTAGACCTATATCTTTCCCTAGAGTTGTGCACTTCACCCTAGGATCATGTGCCTCATTATTGCAAGTCCTTTGTATCATCCCCTAAGGTTATGCATGTTATCCCACAAGTCCAAATTAGTATCACTGAAATTTCTTGGCCTTTGGCCTAAAATATTGTATTTAATTACTCATATAGTAAGTGTGATTCTCACCATGTTTTTCCCACATTGGGTTTTCCAAGTAAAAATTTGGTGTTTATGTGTTAGGTGTTTATTATTCTATCTTTCATTGATGGTTATTTGGATAAAGATAATTAATAAGTGTTTGTTACATAAAATTTTAATGTCTGGTTCAAGACTGATGCACCCCCTCTTAGTCTTGTAGTGTGTTTAACAATACTTGTCTATTCTTGTATTTGAAGTCCTAGAAGCTTGTTTGAGAGTATATAATGTCTTCTTAAGTCTACATACCATGCTTGGAACTTTTGTTAGCTAAAAACCATTAGGTCTCTCAATTTAAACTTCTTACTCTAAGTCACCATTCAAAAAGGCATATTTAACACCCATCTAATATACCTTGATTTTTTTGTGAACAACAAAAGCAATAAATATTTTGATTTCTTCCATTCTGGAAACCAAAGAAAAAATATCTTCAAAATCATTTCCTTCCACTTGAGAAGAGCCTTTAAATACCAACATTTCTTTATTTCTTACAACTTCTCCATTTTCATCTAGTCTGTTTCTAAATAGCCATTTTGTTCCTATCACATTCTTGTCATCAGGTCTTTGAACCAATTTCTAAGTTTGATTTTTCTCAATTTGATTGAACTCATTTTCCTTGATTGTATCCAATTTTCATTCTTCCTAACATCAATGACAATTCTTGGTTCTATCTTTGATAGTAAACAAAGGTTCACTTTTTTATTATTTTTGTGATTCTCCTCCTCATCTTCACACCTTCCTTTTGTTATTCAATTATCTTTTCTTCTAAATTTTATTCTTCTAAACATATTTGGTAGGATTTTTTAGGGTTCTTTAGAGGTGTTACTTATTTTTCTTTAGTTTCTTCTTTATGTATGCATGAAGGTTCATCGATACATAGTATGTTATCTCATATATATATTTATGTAAATCCTCATCAAATCTGACATTTTCACTTTCAACAATCTTTCTCAACCTCTTGTTGTAGAATTTGTAAGCCTTGGTTTTAATTGAAAATCCAATAAAAATACCCTCATTACATCTAGTGTCAAATTTTATCAATTCTTCATCTCTTTTAATATAACATTTGCTACCAAAAACCTTGAATTACTTGATAGTTGTTGGTCTTCTATACCATTACTCACAATGGGTTTTGATGTTGTTCACTCTTGGTTGTTGTCTGTTAAGAATGTAGACTGCAGTGTGAGCTACCTTTTATCCAATATACATTAGGTAGATTGGCATCTTTAAACATTGTTCTTGCCATCTCTTGGAAAGTTCTATTATTTCTTTCCACAACTCCATTTTTTGCTAACTTCTAGGAGTAGCTAGGTACCTCATTATTTCATGCTCTTCCAAAATATTTCAAACTCTTTTGAGGTGAATTCACCTCCTCTATAATATCTTAGACACTTCATTTTATTATTCATTTAATTTTTAATCATTGGCTTAAAGACCTTAAGCCTATCAATAGATTCAAACTTTTCTTTTAGAAATGTAATCCATGTCATCTTAGTAAAATCCTCAATATGAAAATGAAGTGCTCGTCACCTTGAAGATTCCTTATTTTGGTAGGTCCACATAGATTAGTTGAATCAACTCCAATGGTATTTTTTAAGAGTACTCCTTGGTGTTGAATCTTGTCCTTGTTTTATTTGCATATTGTGTTTGCAGGCTTGACAAAATTTGACAAATCTCTCACCACATATTTAGGGTTGATCTTTATAAGGCTATCAAAGTTGATTTGTCCCATTCTCTTATGTCCAAGCCAAAAATCACTTGTTTGTACCAAAAGACATTTCATGTTATTAGCCTCTTTTAGGTGATATACATTGTATTTATTATTAGATATGTCTACCACCAATATCCCAATGTTTGCTTTTCTAATTTCACATCCTTCATCATGAAATATGAGATTGTATCCTTTGTTGCACATTTGATCTACACTAAGAAGATTTTGCTTGATACTCTTAACATAGATAACATCTTCTATCTTATTCTTCCCATCAATACTTATTGTCTCTTTTCGATACATTCTTACAGAGGTATCATCTCCAAACTTGATTGATCCTCCATCTCATTTTACAAGATTGATAAACTTTCTCTTATCGCCAGTCATGTGATTGGAATACACTCTATCAATTACCCCAAGAGTATTTCTCTTCTTTTTCATGAAAATACTAAACATAGAAATTTAATTATTACAATAAATTTCTCGAGTGCAAGACATCTTTATAGGATTGGAATTTTAAGGAGCACTCATCTTAACACATTTTCTAGGACCAACAAAATTATTTCCAACATTTAGGACCATGAAAATAGTTTCATCCATATGATCATATGGGGTGCTTTGTTCCTCATCATTTTAATAATAGTATTATTCTTTGACATATAAGCTCCTTTTGAATTTGTTTCCTCTAGGATTCTTGTAGCCATTATCTGATTCTCTCAAAGGACATTTAGAAGTATAATGACCAATTTTTCTGAAATTGAAACATTCAAAGGGTTAATTACCTTTATATTTTCCTGTGCCCCTTTTTAGCTTCCTCACAAATTTTGTTTCTTCTTGACTAGAGAAGTTTCTCGAGTTAGATACATCAATTTTCTCCTTGTTGACTTCGAAAGTTGCTTCCGTTTTTGGACATTCTTTATTGATTTTTTTTAAAATTTCAAAAGAAAAAAGTGTTCTATGCAATTGATCCATCAAAAAATTTATCTAAATCTCTAGCTTCATCAATAAAGGACAATTTAGAACTATAAGATTTTAGAAGATATCTAAGTAACATTTATACCACTATTGTTTATTCAATTCTTCACCAAGACCTTTGATGGTATTGACCACTTCATTTGCATCGAGAAAATAATCAGTAATATATTTATCTTACAACATCATCCTCACGTTTTCAAATTTACCTCTATAAATCTACAACTTTTCTTGTCTAACTTTAGTATCTCATTCATAAATGATTCTTAGCTTTTCCCATATATCCCTAGCAATGTCGTAGTGCATTACCTTCACACGTTTAGAATTTGATTTTTTCCACTCAAAATAGAGTTCTTTTCCTTACCATTATTCTCATATACCTTCATTTCAACTGGGTCAATTGGCTAACCAGTAGGACTATAACCATCTTTGATCAATTTCCAAACCCCAAGCCCTAAAGAACCTAGACAAACTTCCATCCTCAATCACCAAAAAATGTAGTTTTTTCCATCATACCTAGGTGCATTGTATGAATTAGAGTTATATTATGTCATCCCAAATCTTCCTCAACATGTTACGTTTCTTCTAAGGAACCTTGTTCATATGCCAATTTTTAAAAACACACCCAAATACTTGGGGAGGAGGTGAATTAGTATTCACTTAAAACTAAAACCTTCTATCACCATTATACATTTAAGTAGATTAAATAATAAAAATAGAGTAGTCAACACTTTTTCACAAGAGAACACCATATTTACATGAAAAATGCAACACGGGAAAAACCACAGTGAGAAATCTCACAATATAAAACAAGATTACAACATTGTTTTCACGTTGCAACTCAAGGAATCAACAACTCCTTGAAATATTAGTTTAATGACTACAACCAAAGGAAGTTAATTACTCCTCAAGAATATCAACATTTACAGGAGGAGACTATAACCTTATAATATCATAAAATATAGTTAAGCATCCACCACAACACAATCACACCATCAACAACCTTCAATTCACTTCCTTTGGCATACTTTTGGACTTATTTGAATGTAGAGTATCTTCATCTCTTCACCTCTAGTATGTGTTAAGCATTTATTTGCATACTTTACAATAATATACTTCTTCACACCCCAATCATAATTGCAATTGATTCAATCTTTTGTTTATATCCTCTGTCGATACAAATAATCTTATCCAAGTTGACCAAGATGAAGCATATAGAGATGAATATGTGCATCAACCAAAGAGGTTGGTCCCAAAAACTTCCATGATAGAAGGGAACTGAATGTGATATGAGGAAAGAGATAAAAAGGTACCAAAAATCATTAATACACCTTTCCAAGATAGTACAAACCACAAAGCATTGGCACAATCATTCTAGGTCAGCCAAACAACTAATCAACCTTCCAAACATTCACTCTAGTAAGAAAATAGTAACTAGAAGACTAGAAACCATTTTATAGAGCTCATAACAATACAAAATTCTTTCAAAATCATTCTTGTACCATTCTTGCACATTGTCACATCTAGTTTAGTTGGCACAAACGCATTGATATTCATAAACCTAGTGCTATATACAAGCCATTCAACTAGTCTCAAGATATAATAATTTGATTCATATTTGTGGTACACCTAAGCATCTAAAACTTAAAGAGAATAATAATACATACAATATGAACAAGTTCCCCAAACCACAAGAACATACATCGAATTAAAGAGAAATATTGAGCATTCTATCCTCTCCTCTGAAAACCCTCTACACTATCAACTATAGGCCATTACACAATTATCTCTAACTTTCTTAGTAGAGGTAATTGTTTGGATAAGTAGAGTACATCTTTGGCAATATAAAAGTATCACAAACCTAATTTTCTATAAAAGAAAAATAAGCACAAAAACTATAAACTTATATATTAGAGCATGTTTGGATAAGTAGAGTACATCTTTGGCAATAGCTTTTGGATTAATAACTACAATAGGGTGTTCTAGGTTTTTACTAAAAACCATTAGAACCAACAATTCTTGAACCTTATGCATGGTTTGCATGAGAGAAATTATAGCATTCATATGCTTAGTAGATGAGATCTCATCCATGTGAACCATCTTTTACAAGAAACTAGTTTGGATCCTCTAGGGCCCTACCTTGGGCAGTCCATAAGAGATTTAGATCAACTCCCTATTTAAAGAAGTAAGTAGAAGCTCATAAAAAGAGAAATGAGAATGGAAAAAACTAGTAGCCAAATTCCTTATAAGAATAAATACATTGCAAAAATAGAAAAAACATAACAAAAAAAGGCACCACCCAGGCAAGCATGCAACAATGGAAATACACCAGGTGAGCCCTAGGCGACCACCATTAAACATCAACCTTCCCCTACTCGCAAAGCCCACACCACTCCCATCCTCCTTCACCACCTACCCAATTTCGCTTGTCGGGAATTAAAGTGTTTTTTTTTTTTAATTATATTATATTAAGGTTATTATGCATGGGATAAGCTTGCTTAGGTGTTGAATTGTACACTTATTACATTGTGAGTGTAGACACCTAAAATTATCCTCATATAGTTGAATATAAATATTTTGTTTATTTAATTATTTTATTAAATTTCCTCTATTAGTTAATATATATTAATTTATTAGCCTTTTCCTCTATTATTTAAAGAAACATTTTTATTTATTTATTTAATTCATTAGCATTTTCTATCATGCGATTAAATAAATACCTATTACTTAATTATCTAATTTTCATCTCCTCTTTCTACTTTAAATTAAATAAATACTTTAAATTAATTAATTAATTAATTAATTCATGATCCTTGTTTTCTAATCTCAGCCAATCATTTTCCACTCACATGGATCAACTCTAAATTTATAGGCATATAACAAATATCACTTGTCTCTTCATTTGGTGTTTCCCATTTTCATGTCTCCAAACATGTCTAGATTTAATGCATCTTATGGTATATTACCAAAAGTCAATATCTCTTACCTACCACTCAATCTCATCCTTCCATTTCCATTAATCTCTTAACCTTGTTTATTCTCATTATTTCTTATCTACTCCTGACCTAATCTTGTATCCTAGCCATTCATTTTTCCACCTCTTAATCTCTACCCTTGATTTATGCCTATCCTAATGCTATTGTGATCTTATGCATACTAGCCTGATTATGATTTGGATACTCTCGCATTCTATCTATCATCTTTCCATCATTATCATCTTGCATCATACCCTCATACCTTCATCTTGCATCAATCAATCACACTCCATTCCTTTAATGTCATCTTGTACACGTGGAGAGAAAACATCATTCTATACAAGATCTTAAAGGATAGAAGAACAATGGTGTCAAGAATTTCATGAGTGTATTTGGTACATTTCCTTTTTTCTATGTTATGTATTCATGAAGAAATTACTCTATTGATATGATGTTGGATTAAGTTTGTAGATCTTAGGCTTGTGGTTGGGCTAGGAAGGTTCACAAATAGATAGTTCAAATTCATTATTATCAATAAGGAGCATTTTTTTTATCATCCACATGTCATAGTGATAGGAAGAATATCCTATTATTAGTGTAATATTTTACTTAGTCTCCTTCATAATGACACACTTGACAAATCACCTAGTTCTCATGTGAGGGGACCATTCTTAAGTATTTCTTATAAATACTCCTCTCGTGATCACATTTAATTAATGATTGTACATAATTGTAATCTTACACTTAAATTAGAATATAATACCATATTATTTTGTATTTTCATACTTATATTTTTCATTTATCATAATTATGCATCCACTATTGCAACTTGCTATGCTCATCTAAATTATGGTCTTGTGATTTTGTCTCCATCATGGGTAAATCTTACAATTTTCATTGCAAAATTTATATTAAATAGACATGATCTCATGTTTTGTATTGCAGATTTAGACACAAGACAACAAGAAATGTAACTTTATGCTAGTTTCAAGAGGTATCACCCACCCCCTATGGTAGAATGTTTTTGTCAAGTGGGAAAATATGTAAGTGGCCTAAATTTGGATAGACAAACGTGTTGGTATTTGATGATGATTTGGTGGCCAACATATGACCTTATGTGATATGAATAATAAAACTCTATCTCCAAACTAATTCCGCTATAATGGAAGTGTCTAGTTGATCTCTAAGAACTTTTCCCTTTGTCGCTATGCTTATTTGATTGTTTGTCATCCCTTTTTTATTTTTTTATTCTTAATGTTTGACCTCTTAATTACATTTATCCATTTTACACCATTCTCCAATTAATGGTCATCTACCATAGTGAATGATTTTTTGGTAAAATAAGTGAACACTCCATTTCCATATCTTTTATGTGTTTTTTAGTTCTTGAATGTTTATGCCCAACAAACTTGAGAAAGGATTTTTTCATCTTTTGGTGAACAAGTTTCTAGATATAAGAGAGATTGTTATTTTTGAAAAAAAATATTTCACTCATTTGCTCTTAAATTCAGATGAAAATCAATAGAGAATCTAGAGCTTCTTCAACATAGCCAAAACTTGGCAAGCATGGCAGCTTTATAAGGAGGAATCAATCACTACATACAAGTTTCATATTGCTTCTAAGTATTCAACATAGTCATCATAGCCTCTAGGATCACTTAAATACATTACCTCTATATATTTGTGATTCCTCCAACATTGACAACCACATTCCTTTTTATTTTTACGTCGAAGGCATCCCTTTTCTGAACAAAATCACCTCACTTTGCAATCAATGGTTGTTACAACATTACAGACAATGCAAAACAATTGTATTAATCTCGGGCATTCATTTCGCTACCTAAACCGTCGCTTAGTTTTCACCTCTTTTTCCCTTTTCCCAACTGTTTTGGGAGCTACATGTCAAGATGGTAAAGCCAAAATTCAAGGTAGGTAAGAAAATATTATAAGGCTTGGGACCCTCGAACATAATATTTGAAAGTCACGGAAGAAAAAAAATGATTAGCATTACCAAGGTAGAGCGAAAGTGATAACATTCCCAAACTCGAAATTAAAGGCTTTCTTCCATTATAGGCAATATTCTTGCATGCACCATTGGAATATCTATTATCTTGGACAACGGTAAAGTCTTGTTCAATTCTTATTATTAAATTCATCTCGCTCTCTCACATTATATTTTTCAAGTTTTATGGTTATATGATTGATTTAAATGGTTATTAAATAACGTTTGTGAACTACTAATTAAATTATTTAATTTTTTTACATTAGGAATATGCTAAATACTTCTAATAATTTTGAAAAATTATATTTATTTTTATTCGTAGTTGTATATTTTATGAGTCAATTTGGGCAACTTGTTTCACTTGTTATTGAATTTTTAAATAATAATTAAAAGTTTATTGTAATATATTAATTTTATAATTATTTATCTTATTAAAAGTATAACTATAACATAAATGATATTTTGAAGTTTTTTTAAATTTAATGTAAAAATAAAAAGATTAATTAATATAAAATTGTTTTTAAGTGTTATTGTACAATAGTTTTTAGTATTAAAATGTTATTTATATAATAATTATTATATTAAAATAGAAAATAAAAAATAAAGTAATTATTAAAACTAATTTATTTATTTGAATTAATTTATAATTACAAGTTATTAAACCTCATTTATTTATAATTATTTATCATATTAAAATTTTAACTTGTCAATTTTTTTTTGAATTTTTACTTTAATTTCAATAATAAAATAAATTTCAACCTCTATCACTTCCTTTTTAAGTGTGTAATGGATATACTCAAGAGGTATAAGAGGTGAATTATCATGCCCTCAATTAAAACCTTGGTGGTCTATCACTCTTAACTATTTATCTATTGACCTCTCTTGTTCAATTATTGGGGATCATTTTTTGCATCAACATTTCAAATCATACTCTATGATCCATATCATGGTTATGATTTGTATTAGGATTGAGCTTAGGATTAGGGTTTAGAGTTTAGGATTATAATTATTGTCAGGGTTAGGTTTCACAAGATGGTTAGTATCATGGTTTGAGTTAGGGTTTTCACTAGGGTTAAAGTTCAAGATTAGGATTATAGATACAATCATGATTAGGGTTAAGGTTTGCATCATTGCTAGTGTTATCATTAGGATTAGAATTAGTTTTCCTAAACATGATTTCCTAAATAGTTTTCTTACTGACCTTATTAGTTCCACAAATATATGCAAAACAAAATAGGCCAAATTTTACCCTAATTCGCCTTAAAGATCTCTTCGGCGTACCCATTGCACCCTAAGTTGTGGTTGCTAGTCTTTATCATCCAAGTGCCTTGTTACTTCCCATTTTGATAGGAGAGAAAGAGAGAATAACAAAACACATAATCCTTGAGGACAACTTTATCATACTATCAAGCTTTAATACTTGAGATCTTCAATACATAGGTGTGGAAATAAAAAAAATTCAATTATAATTTCATTAGAATATCAATAGATTAGATTACTTAATTATTTTGTTAGAAGGAGAGTTAGTACGACCATTGCTCTAGATCTTTTAAAATATAGATTTAATATTTAGAGGCGATTAAAAATAGATTTACTTATTTTGAATTATTTATTTTCTTGCAAAACACTATAGAAACACTATTGTGTTTTCCATCAAAACTTGCTAAAACATTGTAAGAATACTTCATAGAGATCACAAAGAACATACAACCAATTTGACATCATTAGATAAATATTTTATTAAATAAAAACAAGCATTTCCCTCACAAATTGATATTGAAACCAACAAAAAACAAATTAAGTTTCACAAAAGCAACTTTTATTTTTACAAAATTAATTAGGTTCTTTCTATGCACACACTTTTCCTTCACACTCTTTTTATAGTCTTGCCTTATAATTAATAAAGGGAAAGAACCATTGTTTGCTAAACCATAAAATTATTAAAAGTTTAAAAAGGTATTAATTTTTGTTATGCTTCTCATTTCATCCATGATTCTTAAAATAATAAGCATTTCATTTTGAAATCATGAGATATGAAGTGTTCTTGCATTTTATTTGTTTATATGTTAGCTACATTTTCATAAATTATTAAAAAAAAAATACAAAAATCTATGTCTTTTCATGTTACTTTATTTTTCATCGATGCACTTTAGTTTTCTTTATCTCAACATTTGTATATACCCAAAAGATACAAAAAACACAAAATTAACAAAATATTTAAAAATATTTAAAAAATAAAAAAAATTAGGTCTTATTTGCATTCAAGCCTCAAGACTTTTAAAGAGTTTCAAATACAAAATGATCATCACAAACAAATTTAAGCACATCAACAATATTTCAACGAGAGCTCGAATTTTCTTGATGTCACTCTTACATGCACTTTGACATTTCATGCATACATGTCTCCACTAGTGGAAATGGATTGCATAAATATTACCTTGAGTGAAGTAAGCAAATGAACACTAGTTTTTGCACTGGTACAAATTTTTGAACAAGAAGAGGTTTTAGAAAGAATTAGACACCAAAACAAAGTTGAATCCTAGTCATTGAATGAAAATGCCAAGAAACTCTATTAAAACTTGGAACAATTTGACTGACCAATTAGGTAATGTCCATCAAGATCTTTAAGCTTTGAAAAAGAAGTTAACACACTCAATGCAAACACAACACTATCATTAATAAGCTACTCTCTCCTCTTAAAGAAATAAATCTTATAAGAGATAGGATTGTCCCTCAAGTAAATATCATTGCCACATTTAGAATACCTCTTCCATGTGAAGAGGGCAATCTTTTAGACACTCCTTTACTGCAATTGCTTTTTCCATGTTTAAGTGTAATGATGTATCCATAAGCAAGACATATATGAGCAATGCATGTGTTCATGATCTTTGACATATGCACAATAGTGGCGAGTCAAATTTGGTGAGTATAATCTTCTATCTTTTTTCACCAAATTGTCAAATTGGCAATAGGGTTTGATGATAAGAGAACATTCATTGCCTAGTAAACTCTTAAGCAATATCTATTGACACTACTCCTTTTAAAAATATTCATTAGAAAAATCAAGATGAACATCTCTTTGGTTACACTCTACCTAGATCATTTCTACATGTATAGTTTAGACATATATGTGGGAGATCCAACTTCAAATATAATCGAGTAGATTTAAATCAATTCATTTCCAAACACACATATAAGACCCTAGCCAAATCAATCAAACAAATTAGATTAGATGTCATCATTTTATTTCAGACGTATTAAAAGACAACTATTAATCAACTAATACACATAAACATGAGAAACTTAAAGAAGTCTGCAAAGCTTGTTAAAAGTGATTTGTAGGACATAAAAAATTTGTATCAAAATCTGAATGTTTTGGAGGATGAGGTGATGGAGGCTCTCAAAAACTTGTAGTGGTCTTCTTAGGTTTGTTTGTCTTAGTCTCGTTGTTGCTTGTGTTTGTTTGTATTTGGGTTGGTTGTTGACTATGAATATCCTTGTGGAAAAAATTGTAAATAGGGGTTTCGACCCTTCAAAATCATTTTACCTTTAATAAAGATTTATTTATCAACCAATGAAATCACCTAATAAATACTTTAATTCCTATTAATTTCAAATTTTAAAATTTACATCATATAATCTCTCACAACTCTAACAAAATAATTAATCATATAATCTCTCACAACTCTAACTAAATAATTAAATTGTATCACTTTGTTATATTCATAAACACTTAATTTTATAAATAACATTTTTTCATGGCTTTGCATTTATTTGTCATCTTTATATAATGAAATTTTAAATTCTATTTATTAGAATTGCTTAAGCATCTTGTAGATATTGTTTGGACATCTTTGTACATTGCTTTCTTTTATACAATTTAAAATATATATTTGCAACTATTTGTCATCTATATATTGAAATTTTAAATTCTATTTATTAGAAATTGTTTAAACATCTTGTAAACATGGCTATATTCTTGTGTTAGACATCTTTGTACATTATTCTCTTTTATACAATTAAAAATATGTATTTACAACTGGTAGTCATCTATGTATTAAAATTTTAAAAATTCTATTTATTAAAAATTTCTTAAGCATCTTGTGAGCAAGGCTATAATTTTTAGTTGGACATCTTTGTCCATTGCTCTCTTTTATATAATTCAAAAATATATTTTGACTCCAACTAATCAGCATGTTTACTTTTCCTTTACATAGTTCTCTTTTATATAATTCAAAAATATATTTTGAATATATTGACTCCAACTAGTCAATATGTTCAATATTCATGGTATTCAATTTGTAGAAATAAAAATGGTACACAAGTAGATGCTTGCATGAAAAGTTTTGTATACATATAAGACCCTAGCAAAATCAATGGAACAAATTAGATTAGACTTCAAACACATTATTTAAGATATGTCATTTTGAATTATGGTTCAAATTTATTAACTATTCAAATTATTTAAAAAATTATTTAATTTCTTTTAATTTAAAAATTTAAAAAATCAATCATATAATCTTTCACACCTGGACTAATTAATTAAATTGTATCCTCTATTGATAAAAAAAAAATTTAAAAATAACAACTTTTTATTATCCAATTGTTTGTCATCTAGGCCTATATTAAGCATATTGTGAGCTGGGGTTTTGTTGTTTTCTGTTCACATCTTTGTACATTGTTCTCTTTTATTATATTGACTCAACTAGTCAAGATGTTTGTTTTTCCTGGTAAGAAAACCTAACGAGGAAGAAAATGGCAGACAAGCAGAAGCTTGCATGGCAAGTTTTGTGCAGATAAAAGATGATTAATCAATAGGAATGTAATGATTGAAAAGGATGAGAATTTGTTTTGGACGTAGTATGCGTTGAATGGTAGGGTAAATTGCAGGGCAAAGTGCCGTGCGGTTTAAGTACAGTCAAGATTTGGGCCAACGTAAACTTCCGCGAAAAATTCTTACAAATTCTTGGCAATTTAGAACAGAAAAAAACAGTTTTTTTGACTTGGGTCATGATCATGAAAAGTCCTGTGCAATTAAAAGTGATATCTTCTTCTGACTTTGGACAATTTCCCTTTTCTTTCCCGGATAACATCATCGTCCAATCAATGGAGGACCCCCTGCCGTCTGCGACTGAAAGTGAAATAACCAGCTAGTAGGGTTTAGTCGTCCAAACAATTATTGTTAATGTCACAAATCAATCAACGATTATGGTAATGAAAGCCCACCCTCGACCGACTCTTCACCCCCAATGATAGGTATCCTCCTGCCATGATTCCAGACACGAAAATGGGCATTGCTGTCATCACAGCCATGCAAAATCGCATTTTGGGGCAGTTTTCACCCCTTTCAAAATCAAAGACTGGGCCAAGTACCAGGTGGGTGAACAGAATAGAATCTCAAATCTCCTCCACCTTTGGCCTCCAAAACAGGGGCTTTACTCACACCAAATCGCTCAACGGCAAAAGACGCGTTATAATAAATGCCTAAAATATTAAGTCCCAGAAGAGCCTGAAGCCCATCTCCCAACTACTGCCAGCCAAATGGATAGTGGGTATCCGCCATTGAGCGGGAATCCGCTGGCAGAGACAACTTAGAACACCTTTAATTGTAGCGGATGGAGAAGCACCGTCACGTTTAGTTCGCCTCACTGACGTCGTGATCAGTGATCGAATCTCCATACATGCTTTGACGGCGCTTCCGACTACCAGCTTCCATTTTTTTCCCTTACGCGGCGAAGCATCTGCGAAAGAGGCGTGAGCCCGTCGGTGGGCCCACGATCCTGTACTTGAGCGTTTTCTCCGAATTGTTTAATTTTTACCCCGATTCGGGGAAGTTTCTGTGCACTTCCGATCTGTAACATTTTGCCACAATAAGTTAGACCGACTTGCTTCCCGACGGTTTCGCTTGAGCAATGTATGGCCAGACTCGGAATGCAATTTAGGGCAAGACTTCAAATTGCTAACCCTCCTTGCCGTAATGTTGGGGTTTTTGTCCATCTTGGAAGAAACCCAAATCTACAGTCATTTGAATATTATAATCCGCGGGAATGGGTTGACTATGGATTTTCTCAAACGTTATTTTGCTTCCTCTCCACGCCATGCAAGTGGGGTTGAATTGTTCATAGATAAGATTTTGTTGAATGGATGGAAATCGACTTTCTTACCATCCTGCAGATCTGTAGATTGACTGTTTACTTGACCCTTTTGCATTCAATTTCAATTGTAACTGGGGTTAAAGAACAGATTATCTCTGATAACTAACCATCTGGTCATAAAAGTGAAGAATGTACCTATTCTGTGGTAACAAACAACTGAAGATATCGTGTAAAAGCTAAACCACGTGGTGCATCTAGTCTTCGATGAGCTGGAGCTTTCTCTGTCCCCACAATATTTTTAAAAAATACAAGTCCTTTCTTTCTCTCGCATAAGTTGTTTGGCATTGTCATATATATATGCATGGATATATTCCGTTGCCTACACATCGGCAGAAAGCTCATGTTCTGTATTTGGGTTCTGGAGATCTCTCGGTACAATCAAAGGACTGCAAAAGAAAAACAATCAAATAGATAATCTTGTATACTTATTGAGGTGAGAAGCGATCATGAACTGGCCACTGCATTGGTTTTTTTTTTAAGTTGGGTTGAGAGTCAAATCCAGATAAATTAGTTTGTTACAGCGATGGGAGAAAGAATGTGTGGAGGTGTTAGTAGTGCACCACTTATTTGTTGCCAGATCAGAATAGCAAGCAAATGGTTGTATTCGATAATATTTAACAAATTATATTGAAGAAGTGAATGAAGAACACCATATATGGCGAACAAATGGTTGCATGGCCTTGCTGTCTTCAAATCCCTTCTAATGATTTTGCTAATGCCGGTTGTTTAGGTTTTTATTTCTATTTTTTAATTTGTGTTTGGCAAACAAAAACTGGCAGTTGTTTTTCTTTTCTGATTAGGAGAATTGTCTCTGTTATTAACCTGCATTGGCCTCTTCCCCGTTTCTCCAATTTTACCTTAATGTTCTCTTGCTTTCAATTTTATTTTGTTGCGACGCCCTTCATTCGGGTGTTGTTGTCTAGATATTCATATAGAAAGAGTCTACGTTATTTTAACCCTTCAAGTCCAGCTTTAAATCTTCTACAGAATTTCACAAAATGGTACTTTGGTGTGTGGAGAAGAGTACCAACTAATGTTGTTCTGTCATGAATTCTCTGTCATATCTAATAGTAATTTTTCATTTCCTTTCTCAAGATTCGATGACTTCTGTGGGTATTTTTCTTATATGACCATAAACTGTGGCATAAAAGATTAGACAGGACACAATAACAATCCTCATTACAGGGTGTTTGATAGATGCCCAAGTTAGCAATTTTCAGTGCCCTCAAAATACGTAGGAGAATAACTAGTGCTTTTGTGTTGCAAAGGCAGAATCCTCACTGTGACCCTGGTCTTTCACAGAGGCAACTGAGCACGAAATAAAGCCAATTTTTGTTTATTAGAAGTTGGTAGTCAATTTGCGAGAGACAGAGTTTCATACCACCAATTGTGTTTCTAGAATATGTACATCCTAGATACTTGTATACCTGCTGTTTACTGTAAGACTCAGATAACCTTCTATCGACCAGGATTTGTAGATTTTCAGATGCCAGTTAGCCACAGATCTTTCTAGGACAGGATAGCTGTGGACATCTGTTAGTTGGAACTTTGTAAATTAAGAGATATCAGTTTTTCACAATATATGATAATTCTTTGTGCTGTTTCTGGATGCACAATCGAATGTGTATTTTTTTTCATCAACTTCTATAATTGTCCAATCGATTACATTTTTAAAAATATTGTTTTCACCCTGAATCTGGCTCGAAATGGACGACTGTAGTGCAATCTTCTGATGGTTGGAATAGGGTGTATGCATTGGAGCTGCCTGTTTTGGTAATGTCAATGAAGTTAAACTAATATTTTGTTTTTGTTCTTTTGTTTCAGCAGGTAAAGAGGTTTTGCTACATTCACTTTGACGAAGTCAGAAGACATAAGTCTTCTCCTCAAACATTTTCTCGTTCCGATTGAACTGGAGGAAATTTCCTCGTAGTTGGATGGGCGTTCCACATTTCTTACGCGAGGAAAGCCAGACATTACTTAAAGGTGCAGATGGAAAACATGTATCAGATGCCTGCGCAGAAAAACTTGTGGAGCCATCTACCTTGGGATCCATTAGTTCCAAAGCCAAACGTTTACGAAGAATGACATCTAGATCCACTAGTTTTAATGGCAGGGATCTGGAAAAAAAATTATGTGGATCCAGGAGTTTCAAGGGAAGCAAAAGAGAAACTAATCTCCAGCGGTCGATTAGTTTCAAATGCAACCACATAGAAACATCATCAGAAGGGTACGTCAGTTTTAAAGACCATGATTTATCAACACCTACTCAGGGAACAATTAGTCCCAGAGCCAGTGATTCGGAGTCAGCATCGTCAAGTTCAAAAAGTTCTCAGAAAATGGGTTTTCAGAGTTCCTCATTGGGATCAGATAGCTATAAAGAGGAAGCGGCTGCGCTCAAATTGCAGAAAGTTTATAAAAGTTACCGCACCAGACGGAATCTTGCGGATTGTGCTGTTTACATTGAGGAACTCTGGTTTGTCTCCACTTGCACCCTCTACGTTTCAGGACTTCTGTTGCTAATAATGATTTTAGAGTTTAATTGTTTCCTGCTTTACTTTCGATGAGAAACATGCATCACTGTTGTTGTGTCGTTGAAATTAAATGAATTTAAACTTTCTGTGTTGGAAACAGTGATTGTTTACGATGTAATTGAATAGCTCTCTTATTGTTTTGAAATTACAGGTGGCAAGCTATCGATTTTGCTATCGATTTTGTAACTCTTGAGCGGAGTACTGTTTCATTTTTTGATATTGGGAAACCAGAGACAGCAGTTTCCCGATGGTCGCGAGCAAGAATAAAGGCAGCAAAGGTACCATTTTTGTATATCTTTTATTGCGAACTTTTTTTGATGCAGATTTTATATAAGTTCAACTGTCAAGCTATTCCTTGACCATTACTAAAAAAAATTCAATGTTTCCTCCTCATTTTTGATGATGGACTATGGAGTGTGATCCATAATGTTGATGTATCACAAAATGTTGATTTAGAAATCTAATGCACAGTTATATCCAGGAACTCTCCTCCTCCACACATTAAAGCTTCCCATAACACCCTTTTGCTTTTAAAGTGAATGTCTTTGGGAAATGAACTTTTGATTCTTCCTCTGCAGGTTGGAAAGGGCTTATCTAAGGATGAAAAGGCTCGCAAACTAGCTTTACAGCACTGGCTTGAGGCTGTAAGTTTTCCATCCCGCAATCATACAGTCGTCTGGTTTTGGGTAGGGGCAAGAGAATAAAAGTGTAGCTTTATGTACACTTCAAATCATTTTGACCCTGTTCTTTATGTTTGAAAACGAGTAAAAGTCAGAATATTTAAGACTTGATTGGTCTATATATGAGATTAATAGGAATCTAAATTTACATTTTTTTCCGCTCAAAGCTATCTAGGGGAATTATCATTCAGTGATTCACATGATCATTCCTTCCTTTCAAATTTCTGATGACTGTTTTTCTTTCATGTAGATTGACCCACGACACCGTTATGGACACAATTTGCAATTCTATTATGTGGCATGGTTTAAAATTGACACAGCACAACCCTTTTTCTATTGGTATGTATATTACACACAACTCACAAGTATTCAAAATTGTCGTGGCTTAAGAAATTGCTGCAAGCACATATTTTTAGTAGGAAACATCATTTTCTGTTGTCGGAAGCCTAATCAACACTAAGCTGTTCAACAAGCCAGGAGTCTTAAATTATACTTTTTTGTTCATTTCACCATGATATGCTAACCCAAAAAATAATGATGCAGGCTGGATGTTGGAGAAGGTAGGGACCTCAATCTTGACCGTTGTTCAAGGGGGAAGTTGCAGCAACAATGCATAAAATATCTTGGGCCTGTAAGTCTTTTTGCTTTTCCCTTTGCTTTGGAATGCTTTCCGCTGGATAATATATGTTCATATTTTTTCCGCTATGCTATCATTTGTTATTTTGTCTATGAAACACAAACTGTAAAGAGAAGTTAATATATTTTTCTTATTACCAAGAAATTACTCTGTTTTGAATTTCAGTTGAAAACAGGCATCCATAGTTGATACGTAATTCTGTTTATCATGTAAACCGACACATGATAGTCGTATTTACAATTTTTTGTAAAGTAAAGCTTATGAAATTGCGATTGGTCATGCAGAAAGAGAGGGAGCATTATGAAGTCATAATTGAAGACGGAAAATTTGTGTTCAAATATAGTGGTCATTTGGTTGACACATCAAAAGGATCTAAGGGATCAAAGTGGATATTTGTTTTGAGCACATCAAGAAAGCTCTATGTTGGCCAGGTATTTCACAATCAAATAATCTAAAGAAATTATCGTCTACTAAAATTTATAGAAGTCAATCATATCTGTCTTGTTCTTTTTTGAAATTTAGAGGCGATGCTAGTTTCACTTTCTTATCAATACTTGTGTGGTTATGTGTTTAGAAAAAGAAGGGCACATTTCAACATTCTAGCTTCTTAGCAGGAGGAGCGACATCTGCGGCTGGAAGATTAGTTGTAGATGAAGGTATCCTAAAGGTAGTAGGAATTATCTCTATTCTTTAATTTCTCTTGAATGCCATTTCTAAATATTCTACTTATACAAGCATCTATTCATGAGAACTTATTAGAGACTAAAACATGCTCCTTATTAGTACAAACTGCTATAAATCATCTGTAGAAGACCCGAGCCACTACTTAGAAATCAACTTCATTTAGAAACCATGTCTACATAGGAAGCCAACTATGAAGGATCAAAGAAAAACACCTAGAATTCCACCTTAGATCTCCCTGTGGGTATTTGAACTTGGTTCTCCACCAATGAAAATCCAATATTTTAACCAATTAAACTCAACCCCTCAAACAGTTTTCTTTTGTATTATATCAGTGTCATCCATTTTACAAGAGCAGCCATTTAATAATTACTTGAAGAGGACCAAATAAATGTCAGCGAATCCTGATAAAGGAACAAAGCTTCCATGAAAAAGTGTGTATCGTTTTGAATAGATCTTGAGAACCACGTGTTGTGGTTTGTAATCAGGATGAATGATAATAGACATTGATTCAGAATTCTGATAACTTAAAATTAGTCTGTTTTAGCATTTAGACATTTGGTGTAGGGTATCATACTATTTTCAACGTAGGGATAGGTGAAAATACATGAACATCATGTTTCTTGTATATTTAAATGTGATACTGTGACCAACAAATGGCCACTACAATCCTTTTCCTTATCTTGTTCTTTCTTTTTTCTGTTCTTTTATCTGTGATGATGGAAATAAGCAGGAATTTGACATTTTATTGCTCTCTCTGCAGTCAATTTGGCCTTATAGTGGGCATTATCGTCCAACTCAAGAAAACTTCAACGAATTCATCAACTTTCTGGAGGAAAATAGCATAGACCACACCAATGTGCAGGTTGGTGTATACTTGATAACTCACCTTTCAATTAGTACAATCAATCTATATTTTAATATTTCGCTCAAAATTTTCCCCATTTATATTATACTTAATGAGAAACAGAAGATGCAATAATCAACATGGACTTATAGCACTGATCCTTTTCAATGATTTTTTAAAAATACACATAACTCTTTATACTCAATTTAGTATGTAACTTGTGCAAAAAACCCACCAGTAGAATTACTTTTTATCTAAAGTCATCGCTGTACAAACAAGCCCATAAATTAACTAATATGATTCAGAAACTTTGCAAAGCATCAACTTAAAAGGTGTTTCTATCTTCCATTCAATCAGAGAACCACCAACATGCGACTTTTTGTTTACTTTTCTTGTTAGCTGCCATTTTGATGCATTCTAGTTCTCACTTGATCCAGTTTTGTTTTTAGCAGTGTTAGATGTACAATATTTATGTTTAAAATCTTTCAGGGTTCATATCAAACTTCTGTAAGCTAAACGAGATTTCGTTTTTTTCCTCTTTTCAGAAGAATCCGCCTAATGAAGACGAATTGTCTATTGTTGATGCTGGAGAGAACTTGGTCACTAGTAGCGACCCAAACTCAGAAGCAGAGAGAGATGAGGAGCGCTTGGTTGAGAAGTTGGAAAAACTTGGTTCATTTAAGGAATTTATATGCACTTCTACTTTTGTAAAAGAATCGGAAGCTTTCTGGCCTTCCTTTAAAAGGAAAGAAACAGAGGAAATTCGCACTAGGTTTACACCTTGTGGATCTACGGATTCAAAAGAAGAGACATTTTCTAATGACACTGATGAAAACATGCTTCTTCAAGAAGGGATTGTACTCGAGAAGAAAGATAACAGTGCTCAAGAGACACATAAAAGTGCAGGCTGCCAAGATATTCAAGAAGTTTGCTACAAAAGAAGCTTGTCAGACAAAAACCTTGCAGATACTAGAACAGAGGTGCCTCAGAAATCACTACTCCAAAGGCTTCAATCAAAAAAATCGCTACAATCTTATCAGCTGGGAAAACAGCTATCTCTCAAATGGTCAACTGGTGTAGGTCCACGAATAGGCTGTGTTGCAGACTACCCTTCAGAACTACGTGCCATGGCTCTGGAGAAAGTAAGTCTATCCCCAAGGTATAGGTCAAACAACAGTCCAAGGGAGTTTCTGGATTCTTCAAGGCAGTCCACCTCCCCCAAAACTTCCTCATAGGCTCAGCTTCCCTGTCAATATTCTTTTCTTTCTAGCATTCTTTTAGAGGATCAAATGCTAACCCTATTTTTTCATATTATCTTTATTCATTCCCCCAAAAATTGTCGTCAGAATTCCTTTGTATCTTCAGTGTAATTAAAACCCATAAAACCCATCAAGGGGTGCAAAATATTCATGTAATTCATTTCCTCAAATATTGATTTTCAATAAGATACTTTGAAGTGAACAGTCGCTTCTTCTGCCAATATTCCATTTAAGACTCAAGGATCTGGCAATTTTGCTATGAGCAAGGCTGCAACTAACTTATTGCACTATATCTGACCCCTAAAAGAACAATATTAATTGCTGGATACAGAATTCAAGTCAAATGTACTGAACGTTACAGGATAGAAGAACTACCTAGTGAAGAAATTCTGTGATGCTTTATGAAGCAAGGTCTTATTTAATTTGGCTTTTGCCTATCTGTGTTCCCCGCAGCTTCCACTAGCGATCGGCCTCCACTCCTGCCCCCTGATAGAAGCAGCTGTTCTTCACAGAAACCCTAATAGAAAGATTACAAGCGTGAGAATCGAGGGATAAGTTACAAATTTGTATTACATTGAACATATCGTGTGCAGTTCATTGAACCACGTATCAGATATTAAATTGATAAGAACAGATACTACAGAATTGCTGCGGCTAAAATTTTGAAGCTGAGCTTTTGCTTGCCTTTCTCGTAATGGATCGCGCAGTATAAAAAAATTGATACAGTTTTGAGTTTATACATACAATACTATACCCACATTAAATAAGTTAGCACTATTAATCTAATTCAACTTTAACAAACTTTATCTGAAATTTAACTAGCATACCTATAAGTAGGAGAAAGTAAAATAGGAGACAGATATGGTTGAACTTTTTGTTTTTATAATTTAATGTTTAGTACATCATAAAAGTTATATAACAAAATTTATCCATCAAATTATATTGCATTATAAACAATTAATGCATGATAGTTCTAATTTAATTATTGTGTATATTATTTTATTAATATTTTTTTATAATTATATTATGTTGACAACATTAACGACTAATTTTCATCTCACGGATAACGACAAAAATGTGAACTGTTGGCTCTTTTGTTGTTTTGATTGTGCCATTCAGAGCAGGTTGAGATAAAATAGATAAGGTTGTGAAGGGACCCCTACAAATGGACTATTTGTTAAGATATGCACATAGATCAAAAAATCTTTTGTAATTTGAAAATTCAAAAGTTCTTGTGTTTTTAGAAGAATAATAGTGGGTTTTGATGCTGCTGTATTGGTTTACTTCCGCACACAAACAACTTTTCAAACATCCAAGGGGCATTATCAAATACATTCGCGATCAAAGTATACTTGGATTTGAATGTTATATATAACTTTTCCATGGATCACATTTTCAAGTGTAGGCTGAAAAAGGATATTGTTGGGGATAAGGAGCATCTCTGGATACGAATGTAGGAGGAATTTTGGGATTAGTTGTAGGAGGTAATACACACAGTAGCCAAAGGGATATTAAAATGAAGGTTGGTAGCCAAAGGGATGTTACAAGTAGTGGTTGTTGTTGCACCAAAAGATCGACCTGTTAATGTGTGATACAACCACTAGACTTATAGAAGACTTCCTAATATATTGTGATTTAAAACCCATAAACCAGGAAAGATTGCAGCACAAAGATGTCAATTCTTTCTTAACTCATACGCTAATTACTATTTCTTAAACTCAAATTTGCAGCTTAAAGATTGCAAAAATCAGGTTTAAATTCCTTTAAAGCACAACAACAATATCTATGATAACTCAAATTAACACAAGTTTATGCCACCACAATGACTTAAGAACTTTGTGATCACATAAGATAAAGTTGCAACTCAAAGATTGAACACAAAATTGCTACTTTTATTAACTTAAAAATCTGATTTGCAATGTAAAATAAAAAATTATATTGTTGCACAATTTGGATAGAGTTTTGTTCCTTGCATAAAACATGAATATTTACAATAGACCCTTTTATATTTATAAAGAAGAGGCTATGAGAAAAAGGTGGGAGAGATCCAACTAACTTTAACATGTTCAACAATACAATCATGTTTGACTTTGATGTGTATTGTTGTTACATGTAATTACAACTTTTTACTTTACCTATAATATGTCAAAACTAAATTACATAATGCATGACTAAAAATAAACAATGTTCTTAAAGCCAAAACATTGTTGCTAACACTCTTCAACACATGAGGTCCTGATGTGCAAAAAATGGCCTCTTAAATGGAGTTGCGGGAATGGATTAAAGAATTCCTAGAATTGGTGATGAGGATGATTTCCATAACTAGAAAAAATATAAACTAATTCCATCCTCAAAGACAACAAGAAATTAAAAACAAATGCAAAAATGTGATAGCATATTAAAAAATGAGATATAATTCTCAAATAAAATCCGATTAGACTTGGGGAAAAATGTGTGCAAAACAACTAAATATACACAACACTAATTCTATCATTCAATATATATTCTTCTAAGAAATCAACACATAGAATATTTCAATTTATTCTCTTCTACAAAGGAAGGAAATTACTAGGGACAATATCTATCTGGTCAATAGATTATAGGCTATAGTTCTTATTCCTATGCCTATGTTCATTTCCCCCTTAACTAATCACTCCAAGGAATGAAAGACACTGATGTCAACACCTCTACTATTTGATATGATTCCAAACCATCTTTTTCATCCCTTCCTTATCTTGTAGTGGCCTTTATTTTTCAAGCCAAAATTTCATACACTTCTATCCCAATCGAGAGTACCTGATCTCTCTCCCTCAAGTTGATCTTCCCCCCAATTAAAAATTGTCTCTATTCTGATTTTCTATTTTGTTCTTTTCTAAAACTTTTTTTTGTAACTTTTTCCACATTACTAAAATGAACAATTTCTCTTCCAATCAAATTGCATAACTATTTTTTTCAATTGCTAATGACGTAGCATAGACAATTCTTGAAAGAAAAATGATGATCCTATATCAACTAGGAAAATTCATGACAAGGACAATATAAAGATAGAAGAAAAACTTGAAAAATGGAAAGGAAGGGTCAAAATTGACTAAATCTAGGAGAAGTTGCAATTTGGGTTTTAAAACCCAAATCACAAATGAAAATGTAAATGGACATGTCAATAGGGTTTTAAAACCTTGTTTGTAACTATGTACTATGTGACTTATAAATTGAGTATTAAAATCCTAATTGTAATTATGAGTTTTGAAACATGAATTGCAACTATGACTTGCAATAGGGGTTTTGAAACCTAGATTACAACTATGGTATATACAAACCATTAAGACACATGCAAGGGTATTCAAAGATTACCTCAAAATCAAAATGTGTTCCTAGAGGGCATACACTACAAAACAAAAGAATTTTGTAGGGACATCCCTCGATTTTTTCCAACCTAAAATCAAGGATAACATAATATTTTTTTCTATCGGTAATCAGTTTTGTTTGGAGCTTTGAATCAGTGGGATTATAGTAGGGGAACCCCATTCCTATGGTGACAATTGTGGCTACCAAGGCATTAATGCCTCCTAGATCTCTCCTTAATTATCTCACCTCTAAACTCTCCTTATCTCTCCAAATATACCTGATGGCTCCCTTCCTTATCACTCCCAAATATCCTTATGTCTCCCTTTCTCCTTCCTCGGCATGGTATTCCTCCCTTATCTCTCCAACTGGCCACAAGCCTCCTTATCTCTTTGTCAAAACTCCCTTGACACATTTTATTCATATGTCTCCCTCAATAATCATCACTCCTTATCCCTCCTCCTACTATCAATCCTTGTGTTTCTCAATCCTCTATCTCAAACCACATGTGGGTAGGACGTCTGCAGGAACAAGTCACCAATAATCTACTCACAAGACATGCTATCAACATCGTAGCAAGGAACAAGAATCTCCATCAATTGATCAACCAAAGCTGGCAACCACTCCCATTAATAGAGGCAACTACAACCGCATATGTGCATGTATGAACAATTCAACCTGCAAGGAATCAAACACTTGACCACCCTATCAACAAGGATCACAACATTTGTTGTGTTGCGGGGACATCCCCAACAAAATAAAATTTTAATTTAAAATAATATATAAATTAAATAACTCTAATAGTTCGTAATTTCCTAAAAAGATATAATTTACAGAGAATTGTAACTTAATGAAGTGTAATCATTTAAAGAAGAAGAATTAAAATACATTTAAAAAACAAAATAGAATTTATCATAATAAAAGAAGATTTCAAAATAAGATAATAATAAAATACGTTAGTCTATAGTTTTAATGAGATAAATAATTATAAATTAAATTAATTATAATAACTTAAATATTATTTGTAATTTCACAAAAAGATAGATAATTAAAATAAATTTTAAATCTAATAAAAAGAAAAAAAAAAATATTAAAGGATAATTTTTTTCTTTTATATGTATGTTTCTTTAATTTTTAATCATAGAAGATCTTCTCCTCAATTCAAGACCATTGATTTCAAAAAGTATGTTGTCTTTTGAAAGAAAAATAAATTAAAAAATAATGAAGAGAATTAATGTGCTTTTTTCTTTGAAAATATTACCTTTAAATTTTATCAAATCTAATATTATTTTTTTTGAAAAAAAGGGTAAAGATTTATTCAATCAAAGCAATGATACAAAGCAAAGGCCTAAGACCTCGGGCCCACCAAAGAAAGAACACAACTAAGAAACCAAAGCTACATATTCCTGTCTTCTAACATTAATCTATTTGAAAGCTCAAGATATTAAGAAGGTAGACTATCCCTCCCTCCAATATCCCAACCATCCACATTCTCAGAGGCCCACTTTTCCAAGGAGTCAACCACTCTATTCCACTCTTTGGGAATGTGACAAAAAAGAGACAAAATCCAAAGAACTGCACAAATTTAAAATCTAACAATAGAGGCTAATTGTCAACTAATGTCCTCTAAGCTCTATTTATTCAGCATATCCACAACAATCTAGGAATCCAACTCACAGATAGTCCTCCTCCATCCTAAAGAATATCCTCTCTCAACAACAGTCTTAATAACAAGAGCTCCATCAAGTTATTAGAGTGTTATCCTTTGTAAATAGAGAAGAGAAAAACAATACACCCATCAACTCCTCTACCTACACCTCCAATGCCAATGTGCCCTAGATTCCCACAAGAGGAACCATCAATATTAATTTTTAAGACCCTCATAGGAGGAGGTATCCACCTTCCATCTCTACTAGTTTGCTACTTAACATGTTGGGATCATTTTCTAGAAGCACTCCCCACTTTATTGTCCCCCAATTTTAAATTCCTTACAATAGCATAATCACCATGATCAACATTTTCAGACATATCATACTTTTCAGAGATAGTCTCCTAAAGCCTATTAACTATCTTCTACCATAATTGAGAGCTTCCCATATGGGAATCATGTAAAAAATCATAAGTTCCTTTCCAGCTTCAGGTTCCAAATAATAAGAGTAGGCCCAATATCCCAAGCCACCTGAAGATAAGATGTCTTTGCTGGAGGTCTACCCAAGCTCTCCCAAAAATAAATTAAGGAGGTAGCATGAATATAGGCATGTTTCCAAGCCTCCCACCATCTACATCAGATCTCTCTAGAGAAAGAGAAATGCGAAAACAAATGGGAGAAACATTCTTCACTATGCTTACAAGAAAAAGAAAAAAAAAAAAGGGGGACTCTGGAAACCTATCTTACAAAGATTCTCCCATGTGATACATTTCCTTCAAGAAACTAACCATAATAAAAAATTACATTTAGGCTAATAAGAGATGTTCCATACCTTCTTCCACCAGGGAACATCTATACTACCATGAAATTGCCTTTCTAAGTTAGCATATCTCTCAACAACAATAAATTTTCCTTTAGGTTTAAGACCCCATGCCAAAATTTATCTCTTTAAGGGAATTGTGTAACTTACCATCCAAGATTTTAGCCAACAGAGTACGATCCTCATCAGAACCGCTCAGGGGCCATTGAAGAGGATCCGTCCAGTAAGTCATCTCCACCTGGCCTAAGTTCCCAACCATTGAAGATGAGAATAAGGAGGTAAAGCATTACTCCAACTCCATCCTTGGATAAGATCCTATCTCACCTAAGAGGTAATCAATCTTCCCAACCCCTCAGCTATGATGATAAATAAATAGGGGATAAATGGCCCCCTTGTTGAAGCCCCCAAGAAGCACTGAACAAATCCAAGGGTTCTGCATTAATAAGAACTAAAAAATAGGTAGAAGTCACACAACTGAGAACCCCGTCCACCCACTTAGCTCCAAAGACAAAGAAAAAAATACTTTTTTGTAGGAAACCCCAATCCACCCTATCATAAGCTTTGGCCATGTCTATTTTAATAAACATAGCTCTCTCCTTAGAAGAAGTCATATAATGAATAGCCTCCATTGCTATCACAACACCATATAGAATTTGTCTACCATTAACAAAACCACCTTGCTTCTTAGAGATTAGAGAACTAAGGAATCGTTTGAGTCTTTCAGCAATCAGTTTAGTGACAATCTTGTAGACCATGTTACATAATGCAATAGGCCTAAACTAATCCAAACTATTAGCCCCTTTTTAGGGACAAGAGTCGGGGAAGTAGAATTCATAGAATTAATAATTTTCTTATTCCTATAAGATTCATGAACCACATCTAGATGATCAAATTTGATAATCTCCCAAAATTATTGAAAGAAATCAATAGGAAACCCATCTGAGCTTGGAGCCTTACCTTCTTTCTGTTGGACTAAGTATGGAAAGGTGACTACTGAGAGAGGAGGGGTGAATCAATACTATAAAACACTTTTAAACTATCTAAACTTTCTTCCCTAATCATTTATTGATTTCATAAATTTTTCATGCATCTCATAAAACATATAAAGCATCAACATAACATATAACTCATACCACATTCATTTTGGTATTGCAGAAATCCTTGTTAGAGGATAAAAACTGTGATGGGGATGACACCCACAAAACTTCACTACTGCAGTAAAAATTTTGCTCAGTTAGAGCTACACTATTAGGTATTTTTGATAGCTCACCATGTTAAGAGTATTAACCCGGTTAAGAGTCTAAAAACTATTTAATTCTACATTGCTAAAGGATTTGCAATTCTAATCTAAGAATTGTACCTAGTTAAAGGATTTACAATGTAAGACCTGTTAGGATATTCTTGGTTAAGAGACTTTACAATTTTGATTACTCTTTAATTAGTAACACAAACTTTTCTGTTAAACTTGCATCTACTTATGATTTTCATATTCTATATGATCAATAACTGTTTACCTCATTCTATGCACCTCGCACAATAACAATTCCATATTCAGTAGATTCAATTATGAATCATAATTATTCTCTGCTCTTTACTACTTTGTACTCGGTAGCTTCTTTGCTCATAACCTTCTTTTTGCAATCTCTACTTTGTACTTTCAATCTCCTCTCATATACATATTGATCTTCATACTTAAATTCATTTATATACAATTCTAGAAGCGGTGGAAATGTTCTAGAATCATCTCTTCAAGAGGTGCTAGCATTGGTTACTCCTCCAGTGTATATATCATACTTAATTCTCATTCATAGATCTCACCTTGTAATCGTGTGTAATCAACATGTTTAAATATCCAATGTTCTATCATATAATCTCCTCGAGATTTGTAAACCATTTTCTATTCAGTGTTTAGATTCAATGTATCTAGAGATTATCCTTATGTTGGCCTGACATGCTCGGTAATACATTTTGCTCTTGCTCGGTAGTTGTCTCATCTTCTCAATTAGGTGAACGTTATAGCTTGGTGCTTAGTGTTGTCTTTCTTGGTGACTAAAATTCTTTTCCCTTTACCGAAATTACCTTCTCCTTTAGTTCCTTTTACCGAATTATCTTTCCTTCATTACCGAATGACTTTGACAATCATTATGACTTCCTCATAACTAATGACAACAAAATAACTCTTAGGAGTATCATTTTCATATGAAACACAAGATCCTCCAATTCGGGAAACAAAATGGGGCACAAGAGGGCTTCATTCATCTGAATAGAGTTTAGGGGGAAATATAGTTCAAAATGGTTCTCTCTTCAACCAAAGCTTCAGGATCCTCTTGGGTAAACAATTTAGAAACATAACTAACAAATTCCCTAGAAATTTCTTAGTAAGAAAGATGAGCCCCTTCTAAATATATGAGAGAAGCACGGTGCAGGAGCACCCAATGCAACTCAATAAATAACTTATTCTTTTTGTGACTCCTAAGGGGTCTTGTGGATGTCTAGGTCCTAATAGGGATACTACTTATCTAGTGATCCAACTTGTAAGACTTGGTTCCAAGATTTGGAATTCATAAGCCACTTGGTCAACCATGGTCAATGGATCCCAAAACATTAGGATTTAGGATATTTTCATGTTTTTGTGTCCTTTTATTCATGTTTGAACCATAGGTTCATGTTTTGCAATAAATTTGCACTCTTGGTGCACAAATGCAAAAATTGTCAAATTGTTGTCAAAAAGTTGTCAAGCAACTTTTTTGACAACATAGCAACTTTTGGTTTTAAGTCCAAATGACTTCCCCGATGGATTGATGGTTTGAAATATAGTTGTAACCATTGGGGAACACCTTCAAATAACCCTACCAAGCGGGTGGAAGGTAGACATATGTAATTTGGCTTTTCAATCAATAAAATAGATTGTTTTCCTGCATATTTGGCTATATCAGAGAATTGTACGGACATGTACAACATCTAAACAAGGAAAAATCTATCTGAGTGGACCCTTCAATGTTTTACCCTCATATGAACTTGGTTTGATGATTTGATTCAATTCCTAACTCAAGTTATTGTGTTTTTTGTCTCTACTACCCATATTTGGCTCCTTCACCTAGGGTTTTGGATAGGTCCTTTCATTCTAAGAATTTGAACCACCATGGGAAATTGATGGCCTTTGGTGGAATGCTTCCTTGTATCATGTGTTTAAATACTTTATAGGATTTTATGGTGATCTTGCAGGGAGATGGGAGGAGCAGTGAGCCCTAGGTGTATATCTCTATGTATGCACCTATTCTAAACACACTTAGTAGCGAATAACTCATGGTAGAGAAAGAACCAAGGACTATAGATTGGATTGGTGTGGTATTAAAATCCTCTAAATGTTCCAATTGGTTAGAGGGAGAGAAACTCCCTGAAGCTAGTACCTCCTTCACAAATGGAGGCCTAATTAGCCCTCTAGTCTAGAGCAAAACCAATAGGTCTCATACCTGGCATAACTCCTCAGATCTTGGTACTTCTAGTATGACCATAACTTTCAAAAGGGTATCCGATTTTGTGACCATCTTATCAAGTCATTTGGGACTTTGGAGAATAAAATTGAATATTCGGTCCAAGTAGGGCTATAAGGCTTTTGGTGGCTTGTTGAAGGATCACCCTCTCAATGAACTCCTTGAGAGTCTTTATTGGTTGGAACATGTTTGATTGGTCCCAAGACCATCCCTGACTAGATGATTAAACTCCTCTAAGCCTGGCTTATCATTTCCTCCCTGTGAACTAGGTTTGGCCACATCCTCAAGAGGGATAGGATGAATCAATATGTCAACCATCTAGTATGTGTATGGTGGTGATGGTTGGAAGTTTGAGAATATCTTTTGTTGAAAACAAAAGGTGTAAGTCTAGGCCCTAGTGTTGGTGTCTTATAGACTCTTGTTGAAGGTTTTGAAGGACAAATTTCCTTAATCCTTTTCTTCTACCCTAGCACTTACATCAAGAAGTAATAGAATTAATGTACCACCGTGCCTTAACAGAGTTATGAAAAAGTCATGTTTCTATCACCTTCTTGGAGCCAATAAACATGAGACTTTTACTTCCAAAATATCTCCTCATGCAATTCACACTCTTCTAAGTCCTTAAGAGTTAGGTACTCAACTTTACTAAGATCAAAATTCATCCCTTGATCCCTAATCTGACATGTGACTTCATCCAGCTTGGACTAAGAAATCATCTTATGTATAGGAATATTATCAAAATACTATGTATTCTACTTCTTGAGCTTTTATTTCACATGTCGAAGCCTCTTCCTAAATGTAAACATATCCCTCCCATGAGAAGGCATCCCTTCATACCACCATTCAACCATAAGATCATGTAAAGACTAATCACATAACCACATTAATTAGAATTTCAAGGAAGGTTTTTTGGAGATTCTATATGAGGTGGTAGAAAACTTGATAGGCCAATTATCAGAGCCCCTCCAATCAAGAATTTATGAGATGGTGGACCACCTGTCACCCACCCAATAGAAGGAAACCATAAATATATCAATCTTTTCCGAAATGGCCTCAACACCACTCCTCCTATTATTCAATGTAAATACAACATTAACTGGCTTCACATCTATGAGATTCAAGAAACCAATGTTATTTCTAAGAAATTTTGAAGGAGGGTCCAGACTAACTAACCCACCTTGTTTCTCATCTAGACTAGTAACGACATTAAAATCCCCAACCATAATCCAAGGAAGAAAAGGATCCAAGGATCAAACAAAGTTGATATGAGCCCAAAAACAAGGATTACACGAAAAATTAGTAGGAGCATAAATATTAGAAAAGAGGTACCTTTCTCTTGTCTCGAAGCAAGAAGTGACCATATAAATGGAAGACCTACTAGAAGACCACCACAAGGGGGAGACCTTCCTTGGGTTCCAAAAGAAAGAGAATCCCCCTGAATGGCCATGAGCACCCACCCCCTACCAACAACCTTGGGGCCAGATACGAGGAGCATAATTGACCAAATCATCAACTATGAGCTTGGTTTCCTAAATAAAAACTACATCAGGAGACTAATATTTAATTAATTTGTGAATAGTCTTATGTCTAGGGATGTTGTTCAACCCCCTTACATTTTATAATAAAACAATCATTTAAGAGGTTGAGAGAGATGAGAATCAATGGGCTTCACAAACCCCAACTTAACCAATGTATCACCAATAATCTTGACCTTTTCCTAATATGTCTTTTGTCCACTCTGTAAAGGTTTGTCTAAAGGTCCCTTCTTAAGGGGCTTCTGATGTAGGCCTAAAGTAGGAGAGGCTTTGTTACTCTTCATAGAGTATGAGGCCACCTTAGTGGATGAAGGAGCAAAAGCCATCACCATTACAACCTCTAAAACCTGTGACACACTAATTTCCTTGATATCCTAAACTTGAGAAGGTAACTCCATAACCATCTATTCAACATGTTGGTCCATTGAAGATAAAGCCCAACACTCTTTCTTTGAGTCCTCAAATTTCATCTCACTTTGGGATTTGGCCCCCGAAGACACTTCAACCGTAATTACTTCCTCTTGCACCAAGTCATCTAGAACATCAAACCTATTAAAAGTGGTATCATTTTGCATGCCCATCTAGCTTCTCTTCTTTCCTCCGCCCTTATTATGAGACTTAACATGAATGAAACCTTCCTTATTTGCAAGACCATCACCCATAGGTTCCTTCACCTTATCCTCCCTAGGAACAAAGTGAGGAGGATATGAAACTTCCAAAGGAGAAGACTTATTTTCGGGGCATGTCTGTTGTAAGTGACCGTATTCATGACAGATTATGTACCTAAATGGAAAAGTCTCATAGTCCACCTATTGGATCCAAGAAGATGTTCCCAAACAAATTTCTATAAAGTATGGTAAGGGGTTATTTAAATCAACTTCTACACGAATGCACGCATAAGAAATTACCTTACGATCTTGAGTTTGTGTGGCTAAACCCAGTGGTTTACAAAGCAGCGAGATTGAGTGAATAATATATTCCCTCTAGAATTCCACTGGAACCCTCAGCAAGAAAAATGACACAAGCACTCGGGAGGGGAGCTCCTCAGCAAAGTTGAAGTCACTATGCTAGGGTTCGGTAAAGATCCCCACTTGGTTGAAGAAATAAGGGCCACCCTCAAAAACCCTATTCCTATCTGACATGTTGGAGAAAATTACCAAGAAACAGTACTTATTGGCCACTACAAGTATCTCCATATCTCCTTCAGGATTCCAGACCCGACGTGCCCAAGATTCTAGCATAGGTAAAGAAAGACGAAACCCCATGAATTTGCATATGAGAGCATGATTGCACCAATATTCAACATTCTCCGAGACCTGCTCAGGTTGAATAACAAAAAATGGGCGAGTCTGAGCCCTCTCCAAGAAACCATTGACTTTTTTTCATTTGAAAAGACTCTTTTGATGAAGAACCTCCTTCTCCAGATTGGGATTTACTAATTTTCTCCTTAGCACCTGCATGCACCAAAGAAGACATGTCTACCATCTCCAAATCCTTGGAGGTCTCATGAGAAGAGGACTGTCCTTTACTCTCCATAGACGCTAAGCGAGTTTTACCAGACAAACAAAATAGGACAGGGATGAGACGACTGTCCCAAAACCGTAGCACACCCCTCACTGTCGGTGGCACAGAACAAAACTTGAACACTGGGAGTAATAGGATGGAAATCCCCTCCGACGACTGAAACAACCTGCGCACGGATTTGAGATCGAAACCCCCTGCAGATCGAAGATAAAACAACCCCTCCCATGCGCAAAACAGATGGAAACTAGGCAGAACGAAGCCACTAGGGCACGCCAACCATAGTGCATACAAGACATGATCGTAGAGCCATCTCTATGTTTTCACTAATATTATCTACCATCAAATCTAATAATAATAAAACTGAGATGCATTTTTCAATAATTTGACAAATGGATGAGATGCACATCAAAATAATTTAATGATTGAATTAACTATATTTTTAAATAAAAATAAAATATTAAAATCAAAATTGTAGTATAATTGATTACAATACTTATCATGATAAATTATAGTAAATTTAGAATTAAAAGTTAAATTATATAGAATATAATAGTAATTTATTATTTATTATTTTAAAATTTATTTAAACCTAGTTTAAATTTCTAATCTAAGAGAAGAATATAATATTAAAATATATTTTCATAAAAAGTATTTCTTAATTATATTAAATTATTATTTTTTAAAAAATATAATATTATTTTAAATTTATTATAATAAAATAGTAATTGTTTTATAAGAAGACCTTTACTAATTAATTTATTCACATGACTTTCAAATTGAATTATATCTTTCATTAAATAGTCTTCCAACAACCAAAATAGAAAGAAAACTAAATACTTATTTTTAATTTTATTTTTTTTGGATAAAAATATACTCATTTTATTAAATTTCAAGAGAGTATACATTGAAACCCAGTTTACGGGAGCATACCTTCAAGAAAGAACTGGGTGAAGAAAACTTAAGGTAACAACTCCAAAAGAAAACCTAAAATCTAACCATTACAATAGAAAATGCCGTTGGCAACCTACAAAGCATCTTTTTTCTGCAAAAAAAATCTTTGTGACAACTTTAATGAAGAAAATTTAAAATCAATTATATCAACTAGAAACTCATTTTCGAACCTATGAAATTAAAATATTCTCATAAAGAAAACAATAACATATATCCTCATATAGCAATTTAATTGCATAACAAAACTAAAATAAAAGTCAAATATTAAAACCATCACCACTATCGAGGACCTGAAATACCAAAACCATGACCATATAGTTTTAAAATTAATTTTCTTAATATTATAACTTTTATTTAAAAAAAAATTAAAATTATATATATATAAAATGTAAAGTGAGAAAGCGAAAGTAATTTCAATTGAAAAATACCCTTTTGGCTGTTAATCTTTTTTAACAGCTGTATGTGGATTTTTGCTGCTTTAACAACTCGCCATTCTTTTTGAAAACTCTCGAAAAGTTTTCTTTTCATTAATTGGATCCTTGCAATTAAATAAAAACATCACTGGACTTAGTGCAACGATTTAATGATTTCTAATGAGAATGAATTTCAATTGTAATGCACTTCACATATAAGATGGGTAACTTAAAAAGAACATTCTAATTTCAATTTATTTAGCTACTTTATATTAAACAAGTGTCACGTAGTGGCTAGTACTTGCCTAATCAATTGTAATTATATTGTGAAATATAATTATATAATTTTAATATAAATTTATATAATTATAATTATAATAATAAACAATTTTCATTATAACTATTATAAATAAATAAACTTAAATAAATCGATATTTTGAACTAAATTTAATAAGTTTTTAAAAATAAAACTATTATAATAATATTAAATATTAATTTAATATAGTTTAATTTAAATATTAATATTTTGTAATTATAATGTGAAATATATAATTAGAATTTTAATAAATTTATTATATTTTATGAAGTATAATTCTATTTAATAATCATAATAATCAAGAATTTTTATTTTGAAATTGAGCTACTAAAAATAATATAAATATATATTTGAAATATTTTAATATAAATATTATATTTGACATAGTTAAAAAATTAAACATTTTAATTTGTACTATTAATTTTCTAATAATTTTTAAAATTATTTTTTAGAAATAAAACTAAGATAATAAAATTCAATATTAATTCAAATAAAAATTAATATATATTATAATATCATAAATTTGTATTTAAATTATAATATTTTGTTAAAGTAAATAGTATAAACTAAAATTAATTTATTAAATATAATTTTTAATGTAAATTTATTGATATATAATAAATAAAAAATAAAAAAATTCATAAGAACATAACAAAATAATTTAATAAAATAGTTTGAATAATAATTAAACTTAGAAATCAATCTAGAAAATTAAAATATAGTCTTTTAAATTAAATTTTAATATTATTATATGTAAAAATCTATTTCAAAATAAAATACATAAAAATTTATTTATTTAACTATTTTTAAATTAAAATGCAAATTTTAAAATCATAATTGAAACCAAAAGTTAAATTTTAAAATTAAAAAATAATAAAATTAAAAAAATATTTATTCTTTATTAATTATCTAAATTGTTCTATATAAATTAATAAATAATATTTTATATAAAAAATTACTTATATTTAATTTTAATAATAATATTATATTTTTAAAAAGATATTCAAAATATAAATTATATAATAATAATAAAACTTAATATAATTTAATATTATTTGTAATTTTTAAAAATAAATTAAAAAGATTTCAGTGTTTAAAAATCATCATAATATTGTACCCTTCCATAAAAATAAAAATAAAAATTAAAAAACTTTTAAAATATGAATAAAAATAAATATATATTATAATATCATAGGTTGTTATTTAAATTATAATATATTGTAAAAATTAATAGTATAAACATGATTGCCAAATGGAACAAAATTAATGGATGAGAATAAATATATATTATCCGACAATAAATTAAAAAACGTGGTAAATTTTAATTGGTTCACTGTTGTAATAAGACTTCAAACTCATTCATCCAATGAGATGATCAAAAATTAATTTCTAGATATTATAAAGTTAAATATTTTGCATCTATATTTTACAAATGAAAAAACTTTTAATGAAATATAAAATTGAATTTATTTTCATTGGTGTAGAACAGTTCATTTAATCACTAGTTAATCACTAGTTAATGAAGAAATCCAAAAACAGATGCAATAGTACTTGCTTAGCCTATCGGCAAGTACTAATAACATTGATTTTTAAAAGGATGTATTTATACAAGGCTGCAGAGCATGCCACAATGTTGGCAGAGGTGTTTTAATTTTGCTATACGATTATACAAAACATATTATATTAGTTTTATATTACTAAAAGTGATAATTAGTTTTAAAGATTTTCACAAAATTATATATATATATATATATATATATATATATATATATATATATATATATATATATATATATATATATATAGTATGTAAAAAAAAAATTATAAATTTATTGAACTTTCTCAATATTTAACAATAAAAAAAAATCAACACTAAATTTAAATATAATTTAAAAAATTATGTTTTTTTTTCAAATTGGAATCGAACTGAAGTAGACTCAACCCAAGACCTCCCAAATAAAAGGCTCACAACATACTCTACTTTTGGCTGCCCAATGTTCCCCTAGCATCCATTTATTAATGTCTATTATTAAATTAAATTATTTAAAAAATTGACACTTTCATCTGTTCGTCAAGATAGTGTTCAGATTTATCTTTAATGAAAGATTAAACATTATCTAAATTTTACTCAAAATAAGAACAACTGGAAGAATGCATAGAATATAATTTTTTCAATATAGAAGAGAATTAAGCGAATACAATTTATGAAGAACATTTGCATGAAGTCGTAATTTATATCAAAATACATCATAAACAACACAAAAAGCTTAGCACTCAAATATGTTTTTTTTTTTTTTAATGAAGTTAATCGATTGTAATTGTATTCAATGCATAAGCTTCTTGTTATTTTTCTTTCTTTGCATCAACATTTTCAATCATACTCATGATCCTATACAAAAAGAAGACACAATCAGATCTACCAAAGTAAGAAGAAGCATTATAGATAGTGGAAAAATGATGTCATTAATGAGTAAGCTATTTACAAATAGAACAAAAAATTACCTAGCATATTGAATAGCAATATATCCTCCCTTGAAATCAGCAATGCTTTTAAATGCAGAGACAGACATATCAAAGTGTTTATTTTCAGGGTTGCAAACCCCATTCCCTCCTGGTGGACATAAATCTGTGGCAACAACTTTTATAGTAGGACCAGAGGGCAAACACCATTGTGTATCAACACACTTAACCAACCAGCAAGATCCACATGTCGCGCCATTTTGAAAGAGAGGGCCATTCAAGGCAGTTGTCAACTTTTGTTGGTATAAACCCTGTGCATCTCCACTTCCAAACCCACATCCACCACCAGGGGCCTCACTGTAGGCTGTTGCATGCCCTGCCTCCCATTGTTGTGCATTGCACAACTTCACTCCAATCAGGCTTATCCATATCATAAACATTGATCTAAAATGACACATGCCCATCTTTTCTTCTCTTCTCTTCTATTCCCACTACTTCTTATCAGATTTGATTATCTTCAAACTCTACATATTTTACAATTACTACCTTGCATTATTTATTGCCTCTCAAACAAACAAACAAAATAGAAAGAAAGCTAGATATATATATTTTTAACTATTAAACATGTATCAGAAGATGGCTCACTGGAATTAAATTTCAGATTTGTAAACTAAAATAGAAATATATTATACCAAAAAGTTGCCCAAATTCAATAGATGATAATTCTAAAATTGATTTTTTTAATATTATAACTTACAAATCCATCAAAATTATAATTTTAAAATTATATTTAATATTTTTCAAATAAATTAATCATTTAAATTAGAAAAAACTATAACTTTTGATATAAAGTTGCATTATATTTAAAATTCTAATTCTACAAAAAAAATTAAATCATCAAAACTTTAAAAAAAATAAAGCAAAACTAATTTTAAAAAAAGGATAAATTGAAATCTTCATCTATTTTTTAAAGCTAAAATAAACTAAACAGCAACATAGAGACCTACCATAAAAAATTTGGCAGCTTTTCTCTCTGAAATAGATTCCATTTCTAATCATTTGGCTGTAGCAATTGCAGGAATGGTTGAAATTGCATATTTTAGTACAGAAATGAAATTCCATCGTAGACTTCACTAACCTTGGAAAATTCTAAGAAATTCCATAATTAACTGTCACTGCATTTGACTTCACTGGTGTTAGATTGCTGTTACGTTTTATAAACTGTTCTGTGTGGATTAGATTTTTGCCGTTTTAAGAGTTCACTATTCTTTATGAAAACTCTCCAGAAGTTTTGTTCTAATAATTTTTTAGATGGGGTGTTAATTTTTGCTGTCATGGATACCATTCTGTTTTGAATGAGAGCATTCATTAGATTAATGGGTCTTTGTGGGCATCATTAAAATAATTTTTCATTTTGATTTGTTTCTTATTCAATTCACTAAAAACTAAATTGAAAATAATTAATTTGATGTCTCTTGATCTCTTAAACAATAGATCTTATAAACATCATTAAATTCCTTCATTCATCTATTACTGATATTGTTGAGATTAATCTTAATGGAGGCATTCAATGTTTATGATGTGAGTGCAGATGGTATATTTTTTTTCCCAGAGAGCTTCAATGAGTGCTATATAATTTGGGATTGAAAGAGCAAGATGGAGATTGTTGGGAAGTTTGCTTAAAAAAATGATATGCAAATATGATGGTAATTCAGATGGCCATTAGGGTTTAAGAACATCATGATCATCAAGCCTACAGGTTTCAGGGTTCTTATTCAGATTTGGAATTTGTTTATATGATATTAATAAATAATATTTTATTTAATAATATAAATATATATTATTTTATAATATGAATATAAATATATAATATTTTATTAATATATTTTTCTATTATATATTTATATTAATTTAGAATCTTTTAAAAATAAAATATATGAATTTTAGAAACTTGTTTTACTAAAAATTAATATAAATTAGTAAAATAAGTTTCTAAAATTCATATATTTTATTTTTAAAAGACTTTAAATTAATATAAATATATAATAGAAAAATATATTAATAAAGTACTATATATTTATCATTCATATTATAAAATAACATATATTTATATTATTAAATAAAATATTATTTATTAATATAAATATCAATTTGTAACCTATCATATAAACAAATTTCAAACCTAAATAAGAAATCTGAAAACCTGTTAACCATACTATTATTGTCATAAGAAAAAGAAGGAAATTGAATTATCTAATGTTGTCATGAGAGGTCAAGCAAGAGTTACCTTGAAAGGAGAATCATCAAAGCAACCTACATCATCCAAACAAACATCATCTAAGAAATCAACATCATCATCGTCGTCGTCGTCATCATTGAATTACAGCTTGGTTGATCAATTGCAAAGAACTCTAGCTCAAATATCAATCCTTGAATTGCTCAAAATTTCTCCTTCTCATAAAGAGATTATTAAACAAGCCTTGATAGAGACAACTGTACCAAATGATTTAGATGTAAACTAGTTCCAAGCCATGGTGGGATACTTAACTGCACCACATTAATTATCCTTTTTAGAGGAAGATGACAAATCCCTAAATCATCTACATAACCTACCATTTCACATAGAGGTTCTTATCCATAAACACCAAGTCAAGCCTGTATTTATAGATGGAGATGTTAGTTTAAACATAGCATAGTGAGTCTTGTTAGAGCATTGGAATTTTTTGAAGTAGCTATATACCCAAGGAGAAAAATCACAATTAAGTCATATGATCATGAAGAGAAGTCTTCTAAAGGCTTAGTAGTATTGCTAATTAGAGTTGGACCAATAGAAAAGATGTGATATGCCAAGTCATTGGCTTGGATCTATCCTATAACATTCTCTTAAGAAGGCCATGGATCCATGATATGCAAATGATGCCCTCTATATTTCATAAATGTATCAAATTTCCCTACAGTGGAGAAGAGATCATTATTTTACTAGACACTAGTTATTTTAAGTCTTGTAACAACATTAGATAATAAAAAATGTTAGCATGGTCCCACACAATAGAGAGGTTGTGAATGAACAAAAACCAGATTGCTCTATGGCTGCAACATTAAGAGATTTTGAAAGAAGTTGAAGCTAAAAGATAATGTGATGGGAGAATATAAACTTGACCAATTACCTTTTGACAATGGTATAAGTGTGGATTTAAGAGAACAAACCACACCCAAATATATTCTTAAAAATCACCCTAAGGATCAGATCATTGGTGACAACAGCAAAGGAACTAGAACAAGATTGCAAAATAGAGAAAAGAGGTCACAATCTACAAATGTCATTTGCTTGATCTCTCAAGTAGGACCACAGTCCACAGATGAGGCATGCAAAGATAAATCATGGATCAAAGCCATGAAGGAAGAACTAGAGCAGATTCAGAAAAACAACACTTGGGAATTAGTTCCAAGGCCTAAATACAAAAATGTAATTGGAACCAAGTGGGTATACAGAAACAAGATGAATGAAGAAGGCATTGTTGTTAGAAAAAAAGAAAGACTGGTATGCAAAGGATATTCATGGCAAGAAGGAATTGATTTTAAAGAAACCTTCGCACTTGTTGCTAGAATTGAGGCAGTCAGATTATTCCTAGCTTATGCTGCTCATAAGGATTTCAAAGTATATCAGATGGATGTTAAATCAACTTTTCTTAATGGATACTTGGAAGAGGAAGTATACATTGAGAAACCTGATGGGTTTCCTTTATCAGGGAATGAAGATCTAGTTTGCAGATTGAAGAAGGCCATGTATGGATTGAAACAAGCACCAAGAGCTTGGTATGCAAGATTGGATAAGTATCTGATTCAGTTGGGATTCAAGAAAGGCAATGCTGACAATAATTTATACCTAAGAATCACTTAAGAAGGTATCTTGATTGTTGAAGTCTTTGTTGATGATATTATCTTTGGAAGAAATGATGAAATGAGCAACAAGTTTGCAGATGAGATGAAAAGTGAATTTGAAATGTCTATGATTGGGGAGATGAAATTATTTCTTGGATTGAAGATCAGTCAAAGTAAAGAAAGGATATTCATATCTCAGACCAAATATATTAAAGAACGATTGAAAATTTTTGGCATGGATGATAGTAAACCTGTTGGAACTCCTATGGTAACTAGAACCAAGTTATCTTTGGAAGATGAAGCAAAGAATGTACCTCAGATAAGGTATAGATCAATGATTAGAGGTCTTTAGTATCTAACACACACTAGACCTGATATTGCTAATGTTGTTAGAATTGTTGCAATATTTCAAGCAGATCCTAAAGAATCTCATCTTATGGCAGTAAAAAGGATATTTAGATATCTAAAGGGCACATTTGAGTTTGGTCTATGGTATGATAGATCACAGGACTTTAAATTTCATGCTTTCACTAATGTTGATTGGGCAGGGAATGTAGATGACAAAAAAAAGTACTAGTGGAGGAGCATTCTTCCTTGGTAAAAGATTGGTTTCTTGGCTTAATAAGAAGCGGGACTGCATTGCTCATTCTATAGCAGAATCAAAATATGTAGCAGCAACAATCAATTGTACACATATCATATGGATGAAGAAAATGTTGAAGTACATTGGAGTATATCTTAAAGATTCATTCACTATTCATTGTGACAATACTAGCACGATAAATATGTCAAAGAACCTTGTTATCCATTCAAAAATAAAACATATAGCAATAAAGTATCACTTCTTGAGAGATAAAGTAGCAGAGAAAGAAGAAAAGTTAGAATATGTGAATACAAAGGAGAAAATAGTAGGCATTTTCACAAAACCTTTGCCTAAGGACACATTTGAATATTTGAGAAGTATGCTAGGGTTCGTGCCCCGGCCTACTCTTTAGTAATTTATGTAGGAATTGCATTAGTCCAAAGATATCATAATGCTATCTCATTCTCTGGACTACATGCTTGATACTTCTCCTATGGGGGAGTATATGTATTTAAGATGAGTTACTAAGAACTCTTGGAATCACAATAAAACCTTTGACATTGATGTCAATGGGGGAGAGAATGACACATGAAAAATAGTATGAGAGGAGAGGATCATCCTTTGGAGCATTTGATGATTGATGAAGAGGATTTGAAAAGATTCTAATGCAGATACATTATAGGCATGTTTTAGCACTTATAGAACTTAGATGTTTTTCATCTATGTTCCCATCAATGCCAAAGGGGAAGATTATTAGCATGAATGTTGATGGTATTTCTATGGGAGAGTATCCTAGTAATATTGGAGGCATGCTACAGTGGTTGTTTGTTGTATTCATGATAGATTTTGTCATTGATGGAAACATATGTAATTGACTAGTTGTTTAGAAGCTTGCAGAAGAGGTTGTAGAGAATCAAGTACAGATATCATATAGTGAATTAGCACATGCACTCTTAGAAGAAGACTCCTAATGATGTCTAGGGTCACCAACCATTATCACACATACTTATGATTTGATTGGATAGAGTTATGACTGGTTTACTGGTAATAGTTTTTTAGGAGACAGAAACTGTGTTTTTCACAGAGTTGTGTAGAACTTTGTGGATAGCACTCATGGTTGTTTGAGTTACTATGTGCAAATATAGGTTCATGTTGGACCATGGATAGAGATCTTATTGTGATCATATAGAGCCGTGATAGTACAAGTAATGTCAGCTATGGCACATGTATTAGAGAAGACCTATTTGGAGGTCAACTTGGAACACATTTCAAGTAATGTGATGTGCAAGCTTAATCAATGGATCTGAATGATTAATTAATGTAACTACTATGTTGTAACATTATAAGAGGTGTTGTGTGCATCCTCGCATGGGTCCATTTTGTATTATGAAGGCCAGCCCATATTTAACTATTGTAACTTGTATATAAGGATTGAATTCTTTGGAAAATAGGTGTGACATTGCATATGCGAGATGCAGAGGTGAATGCGAGCTTAAGGCTGCATTGGATACTGTTGGAAGAATAGTATTTGTGCACTTAGGCACAAGGTAGAACTTGGTTGGCAGTAATTGAAGACTGAAAGCAGTTTCAGAACACAATTATCTCAGACTTGAAGTGGCAAGGTTTGGAGAACCTGAGGGTGGCTTTAACTCTCAAATCTTCTGATTAGGTTGATGTATTGTACAACCCTAATAGGTTAATTTCTTTTAATAGGGCTAGACTCCTAGCAAGGTCAATTCCTTGATTGGGATCACATTGTAAAAGGATCCTAATAGGGTCTGTCCTTTAATCGGGGCCTGTCTATTGGAATACTCAGCTCCTAACAAGGTCAAAACTCTTAACAAGGTTATTATACCTATAGTGCATATATTTGTGGGTACCATCCCCACCAGGGTTTTCCCCTTAACAGGGTTTTCCTTGAGAACAAGTCTTGGTGTCTATGTGTATGTTATTGCTCCATTCATTTCTCACTTTAGTATTTTGTTATAAGCAATAAGATTCAAGTTAAAGTTTAAAGTACTCTATATTAGCATCAACTGATTCACTCCCCCCCCCCTCCTCACTTGATTGGGACACTATTATTCTAACAAAATGCCCATGTGGCTTTGCATATTGTAATTCTAAAATTTGTAATTCCACACTTATGGAGATAATAAGAAGCTCATTTCTTGTTCTTGCAAATTGCTATTGTGTCTCTATTTCTATTATGTATTTGTGGTCTTAAGGGGAGAACCCTTCATCAAGTGGTATTAGAGCAGCAGTTCTTGAGTGTGTAGACAGATCGTCGACTATGAGGCATTTTGCACCAGGACCATGGTTAGGGTTTCAGTGATAGTGCAAAAATGCCTCCACAAAGGGAACGTGGTGGAAGAGTCGGAGGTGTGTCACTTGAGCTTAAAGCCCTCCAGAGACAAGTGTAAGCATTGCAAGAAGAGATTCACAGAGGCATGAATCTTTTTGTAAGAGACGAAATTGAGGATGAAGCCGAAGAAGAAGGAAATTTTGATCAAGAAGCAGAAGGCAAAATTCTGAACCAAGAGGAAGAAAGGCTTTTCTGGGCCATTTCCAAGATTGGGAAAATACCTAAGATTGAGGTTCCTAAGTTTTCAAGAAATATTAACCCACAGGAATTGATTGACTGGATCAATGAATTAGAAGAATATTTTGAGTATAAAGATATCAAGGATCCTGATAAGGTCAAGTTTGCGAAGGCTAGACTGAAGGGTCATGCAAAAATCTAGTGGCAAGAGATTCAATTGGAGTTAAATAGAAGAGGAAAGGATAAAATCACAAGATGGGATTGAATGGTAGATAAATTAAAGAAAAAATTCATTCTTGTTGATTATGAGATTGATCTACTGAAGAAAATGCAAATTTTGTGATGCAGAGGAAAGTGGGGCACTTCTATTTGGTTTCCCCAAATAGGCTACAACTTACTGTTGTCTTCTTAGGTCCCTCAACCTCTTCTTCATAGAGGAATCAAATCTAAGATCCACTCTAATTTCAAGACCAACCACGGTCATGATCCTTGTCTTCTTCAAGACTCCTTCCACTTAGCTCCACACCAATAGAATTTATCAAACCTTCATACAAAGCTTACCCTTTGAATCCAATCCATCTAATGGTCTTAGGATACCTAGAACAACTCAACTTCAATTTTTTACAGCTTTCATGGCAAGGTTTTGGCACCCAAGACCATATCCTTCAATCTAGGCTCCTAGGCTACTAGCCCTGTCCAGTGAGAATCCTGTAGATTCCTTCCAACTTTCCCAAATGAACTTCCAAAAAAATACATATTTAAATACCCTTTATTTATTTTTTCAACATTCATGAAAATTATGTAGGGTTTCTTTGGACCATCTATGCTTTATTTATGTTGTCTCTGTTTGGAAGAAGGGCTAAAATCACCACATTTACAAAGGAACACCTAAGAGGGGACCTTTAAAAAGCTTAATACCTTGAAAAAGTCTTACCTTGAAAAAGTCTTACCCTAGGATGAAAAACAAAGGGTTTTCAACTTTTTTGGGGCTTCCCAATCACCTAGACCATCCATGCATGAAACCCTCTATTTAAGGGTCACTAAACTAGGTCTTTCTTGTTCAAAGCCTTCTAATCACTTCCAGATATTTCCCATAGTGGATTCATCTTTTATTCCATCTATATTGATGGATTCAAACATTAATCCATGCACTCATGTGGCAAGTTTGCTTGCTGCTACTCCCATGGCTTCTTTTTGAATGCACTGTCAAGGCACAACTCACTACCCGAGTTTCTATTACTCACAACTTTTGTTTGAGGACTCAATTCTAAAATCTCTCCAGTGAGAGTGTTCAAAACTAGGGATTTTAAAACATATATAAAACTTAGACAAATCCAACAGTTCAGTTAGAATATCTTGCCCCTACACCGAGACTGTATTTTTATTGACAAAGCAAGAAATCTGCAAGATTGAACCCTAGTGTCATAGTATAGACAATCAAGTACAGATGCCAAGACATGAAAAATGATTCATGATACAGATAAGTAAGAAAAATAAATATGCATTCAATCAATTCTTGAAACCACAAAATCCAAAGCTATTCACACACAACAATGCAAAACTCATATTGAAAATGTTTGTTGTTTACACACAGTCTCTATTACAGCCATATAGAGATCCAAAACTAAAACACCAACCAATAATAAAAATTCATGACTTCTACTCTCCTCTCATGCTCAAGAGCTCTCTCTCTCTCTCTCTCTCTCTCTCTCTCTCTCTCTCTCTCTCTCTCTCTCTCTCTCTCTCTCACCTAAAAATTGTTCTTTTCTTTCCACCCCAAAAACCCTAACTAACTCCCCAATCTTGAAAGTTGCTAAAAGATGCAAAAAGAAATGTTGTCAAAATTGACAACTAAGTTGCCAATTTGAGCACTAGACCTAATGAGGCCTTCACCTCTATTTTATGGCCTTTAACAAATTTCCCAACTCTATATCCATCTTGTTAAAACCATATGGCCCTAAGTCTATTACATAGTGACCCTTGTAGGGTTCTCTTTGCCTTATCATGGAAAATTTTATTAAAAAAATGGTATGAAGGCCCTAATGGCCCAATTACATTAAATTAAGGTCTTCATGGATCAATTTGTGTGACCTCTTTATCTTCTTGGGATGCTCTGCATCATTTTGAAGCAAGCAGGGAGATCTATTCAGGAATATACAGAGGAGTTCTATCAAATCATCATCAGAACAGGCCATGTGAAAGCTAATAAGGAGAAAGTTTTTTGTTACCTAAATGGGTTGAGGCCAAGAATTTAGGAAGAGTTGAATTTCATCTAAATGAATAGTATTGAAGAGTCATATCAGTTTTCCCTAAAATTAGAAGAAAAACTAAACAAAATTTTTGAGAGCAGGCAAAGTAGAAGAGGTCGTGGTAGAAGTTCCAAAAGATGGTCTTATGGAGGCCAAAATGAAGATCAGAAAAAGAAGGATGAGGCCAGTAGTAGTCACAATTAGAGGGGAAATAATTTCAATCATTTACATGATCAGAATAATAGAGATCAGAGAGGAAGATGAAGAGGACAATGACCAGGAAGAGGAGGCTTCTGTGGAACATGTTTTCACTGTGGAGAAGAAGGTCATAGGGCATAAGAATGTCCACAACACCAAGGAAGGATAGATAGGAGAACTGAAGGCCAGACCAGAGTTGCACATGTGGATTAATATGCCAAATCATCACATTCTGAAGATGGTGAAAGAGGAGAATCCCTAATTTACATGAGTCATGTTGAGTTGTGAGAATGAACCTAAGCAAAGGAGGAGTTCGTTTCGCACTAGGTGCAAGTGTGAGGATAAGTGTTATGATGTGATTATTAATAGTGGAAGTACTAACAATTTTGTGTCAGATGAGATGGTCACAAAGTTGAAGCTCAAGAGGAAGAAACACCCAAATCCATACTAGATTCCCTGGGTGTAGGATGACCACAAGGTCATGGTCAATGAATAGTTCCTAGTGAAGTTCAAGATTGGGGGATACCATGATGAGGTACTATGTGATATCATACCTATGGATACATGTCATATGTTATTGGGTAGGCCGTGGTAGTTTGACAGGTGTACTATACATGATGGTCATGCAAATACCTATTCCCTGACAAAGGATGGAGTGTGACATAAGCTAAAGCCATTGAAAGACATAGAAGAAAAGGTATGTGATAATGAAAGAATAAGTTTTGTTGATGGAAAAAATTTTCTAGAGGGTCTGAGGCATGAGCATATTTGTTTTGAATTAATTCCAAAAGCTGGTAAAGAGGAAGGAGAAGATGTACCTGCAAAAGTTGCAGATTTGTTGAATGAGTTTCAAGATATTGTATCTGATAATGTACCTAATGGATTACCACATGTAAGGAAGATCAGTCATCAGATGGACTTGATTTTAGGAACCAGTTTACCAAATAAGGCAACAAACAAAATGACACAAGAAGAAAGTGAAGAGTTGAACTGACAAGTATAGGAGTTGTTGTAGAAGGGGTTGATTCGAGAGAGTTTGAATCCATATGTTGTACCAGCAGTATTAGGACCAAAGAAGAATGGATAATGGAGGATGTGTACAGATTCTAGGGCAATAAACAAGATCACAATCAAGTATAGGTTTCTATTACCCCGAATGGATGATATTATCGACTGTTTGAGTGGAGTTGTGTATTTCTCAAAGATAGATATAAAGAGTGGATATCATCAGATTCAAATTAGAGAAGGAGATGAAGGGAAGACTGCCTTCAAGATAAAGGAAGGACTGTATGAGTGGTTAGTCATGCCTTTTGGGCTAACCAATGCACCAAGAACTTTCATGCGTCTCATGAATGAGGTTCTGAAAGAATTTTTGGGTAAGTAGCATCACATATGCTAGTATAGTTCCATGCAAGTACATTAGAAAAATAACAATCTAACCATTATAATCAGGTACACATCATCTCACATATTGGCACAATATCCTCTTATCATCACATCATCTACATCTAATGTAGGAGCATCTTGGGTGTAAGGGAAATCTCGCATCACCGAAAAATATTTCTGGTTTATTTTCAATAAGGGCTATCTTGTGCAGAGCTGCTATTTTTGGAAATTTACTATTTTTATTAAGTTTTCCATTTGAGCTTAGAATGGTCTATTTTCTTTCGTGGAGGTTCACTTTGGTCATATCAGCCTGCCAATAAAGTTTCATTGCCAGATCAAGTCTAGTTTTGAATATATTGAAAATTTTTAATATTGGTAGTAGGGTACAAAAGGTTTGAACTCATTTTTGAAGGCTTTAGAGGCTCTGAGAAGGGTTGAAACTTTGGCTAATTGTAGCTTGCACGAGTTAGGTGTTGTAGAGAACTTTGCATCCTTTCCAAAATGGGATCATAATAGCCAATCGGGTTAATGAGCGATGACTTATGGTCTCTAGAAGTTGCACTACCTAAAATGGAAGAAAATGAATTTCTTTCAAAATTTCTTTTTGAGTTCCAAAGTTGTTGAGCCAACTCTAATGTAATAAAATGAAAAATAAAATAATTCTAGGGTTGGTCAGCCTTAATGGCTAAATTTTTGAACCTTCTCGGGCAGTGGAGAATTGCCTATATAAGGAAGGCCCGTAGTGTTTTCTAGGGTAGTTTTGGGTAGTAATTTGAGGCTTTGTCTTACAGAATATTGTAAGGAAAATTCTCATGTGGCTTTTCATATTGTAATTCCACACTTGTGGAGATAATAAGAAGCCCATTTGTTGTTCTTGAAAATTGCTATTGTGTCTCTATTTTTATTGTGTTTGTGGTATTAAGGGGAGCACCCTTCATCAAGTGGTATCAGAGCAGGAGTTCTTGAGTGTGTAGATAGATCATCGACTGTGAGGCAATTTGCACTAGGACCATGGTTAGGGTTTTAGCAATAGCTCAAAAATGTCTCTACGAAGGGAATGTGGCTGAAGAGCCGAAGTTGTGTCTCTTGAGGTTAGAGACCTATAGAGATAAGTGCAAGCATTACAAGAAGACATTCGTAGAGGCATGAATCTTGACGTAAGAGAGGAAAGTGAGGATGAAGCTGAAGAAGAAGGAATTTTTTATCAGGAAGGAGAAGGCAAAATTTTGAACCAAGAGGAAGAAAGGCTTTTTCGAGCCATTTCCAAGATTGGGAAAAGACCTAAGATTGAGGTTCCTACATTTTCAAGAAATCTTAACCCAAAGGAATTGATTGACTGGATCAATGAATTAGAAGAATATTTTGAGTATGAAGATATCAAAGATTCTGATAAGGTCAAGTTTGTGAAGGCCAAACTGAAGGGTCATGCGAAAATCTGGTGGCAGGAGATTTGATTGGAGTGAAATAGAAGAGGAAAGGATAAAATCACAAGATGGGATCTAATGGTAGATAAATTAAAGAGACAATTAATTCTTGTTGATTATGAGCTTAATCTACTGAAGAAAATTCAAGGTTTGAAGCAAGTAGGGAGATCTACTTAGAAGTATATAGAGGAGTTCTATACAATCCTCATTAGAATGGGCCATGCAGAAGCTGATAAGGAGAAAGTTTCCTATTACATAAATGGGTTGAGGCCAAGCATTCAGGAAGAGTTAAATTTGGTTCGAATGAACAATATTGAAGAGGCATACCAGTTTTCCCTAAAAGTATAATAAAATCTAAACAAGAAGTTTGAGAGAAGGCAAAGTGGAAGAGGTTGTGGCGGAAGATCTAGCGGATGGTCTTATGGAGGCCAAAATAAAGATCAGAAAAAGAAGGATGCAGCCAGTAGAAGTCAAAATCAGAGGGTAAATAATATCAATCATTTCCATTATCAGAATAATAGAGATCAAAGAGGAAGAGGAAGAGGACAATGACTAAGAAGAGGAGACTTTCATGGAACATGTTTTCACTATGGAGAAGGTCATAGGGCATATGAATGTTCACAATGCTAAGGATGGTGTTAGCATTGTTTATTTTCCTAGATCAAGACTCTATGTTTTAAAATTTTCATGGTTTAATAAAAGGGTCTTTTTATGTCTGGTTATGGCTACCCAATTAAAATTTTTACCCGTGTCCTCAATCTTTCAAAGGAACTGGTTCATTTTGTTCCTTAAACCCTAGGTGAGGTCTTGTTTCTAGTCCTAAATATTCGTTGTGAAAAGAAACCCAAGGTCTTTAAAAAACATATATATAATTGTTCATTACATTTTCTAGCCACTTAAGTTCTTTTTTTGTACATGTCCTAATTCATCATCAGGCGGGGCCAAATCCTTTAAGTTCATTTTACCTAGCAGTCCTGTTTAATATTTCCTAAGTCTAAATCCCTGACAAAATTTTAATATTTCCTAAGTCCTAAAGGTTAATTTTTCCTAAGTCTCAGCATTTTTCAAACCTTGCTAAAATCCCTTTTGATCTAACAGTGTGCGTGATCCCGCAATGAAAAGTTGATCAAAGATTATCCTTCGAGGGATCGCGGCAGCTGTCAGATGCTCAAATCAATGAAGATCAAATTAAGTGGGACCATCATTTTTAAGACTTCTATCTACCGTCAAATTTTTTCAATCTAATGGTTCATATTTTCTTGGTCCCGACTGTCAAGAATTTAAGATATTATCAGATCCCTTTTAATCCTATGATTGGTGTAATGCCTTAATGAAAAGCTAATCGATACTTACCGATCACAGAATTGTGCCAGCCATTCAATCTTCTAGTCAGCAAAAGGATGATGACATTGGGGCCGAAAGATAAAGGCTTGTAAAGGTTCTGAAAAGTTTCTTTTGATCTAATGGTTGTCGTAATGCCTTGATCAAAAGATGAAAGGAAAATAGTGATCGCGAGATCACGCTTACCTTCTGATCGTCTAGGTTAATAAAAGGTAGGTTAGTGTGGTTAGAGTCAAGTAAAATAGAGGAAGTCATTGGATTAACTCAATCCAATGATGATTGCAGAACCTAAATGATAAGTGGGGCCAAAGGATACTCAGTTTCAATTACCGTTGGATCTAATCTGATTGGATGAAAGGCGTGAAGCCTCAATGAAAAGTTGATCAAAAGTTACTAATCAAGGGATCGCGATGATCATCCGATGTATTTCAAAAGAAGATCAATGGTACTGTTTTAAACTTTCTTTCTTTGGTGTAAAATGTTTCCTACCTGTTGAACTGCAAATTTTTAAATTTTCAAAGAAGTAATGATAGGAACGTGTGGCTTGGTTGTGAAGAGTTAATATTTTTTGCATACACAATATATGATTCGACGTTCCTTTTTTAGAAACAAAAGCTACAAAATTTTTAGAGCAACTAAGTAGAGTGAAATTGTAGAGCGTCTTGTATTTTTTGGCAAATTATTTATCGGGTGAGTGATTCTCTGAACTATTGTGTTTCTGCCATCGTTTATCTGCAAATTCTGTTGTTAGGGTTTGGAAAGAAGGGTTTTATGTGAATTCTTGGTTAAGTTGAATTTAAAAAACCCAAATTTTTAAGATGGCACCGAGAAGAGAATTCAAGGGAAAGGTAGATTACTAAGAGAGTTCTTTATGTAATGATTTTTTGGAATAACTTGATCATTCGACAAATGAATCATCTAAATTGAAAGAACTTGTGCCCAAAAACCCTTAGCTTAGGGTTGCAAATGGATTATATGATAAGGGTAATTATATAAGAGATGCAAACATTGGTGTCTCTAGTTTGGTATTGTTCAGGGTAGGGTTTGGACAGAGACATGCATTTTTCCCTAGTAGTAATGTATGGAAGTTTGACGTAGGGAAACTGCTAGTCCCAAATGTTTTGATGGATAGTGATATTTTTCTCCAAGTAGCTAAGAATTATGACCATGTAGCAAGAGTGCTCAGGGATGTGAATGGAATCCCTATGATAACTATTACTGCTAATGAAATTAGAGAGGTTTTATGGTTGAGTGAGCCTTATCATGCCCTGGAAAAAATAGATTTTGATGAACTTAGGGAATTTTATGAAGCACAAAGGGACTATCTCAGGAGTGGTCCTTTGAGGGATTTTTTTGACAAGGTAGGAGAATTGACAATCTCCCACTTGTTGTATACATTACATAAGGGTCAATACGTAGCCACATAAATGAACAAGGAAATAATCCCTCCTAGCACATACACCATCATGGACCAAAGTACACCATGTGCTCCATCCAAGTACCCACAACAAAATCAAAGTATCCACCATCTCATACATGAATGATCCCACCTCCTATTATGTCAAAGCCACATGACATACATAGAAGTCATCCAAAGATAAATCCACCCAACCTCTAAGGTATATCAAGTGAATCCCAAAACAACATATCCAACCTGTAACCTGCAACCACAAGCCTCAAGAGAAATACCTGCCACATACACACCAAGAATCTCCCACTGCAAAGGTAATGTCAAATCTGAAAATAATCCACTCACAACATCTCATATAAATGAAACCATGTAGTATCAACGACATTGTTAAAATGATAAAGAACAAAATATGGAATTGCAAGGAATTGTTTAACTCAAGAGCTAGGAGTAAGGAAAAATACCATGAATTAGCACAAGAACTAGGAGCATACACCAAAAAATAAGCAAGGAGGAGACAAGATTTTGAAAGGGGAAAGCAAAGAAAAGCCCTTGTGAATTATGAATGAGGCATGAAAAGCCTAAAGAGAGAGAGAAAGAATATGAGCAAGGAGCTCAATACAATATGATAGAACTACAAGAGGAGAGAAATTGTGTGAGAGAAATGTGAACAAATTAGTGAAAAATGTGTGGAGAAATATCTCTTTAAGTAGAGATGAGTGAAGGATTTTGCATGTAACTCCCTATGTGAATGAGTGCCACATTCATACTTGTGTGTGAGACAAGTGTGAGATTCCTCTTAAGGAGGAATATATGTTTTCCTTATTAAAGGAATTACAAATATGACATGTCCTCCCACTTGGACTAGAGGACAAAATACATTAGGATACCTTGGTTTATCCTATTAAATACATAAATAACCAAGGAAAGATTAAATTCTAACACCCCCCTTTAATCTTTACTTGGGGTAATTACATCAAGGGATATCAAACCCAAATTATGACAATGAAATTCAAATTTCTTTCTAGAAAGAGGCTTTGTTAAAATATCTACAACTTGATCTTCACCCTTGCAATGAATGAGGGAAAATTTCTTTTTTGCAATGTGTTCTCTAATGAAGTGGTGGTGGAGAGAAATGTGCTTGGACTTTGCATGGTAAACTGGATTCTTTGCCAATGCTATTGCACTTTGATTGTCACAATACAAAGGTGTAGGTTCTTGTTGAGGTAGACCCAAATCTTCAAGTATTCTTCTAAGCCATAAATCTTCTTTAGAGGCATGAGTACAACTTTTATATTCTACTTCAGTAGAGCATAGGGACACAGATTGTTCTTTTTTACTTTTCCAAGAGATAGAACCTGAACCAAGAGAAAAACAATATCCAAAAGTAGATTTCCCATCATTGGGATCTCCACCTAGATCTGAATCAGTAAAACCTTTTAAAGAATAATCAGAATTTGCATCATAAAACAATCCTAAGTTAATAGTACCTTTAATGTAACATAATATTCTTTTAGCAATCTTGAAATGAGTTTGTTGGGGTTTTGACATGAATCTTGAAACTAAACCAACACTAAAAGATAAATCAGGTCTAGTGAGAGTTAAATAAATTAGAAAACCTACAAGTTCTCTATAAGGAGTAGCATCAATAAAAGGAGATTACATATCTATCATTAACTTAGTTCCTAAATCACATGGAATTGAAACATGATTAGCATCATTCATATGAAATCTATCTAGAAGGTCCTTAGCATATTTACTTTGAGATATAAAAATACCTTTAGAAGTTTGCCAAATTTGCATTCCTAAGAAATAATGTAGGAATCCTAAATCTGTCATTTGAAATTTTTGGTTGAGTTGAAACTTAATATCAGAAATTAAATGGTTAGAGCTGGAAGTAAGAATCAAATCATCAACATACAGAATGATAATAATAATGTCATCTTCACTATGCTTGATAGACAAGTTAGGATCATTTTTACTTCTTTCAAAACCTTGAGAAATAAAGAAAGCATTGATTTTGGAATACCATTCTCTAGGAGACTGTTTTAAACCATAAATAGACTTCTTTAGTTTACAGACTAAATGTTCATTACCTTGTTGAATAAAACCAAGAGGTTGAGACATATAAATTTCTTCATGCAAATCACCATTTAAGAAAGCACTTTTAACATCCATTTGGTGAATAGGCCAATTCATTTTAGCAGCCAAAGCAAGAACAACTTTAATGGTAGGCATTTTAGCAATAGGAGCAAATGTTTCATTATAGTTTATTCCTTCAATTTGAGAAAAACCACATGCAACTAATCTAGCCTTAAATTTACTAATTTCATTATTAGAGTTTAATTTAGTTTTATATAACCATTTACAAGAAACTAGATTCTTACCATGGGGTAAAGGAACAAGATCCCAAGTATTGTTAGAAATTAAACTATCATATTCTTCTTGCATAGCAGTTTGCCAATGAGGTTGATTTTTAGCTTGAGCAAAGGTTTGAGGATCATTGGAATTAGAGAGAGAAGACATAAGAGCATAATTGCAGTAATTTATCCTTCTAGGTTTAAGTCCACCCATTCTAGCAATATAATCATCACCTTCATTAAGTAAATCTTTAAACCATTTAGGATTTCTCCTAGAATTAACAGAAATATTACTAGGAGGAGTAAACATATTATTACCATCATCATCATCATCACTGCTACTACTAGAAGGAACAAAAGCATTAGAAGGGGTATCATTACTATCTATTTGTTCATCATTATCCTGTTTATTAGTATTATCATTAGTGTTAGGAGCTGAAACAGAAGGAATAGAAACTTTAGGAATAGGGTTGAGAGATGGAGGTTGGTCCTCCACAAGAACAATGTTGCTATGAGTAAAATCAGAATTTGAAATTTGAGAACAGTCATGGACACCATTTTCAGCAATGCAAACATCTCTAGCTATTTGAACTTTATTAGTAAGAGGATCATAAACTCTATAACCTTTAGAATTTTTAGAATAGCCAACAAAAATATGAGGTGAGGATTTAGGATCTAACTTTTTCCTTTTCTGTTTAGGTGTGTGAACATAAGTATTGGAACCAAAAATCTGTAAATGAGACAAATTGGGTTTTCTTCCTGACCAAACGTCTTCAGGAGTTTTATTTGGAAGGGCCTTATTAGGAGTTATATTAAGAATATAGGTAGCACATGCCATAGCTTCAGCCCAAAATTTATAATCTATATTTCTAGCATGTAAAAAACATCTAGCCATTTCTACTATAGTTCTATGCTTCTGTTCTACCACACCATTCTGTTCTGGTGTATAAGGAATAGTAAGCTCATGTTTGATACCAAAATATCTTAAGTAAGAATGAAAAGCATGATTCACATATTCAATACCATTATCAGTCCTAAGAATATGAATTTTACAACCACTTTGTCTTTCTACAAAAACATGAAATTCAGCAAAAGTATCAAGGACTTGATCTTTACTATGTAAGAAATAAATCCAAGTTCTACAAAAATAATCATCAACAAAAGTTAAAGCATATTTAGAGCTTGAAAGAGAAGTATTTTCCATAGGACCTAAGAGATCACTATGAATCAAAACTAACTTATTATTAGCTCTCCAAGATGATTTATGAGGAAAAGATTCTCTATGCATTTTACCACTCATACATCCATTGCAATCAAACTTAGAGGTAGTAAATTTAGGTAGCCCATCTACCATATTTTCTTTTTGCATTAACGAGATATAATCAGAATTTAAATGTCCTAGCCTCTCATGCCAAATGTGAAAATCAATAGTAGTAAGTAAAGAGTATCTAGGAGAGGAAATTGATAAAATTTAAAGAGATTATCATCATCTAATTTAGCATTAGCAACTATCTAATCAATGTTAGGATCAATGATATGACAATTCTTTTTATGAAACTCAACCTTATAATCTTGGCATAATTGAGGAATAGAAATAAGGTTAGCTTTCAAATCAAGAACATAAAGGACATCATGTAATTTACCATTTGGAACAGAAACATTACCAGTTCCTTCAACTTGACAGCAATAATTATCAGCTAAGGAAATAGGAATATTCAGAGAATCAGGTTGCAAAGAGTCAAAAAATTCCTTATGAGATGTAACATGTTGAGATGAACCACTATCTACAATCCATTCAAGTGGTTTAGAAGCATTAAAACTAATAGTAAAAGTAGAACGAGAGTGATTTCCATTAGGTTTGCTATTTGAGTAATTTTGAGAATTACGTTGATCATCTTTTTGTTTCTTAAAACAGTTATGAATTAAATGACCATCTTTACCACAATAGATGCAATAAGGCCTATTTGAATGATTATTATTATTATTATTATTATTATGACAGTTATTGGAATTATTATTGTTATTAGATCTTTGATAATTGTGGTTATTAGTTAAAGTATTAGAATTGTTAGGTCTTTGATGATTTTGATTATTATTTGAATTGTTAGATCTTTGATGATTTTGATTGTTATTTGAATTATTATTAGAAGATCTATTATTATTATGAGATTGAGAGACATATGCATGTTCATTAGATTTAAGTATGCCAAATTGAATTAATTTAGCTTCCTCTTGACGCAACATATTTTGAAAAATAACATAAGTTAATTGAGTTGCTAAAGAAGGAATACTAACTGAGAATAAATATTTGTAATAAATTGCTGAAACTACCTAGGTATACATTTACAAATTATTATGTGAATTATCCTTAAATCAGATAAATTTACTTGTAACCCAATTAATAAAACTTTAATGGAATCAAATTTAAGCAAAAAATCATCAACAAAGTTGAAATCTGTATACCTAAGATCTTCAAGTTGGTCTTGAAGCTAGATTTTACAGGTCTCATCTGCACTGTCATAGGTGTTTTTCAGAATGTCCCAAGCCTGATGGCCTTCTGAACAAGATGAAATTAGAACATACAATTTGGGACTTAAGGAGATTCCAATTAAACCAAGTGCTTCCTCATTTTTAGTCTGCCAGGCATCTTGGTCAGCTTGAGAAGTAGTGGGTGCTAGTTTTGAACCGGCAGTAGTGGCAATATCTAAAATGTGCCTAAGTCTAAGTATGAAAGTCATGTGAATTTTCCATGCATGGTAGTTGGTACTGGTTAATTTAATTTCTGGCATTAGGGTAGTTATGATGGAAAATAGGAATTGAACGTAAAGGACAGGGAAACTTGAAAGGAAAAAACTTTAACAAAGTTGAAATAGAGAGCAGAAAAGAACAAGATTTAAACTAGCTGATCTTGCATGCAATAGCAGAAAGCTATATCAGCTTTTGCCACAGAGATTTGCAAGGAAAAAGCAAAAAAAAACTTTTTAAAAAAAAACTTAAGGCCTACAAGAGCAAATAGATCCCGGTTAGTCTATTATGGATTAACAGATAACAATGAGATTTGCTTGCAAACAAGAAAAAAGGAAAAGAAAACTATAGCAAGTAAAAAAATTGAAGGAAAACTTAAAAAGAGCAACGCGAACCTGCAAAACAAGGGTTAGAACCTAAATACTAACAAGAAAAAAACTAATCTAAACCTACAAGAAGGTGTTAGAGGAAAAAAATATCCAGATTGAAGCTAAATTAAAAGCTATAAAGAGAAGAAACGTTATGAGAAGAAAACCTAAGGTGAAGAAAGTTAAAACTAGCTATAATGTGTCACTATTAGCGTTAAAACTTTATGCAGGAAACGTAAACTATGATATGAAAGGAAAAAACAATTAACTAACAATTAACAAACTTAGAATGGTGATATGAAATCAAAGCAACTTAACTAAGCGCTGGAAACACTATCAATGCAAAATTAACGTTAAGAATAAAGGTTAAATGCGATGGCTGTGAAATTAATAAAAAATGTTAACCTACAACTAAAAAGCGTTAACATTTTTTAGTGGCAAGAATGGTGTATATAAAAAATGGATTCAAACGAGTTTAACTAAAATAACATGCAAGATAAAACTAATAATAAGATAGTTGATATAATGTAATTTGAAATGAAATGAGACAACCTTAGCACTACGCATGCAATCTAAAACATACGCATGCAAATATACGGATATCAAAAGAAGAAAAAAATGCATGCAATCTAAAGATGAAACAATCTAAAATATACGCATGCAGTCCTCAAAGTTACTGCAATGCCCACAATAGATAATAGCAAGCGCACTGCACCAAAACAGGTATTAAAATATGCAATGCCCACAACAGATCGATACCAATTAGAATTTAACTTTGAACAATCGATACCAATAAACCTTGCAAATAGAGATAGATTTTGCCTATTAAAGATAAATGAAATGTCTCAGATTATCAACATGCAAAATGATAACACCCCTGGTTATAACTAAACCAGTATGCAAGGGAAAACCACATGCAGCAAAGATGCAACCAGTTTCGATTGAAACAAAGATTAAAAAAACCAAAAAAAATGTTAATCTTAAGAAACTAAAAAATGCACGTATAAATAGCGATCACAAACCAGGCGACTTTAACCCTTCTAATCACGGAAATAATGAGGTGGACTAGAGAGAACAAAAAAGAAAGGAAATAGAACTCAAAAAGGCAAAAACTCAACACTCTAAACATAGGCACAAATCTAATTGGACAACAAGTGCAAATCCAAGATCTAAAACAAAAGCGATTAAAAACTAGAACTCTCTTCTACAAAAAAAATGACTGATAAGACAAAAGAATCAAACAAACACACAAAGAAGCCAAAGACCGGTTATGAACAGAAATTAAAAAATGATATTAAAGATACCGCATGCAAAACTAGTGGAGGCAGGAGATTGTCTTGACAAACAGCGCAACTATTAAAAATGTATGCAAGTGAAACTGGCCTCCTGGGATAAGAAACGTCTTGCGGCTAGGTTTCGAAGGCAAAGGGCAAACACAAAAGGAAAATGCCTCAACTAATTAACGTCGGGCTTAGAAAAAACAACTGCAAGCATAAACGAAGATTGCACAAGCCTCGAAGCAAATAATAATAAATAATAACAGCGAAAAGAAACCAGAGGAGTTAAACCAGATTTCATGGAAACAAGAGGAACGAAAATGATAAGAGTTGATAACAATACAGCGAAAGATGTATAAACAAATAACAATAATGCTATCTACGCAAAAATGCTACCAGATCTTGCAAAATAAAAGAATTTTAAAACATGCAAGGAATGATATGCAAAAAAAACTGCGAAACACAGACGAACTAATGCTCATTGCCTTTTCTATGTGTGAAATATTGGGTGAAAAAAGTTTCTAATTGGATGTGCAGAGCGAAAGATAGCAACTTATAATAATAGATAAAAAATGCATTCATAAAAAACTGCAACGGAGACAATGATAACAAATTTGAAATATTAGATAAAAAACGTATGCAACTAAAATTAGTAACAATAATAACAATGCAACTAAGATTAGTAACAATGATAACAAATTTGAAATGAATCTATACATGCAATAGCCAAAATTTTGAAAAAGAATTGAAGTATAAAACATTTTAAATTTTTAAAAGATTAAAATGAGATTAATTTATAAATCCTTTTAGAATAATGAAATATTTATAATGAAAAGAAAATTAAACGTAGAAATGTAGATAACTAATATATTGATAAAACCTGCACCAAATATAAGGTTAAATATTGAAAATGTGACTACAATGAAATTGCATAAAAATACGTAATAAAATAACCAACTATAGAAACTAGGTTTGGCGGTAAACCAGCCAAACCCAAAAAAAATTTTCAATTTTTTACTTAAGAAGATTAAAAGGATTAGTAAAATCTCTCTCAAGAGTCTCCAATTTGGAGTGCTCCAAAATATGATACCTCCTCCACCTGTACACTCAAAATGAGATTAAACCAACCTGCTCTAATACCATGTTAAAATGATAAAGAACAAAATATGGAATTGCAGAAAATTGTTTAACTCAAGAGCTAGGAGTAAGGAAAAATACCATGAATTAGCACAAGAACTAGGAAGCATACACCAAAAAATAAGCAAGGAGGAGACAAGATTTTGAAAGGGGAAAGCAAAGAAAAGCCCTTGTGAATTATGAATGAGGCATGAAAAGCCCAAAGAGAGAGAGAAAGAATATGAGCAAGGAGCTCAATACAATATGATAGAACTACAAGAGGAGAGAAATTGTGTGAGAGAAATGTGAGAGAATTGGTGAAAAATGTGTGGAGAAATATCTCTTTAAGTAGAGATGAGTGAAGGAGTTTGCATGTAACTCCCTATGTGAATGAGTGCCACATTTATACTTGTGTGTGAGACAAATGTGAGATTCCTCTTAAGGAGGAATATCTATTTTTCTTATTAAAGGAATTACAAATATGACATGTCCTCCCACTTGGACTAGAGGAAAAAATACATTAGGATACCTTGGTTTATCCTACTAAATACATAAATAACCAAGGAAAGATTAAATTCTAATAGACATCCACAACAATATGCAACATATAAACCAATATCCTATAAGAACAACTCTCACAACAATTCTCTAGCACTCTCCCAAGTTCTCCACAACCAAAAAAGCAAAGAGATAAAGGAGTAACCATGTCATCTCTCACATGACACACATGAACACAAACACTGATCACAAACTCCAACTAATCTCAAAACCAAATTAAGTGAAACCGAACATCCAGGAAGATACCCAATACCAAAGAGACCATGAAAATCATAACATGTACCATGTCTTTCTACACATGGGTCTCTAGATGCAAACTGTTCCAAGTATGATCTACCCCATAAAACCCCAAACAAGAAGCCACAACAACACCCAAACCATACCATATAACCAATCATGGTTATAAGATTCTCACAAGATCAAGATAAAACTCATAACCATTCCTAAATCAAGGAATATGCCCAATATAAATAACCATCTCCCAAAACTCAAACATGATGATAGCATAATAAAAAAATATGCACAAGGAGATAGTCAATGCCAAAACCATCTCTCAAATGAACCCTCTAGAACTAACTCACACCATAGCTCAAGATCTATGAAAGATAAGCATAAAAATAATGTACCTGAGAAGAAACAAAGGGCTATACCTCTCAAGTAGTAAACCATTGAGTAGACCAAGAGTGGGGAATGAGAATTTCCATCAAGATATCCAAGTCTCCAACCAAGACTAATCTAAGAACACTCTCCTCTCAAGTCCATATCAAGTGAATTCTCCTCGGTCTTCCTGTTGAAACCATCAACTATCCCAAGACATACATCTCTAATCCCATGAGAAAATCAGCATCACCTCTATCTCTAAGTATCCATGAGCACTTATAACCAATCAAACAATGCCAACTCCAAATTCAACATAGCAATATCATGAAGTATCTAGCAAATGAGCAGTGTACTCAATACCAAGAAACTAAATCAAGATCAATGTCAAAAATCCAACCTAGGAATCATGATCATAAACATGATAACTATGATCTAAACCATCTCAACCAAAGAGATACCATGCTCTACATGAACATACCATAATATTCCAAAACTCTAAATGCATATCAAGAGTATACCATGACATAATAATGAAACCATCTTTAAAAAAAGGATAAAATGTCAAATGAAAACATAAACCACACCTCTACTAAGGACCCCATGAGTCCTCAAGATGTAACCATATCCACACACCATGAAGAACCATCTCTATACACCATGAAGATAACAAGTGCACCATGCAAATATAAAAGATGCTCTGCAGCGACAAGATCTAAGACACCCTCCAATATCTGCAAACACTAAATCCATATCACTACCAACAACTCCCACTCAACTATGGTACCGAGTCACCCATGGAATCATGATATTCATCTCCTACATGAATATCCTCTAGTCTACCACACACAACCAAAGTGTTAGTACCAAGTAAAACCTAGATCTCCAAACCAAGAAGATACAAACCAAACCAAGAACCAATCCTGCACTGCCACCTCATCACTGTCACAAGCTCCCATTGAACCGTGTATCCAAGCTATCCATGACATCATGATGAAACCATCTTCCAACATGAGAATCAACCAAGGCATCAAACCATCAAAGAACTCAAAGTGCACAAACATGAGCTCCCCAAAATAAAACCAAAATAACCATGATCCTCAACCAAGAAGATATGCTGCCATAACCAAATTAGGAATCAAAAAAAATAATCATCAACCAAAAATACATGTCAGCATAACATAGTCATCCATAATCCTCCACCATGACTGTACCTTGTAACAACATCTCATCCCTTCTACATGAAGACAAATCAGAAAATCATGTCACTAAGGGCATAGACAACTCAAATCCAAGCCACAAATATGAATATGCATCAATAATGAAAGATCAATGAGAAAAGATAACCCATATCCAAGCCATAAATGCAACTTGTAAGTATAGATCACTTACAACACTGCACAACTTGTAGATCCAATAAGTCATCATGCATATCCAAATTAAACACTGATAACCATATCATCATGAGACCAATCTGAAATATAAGCTAAGTATACAATAACATCAAATCCAAATCTCCAAAATAAACCATGTCATAAACTTACAATGTCACCATAGTCAAAATAACTCATAAACCTGTTCAGATCAATATATCAGTAAATAAACCATGCCAAACCTACACCAAATCTGAACAAATGTGTAGAGCGAGCTCCAAGAGCTTTTCATTGTCTATTCGAAGTCCAAAATCTGACTCTGTATGCCCAAATTTGTGCTCAAAATAAATAACATCTAACTTTCAGGCTCTTAAAACCTAAAAAAATGTTCACAGAATCAAACCTATACCAAGTTTTAGTGCTCTGAATTAGCTTTCCAATGACTATAAGAAGTCCAAAATTTGATATCTTGAGTGAAAGTTATGGTCATTTTACCAAGAAATTTTTTTTACCATTTTCACTGTGTGTATTTTTTGTGATGAAAATTCTGATGAGATTAAATCTGACGGCCGTCACGGGCTAAAACTAAAAAACCTTTTGCATTTTATATCAACATGGCCAAACTAGGGCACATTTTCTATCAAAATTCATGGAAAGGCCAACCCGGATCCAATGGTGAGGTGCATTTTTGCCTAGGAGGTCATCTTTGAAAACTACCCTCCAAAACCCTTATTTAAATGAAACAATCCAAAACCCTTTTCACCAACAATTTTCCATGCCCAAAATCTGCCAACAACCCATCATAACAGCAAACCCAAAACCCTCAAATCTGAAATAAACAACCTATGACACCCATATATCTTGCCCTTTTCTTTTATTCTTTCATGCATTCCCATAGATTCAATCTAGGGTTACAACAACAAAAAACCATAGATCTAATACCACTTGATAGGAAACTTGCATACAACAATATGATATTTCCACATAACCCATTATAGATCTAAAGAAAATAAACACTTAAAATCTACATGCAAGAGAATAGACAACATAACCACAAAATGTGACAGAAGATATATCCTAAGAAGCCCTCATGAGGGAAAAAAACCCAGCCTCCAAAAGCATCCATCACCATGTATTATTCAGCAAAACAACATTACAATACAACCATGGAAGCCTTCAAAGCCCTAGCCACAACCAAGCAATCTATGTGAACAAGCATGAATCCACACATACCATGTCATGCTTCCAACCTTCACAAATGCTACCTTTGGCTAACCTGTTTCCACCTGTCTTAGTACCTCAACACCTACCCTTATGGTTGCTTCTATATAAACAAGCTCCCACAAAACCACCAAGTGGTATTACATAAACCATGTGCTAAAACCATGTCCTACTAAACCCTATTGACCCACATTTAATATTGGGTACTTTATTTACTTTATTTTCCCAATATTAAATAATTACATCAAATAATATCACAATGTTACAATACAACTCATAAAGAATATTCCAATGGAATCCTTACATGTTGCACGTCCATCTAGGTGCAATATTTACATAATAAAATGAAATAATACAATAATAAACATTATTATCCAAGGTGTACAACACCATTTTCTCAACACCTAATACACCAGAGCCCATCAAGCTAGATTACTTTAATCTAAAGGAAAAGGGTATGTATTGGCCTTTATGTCAGGTTTTTTGTGAGGATTCAAAAGTAGAGATGCTATTCCATTACATGTTCATGATGGCACAGATCTTGCACCCCTTCCTGGTGGTAACTTTTAATTTTTCCCCTTTACTTGTTGAATCAATACATAATGGATTAATGAGAATTCAGAGCTCTACGGTAGATAGATCTTTTGGTTGGTATTCTTTGTTGATTCACATGTTCCTTTACAAGGGTTCAGATTATTTTGAGAAGGAAATGAAATTAATAAAAGAAAAGGATGGTGAGGAAATGTCAGTCCAGTTGTGGAACCTGAACATGACATGGGATAAGAATGAGGCTAGTTTTATAACTTTTGATAGATGCTTTGCATCTAGACTTAGGGCCATGTTATTTTTGGAAAATCCAAGAATTCCAAAGGCATTTTTGGATTTTCTTAGGCCAAAAAAAATTGGTAATGATATCAAGATAATGCATAATTGGGGATATATCATTTTATACCCTATTTCAACTAGTTTCAAGGTATATGGTTTAAGGGGCACTCCATTTATTTTTCCATACCAAGTTCCTTTGAAGGTTCACATAGAAGAGATCTTGAGGTGGATTGGAGGATTGCAAGATATGGCTCTCACTGGGAAAGGTAGGGGATCAATCTTTCCAACCATTACCATAGAACATCAATTTTTTATCATAAAGGGTAGATGGCTACACTTGGGTAAGGTTTTGAAACCATACCATATGGTCACATCATTTGCAAGGTCTGTAGATCCTGAGCAATTCTATAATGACATCTTTCAAAGGAGGACCAGGTGTGCTTCCATGGATCATATTTTTAACTTCCCTGAGGATATAATCATAAATGTTTTTGATTTGCAAGAGAAAGAGATTGGGAAGGAGAAATGGCTAGTGTATAGAAAGACACTAGATTGTGTGCAGCATTTTGTCAAGGAGTATGATCCTTTGAAGGACTTCAAACCTCTTGAAAAGAAGATTGAAGCTCTTATGATCCATTTTGAGGGTATAATGAAAACCCTAAACTAGAAAAAGGAAATGGTAATACAATCAAAGACAGAGAGGGCCAAATTTGTATTGAGTAAACTGGCATTTGCGATAATGGTGCCTCCTGGTAGATACATGGTACAAAGGAAGGCTAGATATAGTGTGGTAGGCCAAGGCATAACATACACCAAGACAGCCATAGAGTAGAAGATATCCCTTCTTCTTCCATGGGAGTAGAAATGCAAGAAAAAATAGAGGAGCCTCCCATTTCACTAGAGAAGAGACCTATTGATGTGGATTATGATTCTCCACCTCCCCCAAAGAGGAAAAAAATTGAAGAGAGGCCACAACAGAGTGAGGTTTTCTATTACCCTCCCAATCTCCCCTAAATATTATGGATCAACAAGAGATAATAGAGAAATTACAAAGGATGGGGAGCCTAGGTCAGATCTTTATGACCTATGAAGAAATTGATGGAGTCCCTTACCCTCCTAAAGTTGTAGAGATGGACTTGATTGTTAGTGAGATAGCAGGAAAAGAATTGGATTATGTAACAAAGAAGGCTTGTGATGAGTTCCTTGCAAATGATGCCTTTGTTAAGGCTAGGGCTTTTGTGCAGTTCCTATGGTGGACTCGCCTTGGTCAATTCAAGGAAACCTGTGAGAAAAAATAGGAAGAACATCTGGAAAAGGACCTTTCCATCATTGAAGATGAGATCAAGAAAGAAATACTTGAAATATTTGAGAAGGTTACCCCAAAGAAGGGTAGAGAATTGATGAAGAATGTAGGGGTACTCATCCTTCTTGAATGGGACATTTTTGATGAAGTTGTCTTAGATGCAATCAGGAAGAAAACCAAGCCAGTACACAAAACTAGGAAAGAAGCTGAGCAAGCCATCAAGGGTGTCATATTAAATGATGACCATCAAGATTTGGTTATGTGGTCTCTAAGAAGAGAAGAAGGAAATAAAGGTAAAAAAATTGTCAGGGGTGACTTTTTTGGCAGTTTATTGGTAAAATGAGTTAGTGAGACTTCAAGAATTGAAGCCTCAGAGTTAGCATAAGAAACTACCAAGCTTAGCATGAAGGTGGTAGAGAAAGAGGCCAAGGAAAAAGAAGAGCTTACAATAAAATTGAAGATTGTCCTTAGGGCCTATGGTGAAATGAAGAAAGAGGTGAGTGAGAAGCATAGAATAATTATCGAATTGAGGAAACATCTTGGAGGGAAGTTGCAAATTCAAATACCTGAACAATTACATATTTCTTCTTCCCCTGTTGGGCCTTCATCCTCAACCCCTATTATAGAGTACCCTCCTTCCCCTTTGCCTCCATTTACTCATGAAGAGGTTATGATTGAAAGAGAAATGTTGAAGATCATAGAAGATAACTAATTGAAAAAGGTAAGAGATTAAAGAGTGAAAGGAAGATTTTCATGGAAGGAAAAGTAGAGATTGACATGAAGTATGAAGAGATGCTTAGGGACACAGGTTTGCAGTTTTTTGAGGGCATTGAGACAAAAGGTATTTACACAATTGATGAAAAACTAGTAGAAATTTTAAATTCTTTTAAGGGGGAAAAGGCCATTGGTGAACCAATTTTGGACAGGTGGATCTTGAGGCAAGACAAAATAAAATTATTTTATTCTTTATCAAAGGTTGGACAGGATACAGATGCAACAATAAAAATTTACTCACAAGGTGTTTAAAAACTTGTTAGAGTTTAGAGTTAGGAGAGAGAATATTCAGAGGAAGGCATTAGTTTTAAAAGGTGAATATTCTAAAGCCTGTTTTGAAATGTTTCCTAGTATTTTCAAGAAAAATGGAGAGTTGAAGGACAAAATAAAATGGCTCAAAAAATTGGATGATGAGATGTCAGTAAGGATGAGTAGTATTTTAAATATGGATAGTAACGTTCTTTTATTTCAAACAATAGAGAGTATTGAAAATGCTAGGACACATTTTGGTTTCCTAAATAAAGAGGTTCAACGAGTAAGAATTGATTGGGACATTTTGATAAAGAAGAGGGATGAGGTTGTTTCTTTTCCTTGGCCCAGTGGTGAATTTTTTAAATCTTGGGAAGATAAATATGCCTCAGAAGAAGTGAATAAAGAAGGAGTCCCCACTTATGCTGCAATAGGTGGCACTTCCCCAGTTTCTTAAAAGAAACAAATTGCAAGGGTAAATTTTGTACAGAATAATGAGTACAAGGACACCACTTGGCAGGAGTAAAACTATTTTTGGAAACTGTTGCAAGAGCTTGGTGAACAAATCAAAGGACATTTTTGTAAAAGTTGCAACATAGCAGTTATTTTGTACTTCTTGTCTTTTGTCTTGTCTGATGTGACTTTTTGTCATTTTCCTAAATGATTCATATCTTGTTGTAATTCTTATTCTATAAAAGGATTCCCAAGATCATTTAGAAGGGTTGGAACTTGGATAGTATTTTTCTTACAAGTTTTGGGTCAAGAATATAGTAGACTGTATTAGGTTGTATTATTACAGAGAATAGCAAGTTTCTTGGTTTTTGGCTATTATTGTAGTATTGTATATTTTTAAAGCATAGTGTATACACGAAACATGATTTAGTATATATGAATACAAAAAATCTAGGGTTTACATCTCTCCTTTGTGTCTATTTCTTTGAGTTATGAAATTTTGGATTCATTGCATAGATTTTATCTATGTATGTGTTTATTTTCCTCTACTTTGATCTGAGATCAAATTAAATAGCTCTGGATATAACATAGATTCATTTTGGTCTACATAAGGATTTCTATAAGTAGTATGAATCTTGTGATAAATTGATCAATAATTTCATAAGGTGGTAATATTTTGGGGATCCTGAATCATTGACTTTAGTTGATTTATATATTCTTTATATGCAGTAAAAGTATTTCCCAATAGATAAGGCACTGGCAAGGAATGAGTTTATTTTGCAATGATATGTGCTTAGTAGGTTTTGGCTATATTCCTAATATTGATATAAATCTGTCAAGATCTTTAAGGTATTGTGGCCTGCAAGTTGTATCTCATTAATGGTAATGGAGAATCAATAAATGAATGGTTATCATTTAGTATTTTCTTATCACAATCTGTTATTTAATTTGAATCCAGTTTGAAGTTGTAGAGTGAAGTATATTTTGTTGGATTAGGAGCACCCTCCTTAGTTTTGCAGAGCCAAAAGTGCAGAGGGAAGTCTTGTCCCTATAGTTGGTCCAATCATCCCAGATTTTTCATACTTGGAACTGACCATTCCTGACAATCTATCTATGGATGTATTGGTTTCTTTCATAAGCATAAAGTCCATTTTGAGGAACCAACAAAATGGCGACTTTACTGGGGAAAAAACATAACAAAGTCTTAAAATATTTTGAGAATCTCTAGCTTTCATATATTGTCAATATCATAATATCTAGATTGATTTAGCCCATCTGAGTCATCAACAAAATGGCAACTCTACTGGGGAATTGAGATGAAATAATTATGTTGAACTTATATTAAGATCTCTGGTGTTATAAATTGTGTCAAATAACACAGGTACAAGTTGAGCTAGACTCTTGGCCTTCTTATTTGTCTAAACCACTCAATTACCATTGAAATACAAAGTTGTATTTTTCTATCCCATGGTATTGCGCTATTAGTAAATTTTTTTTGGGATTTTCATGATTTCTTTTCCTATTATTCTTTTGTCTTAAGATGTTCATTTACTTAGATTATTGAGCTAGTGTTACATCTCCCAATTTGTATTGGGTTGCGACTCTAAGAATCTCTGTAGCAGTGTTGAGTAAAACATATATTGTATTTACACTTTCTCAGATATGAGTTATAGGAATACCAGAGCTTGGAGGAAAGATCATCCTAAAGATAAATTGGAGGGTGATCTTCCAAGTAGCTCTAGGGTTGGTCAGCCAAGAAAAGGCAAGGTTGATAAAAGTGTATCTCAAGCCTAGAGACAAAAAAGGAATACTAATTAAAATGAACTAATCCACCCTAGCCAAGAAGGAAATTCTTATGAATATGAAGAGACTATGGATTTAGGATTGGATGCATATGATGACTACTATTCTCCTCATTCCAAAGGAGAGGAGGGAATACATCATATTAAAAAAGTGACAAATAGTGAGTCTCAGGGGAAAATTAGGAGATCAAGAAGTAAAAGAAGAGGTGGGGAAGGAAGAAATGCACCTCCTACCTAGGGATATTCACCTTGTGAAATCCCCCGTGACCCAAGAGACAAGCAAGATAAATTTCTTGTTGAAGCTTCAAAATCTAAAACTACTCTCCCAAACTCTGTGGATATTTTTGAAGAAGTTTACAATTTGGAGAGAAGAATCTAGAAGAAGATTGTCATCAGGAAACAAAGAGAAAAAGAAAAGGAGGATGAGCTAAGACAAGATCAAATTAAATCAGATAAATTAAGAAGGCATTTGCTAACCTTGGAAGTAATAAATGGTGTTAAAACACCTAGAGAAAATAATGAAGAACCTGTTATCCGTCCAGTTGTTGAAATTAGAAAACCTAAGGATAAATGTAAGTAGGTTGCAATAGGGATTTTGATTAATGAACCTATCAGTAACAAGGTTCCAATAAATCAGCTATCCAAGTTAGATACTAATCTTGAAAGGGCTAAAAGAGAAAAGGAAATCTTAGCCAAATAATTAGAGAAGGCAGAACTGGAGGCCATTGCTTTGGAAATGAAGAAGAAAATTAATTTTCTTAGGCAGTCTTCAGGACCTTCTAATGTGGTCACTTCTACTTCAGTACTTGGTGGAAATTCTAGAAACTCTTCTAAGCAGACAACCATTATCCCACCACTAGTTGGTGCTAATGTTGCTAATACATCAAACAACAAATCATCTACTTCTCAAAATGATGGATCACTCTAAAGAAGACCAGTCCATGTGGAAAGGTATAGGAAACTTCTCTTTAATGGTATTCTTAGTTACCCCAATTTAATTCCTAAGGAAATTAGAGAAAAACTTCCTAAATTTACTGGTAATAATGTTTTTACATGTGAAGAGCACTTAAAGAAATTTATTGATATGATAGATGATTATGAAATTGAACATGAGGATGTAATTATGAAATTATTTGTTCATGGGTTGATTTTATTAACTATTTCAAGGATCAATATGGTGACAAAACAAATAAAGGTTTCATGTTAAATGACTTCAATAATATCAAGAAAAATAAGAATGAAGAAGTCCTTGAATTCAATGTAATATTTCAGAAGGCCATGCATAAGCTTTTCCAAGTAATGGTGTTGGATGAGAAGGTATGTCTAGCAACATATTTAAATGCTTTTGATGCTAATATGGGCTACCTTCTCTGGGAAAAAAATCCTAGAACTATCAGGGAAGCTCAAATATTTGTTGTGAATATTGAGAGTAACAGAAGGGTATCAAGAAAACTAGGTAGAAGAGAAGACCCTAGGCCTCCTAGGTTTGGAAAGAAGGAATCAGATAAATCCTATAATGTAAAATCCAAAGAGGATGATAATTTGAAGCAAATCTTGAATTCTTTGAAGGATTCAAATCCTGGTGAAAATACAAATAACAGGGATCCAAATAATTAGAAGCCTTCTTTCAACAATTTCAATAGACATCCAAGATTGTATAATATAATAATGACAAGTCTTAACACTAATATAATAATGACAAGAATTTGATAATAATGACAAGTCTTTTCAACAAAGACTATAAATAAACCAGAGGATTTGGAGGAAATAAATTTAGGGACAGATGGAGCCCATATATTGGAGGAAAGTTGTCTCCTAGAATAAGAAATTCTTTGATTTATCTTCTTAGAAAGTATAGACATGTTTTTGCATGGTCTTATGATGACTTAAAAGCCTATAGATAACATCTCTTTCACATGAAATTACATTGAAGGAGGATACAAATCCCTTCAAACAAAAGTTGAGACCTATAAACCCTACCTTGGCACCAAAAATGCAAGAAGAGATGAAGAAAATGAGGGATGGAGGAATCATGAAACCTATTAGACATTCAACATGGGTATCTAACTTGGTCCCAGTAAGAAAAAAGAATGGAGATATCAGACTCTGTGTAGATTTTAGAAACCTGAACATAAATTCATTAAAGGATAATTATGGCCTACCAAACATGGAATCCATGTTACAGAGAGTTGTTGGGTCTGAATTGATGTCAATGATGGATGGTTTTTTAGGGTACAATCAAGTTGTTGTCAAAGACTCTAAACAATTCAAGGTTTCATTCACTACTCCATGGGGCACATATGTATATGTCAGGATGCCTTTTGGCTTGACAAATGCTAGAGCAACTTTTTCAAAGAGCCATGGATGCAGCATTTTTAGATTTCATAAACAATTTTATGGTTGTGTACCAAGATGATCTCATAGCATACTCAAAAAAAGAGGAACAACATAGTGGCCATCTTGAGAAAATATTTGTGAGAGATTTAGAATATGGTGTTTCCCTTAACCCAAAGAAATGTTCTTTTTGGGTAACATAAGGTAAGCTCTTGGGACACATTGTATCCAAGGATGGAGTCAGGACTGACCTTGAAAGGGTTGCTACAATTGATAAAGTCCCTCAACCAAGAAATGTCAAAGGAATTCAGCCCTTCTTTGGTCAAATAAACTTTGTCAGGAGATTCATAACAAATTTTGCTGAAACTAGTGTCTCTATCTCCAAAATGCTAAAAAAAAGGTACTAAGATAGAATGGAATGAAGAAGCAAGGAGGGCTTTCTGTGAAATCAAACAAGTAATCAAGAATGTACTGGTGTTAAGGACACCTGATTACAGTAAGCCCATACAAATCTTTTCTTTTTCTTCTTATCATACCATTGCTGTAGTATTATTACAAAATAATTCAAAAGGATTTGAGCTTCCTATATCCTTTTTCAAAAAATCCTTACAAGAAGCTAAACTACAGTATGATATAAATGAAAAATGGGCCTATTCTTTGGTTAAGGCTATCAAAAATTTTAGGTCTTATGAGTTCTCTGCAACCTAGAAATCGAGTTTAATTCCCACACCTCCTTCTTTGCCCTCGCCAGTCAAGTTGGGGCGCCATTTATGGCCTCCACTTCCCCAGGGTACGAAGGTGAGTGGCAGCCCAGTAGTATTCAATGCCCTGTCATAGGAGATCCTGCAAATGGTCCTCTCAATAAAACCATCCCAGACCCCATTTCGGCTGCTATTCTCTCCCTCTCTATTGATGACCATCATGGTAATGGCATCCTCGAGGATGCCCTAGGTAAAACAAAACAAGTTTCAGGCTCTCCACCTGCTGCTAGCGATGCTCGAGATGGAGGAGAAGGTGACCCAAAGAGGCCGAAGTCATTCAAACAAGTGGTTGAGAACCAAAGAGCCCTCCCAGAAGGTGCCCGCTTCATCTCTACCACTACCCAAATCTCAGAAGGAAGCATTGGAGATGGAGGTAAGATTCCTTCTGCTCCAAAGCTCATTAGTAAGCCTAATCCGCATATGGATATTGTTATTGCTCAGGAGAAGGGTAGGCTTAGAGATAGTGCTATTTTATTTGCTGCTGTCGATGCTTCCAAAGTTCTGTCGAGAAATTTCTTAAATGACTGGTTGCATAAAATTTGGGGTCAGAAACTAGGTTTTCATTTTACATACTATCACATGTTTTTATTATTTTTTGTTGATACGAAATCCCAAAGAGCCGTAGTCAACAGACAATTTTGGAGAGTTGGCCAATTTGAATTTAGGGCCATTCCTTGGTCCCTTAACACCTCACACAGTGAAGTGCTTGCTCTCTTGAGCCCTAGGTGGATAGTTATTAAGAATCTCTGTCCATTCCTTCTTAACCTCATTTCGCAGGCGCTCAAACCAGTGGGTCGTGTTATTAGGGTTGATAGGTCTAATGTTCTTATCTCACATACAGATGTTAGAGTTCTCATCTCCCTCAAACCTGGCATTGATTTCCTAGATGCTCTTCATTTTGACCTTGGTAGTAAACCCATTGTCTACCCAGTTACCTTTCTTGGTGGTCTCAATAGCTGCTACCTGTGCCGGAAGGAAGGCCACAAGAAATAGGATTGCCCAATTCTTGTTAAATGAAACCCTCCTGATGCTCCCAGCATTGCAACTACCTCTGCTCCCCTCACTCATTGACCACCGAATTCCTCTGACTCCATCCCTTCCCCCGCTTGTCCTCCACCCTTTATCTCCCCACCTCTTCCTTTGTCTGCTACCCAGCTGGAGCCCAATTCGTCCTCTGCTGCCTGGATTAGAGACTCAACTTCTATCTTAGACACCCTTGACCATCTCAAGAATCATTTTAAGGAGAAATGTCCCCCCCATCCCAACCTGCTTTATCCCCCAAGAAAATGCAAGAGATTGCTAATCCCTTTGGTCTTGATTTTGGTTTGGAACCCACCCCAAACCCTCCTAGGCCTAAGCATAGAACTCAAAATGTGTAGCAGATTGCTCTGGAGTGAATCCATCTTAAAGCATCTAGAATGCCCCCTACCCCTAAACCTAAGTGGAGAGTCTACTCTATCCTCCCTCAAGAGCAAGATTTTGTTGAAGCTCCTCATGCCACCCTTGATGTTTCAATTGACAAGGTGGGCAGCCCAATAGATTTCTCAGTGCCTATTGAGTTCTCCTTAGAATCAGGACTAGTCAACCACCCTGGCACCAATGGACAAGATAAACTCAATGGCTTCTCTGTTGTGGTTATCCCGGCATCTCCCCCCCTCCCTCCCCCACCTGATATTAGGAGTGTTGAGCCTGAGAAGTTGGATGTTGTTGAGATGGCCCCCTTACCAGGTGAGCCAGAAGAGCATCAGGAGGAGCATCAATAGAGTGCTAAACTTGAGGAAGGTGAGCTCAGCAGGGACAAATTGTTCATCTTCTCTATTGGTGCTGAGAAGATTTTTAAGAAGAGTAGTAAGAATGGGGATAAAAATCCTTTAGAGACTACAGAAGGGTATAGTGGAAAAAAGAAGAGAGGTAGACCCCCCCTCCTAAGTGGTAACCCTAAACCCTCTAAAAATCAAAGGAGTGATATCCCTGTAAGAATTTTCCTAAGGCAAAGAATAGAAACCAAGATCTAGAAGCTCAAGAGATAGCACAATAAAGAGAGACGAGATAATATGATCAAATGAAGAATTCAATAATGATCAAATTATAATGAATAATTGATTACACACAATGTAGAAATGCCTCAATATATAGGCAATGCATGATAACTAGAAGTTATGCAAGTGATAAGCTATCAACTAGACATTGTGGAATCACATGTCCACCAAAGGTGGATCATCCTCTATTGTACATGAAAGTATGAGAAAAATGTGTAACAATGAGAGGATGATAATGTGATAAGAGCACTAAAGGTGGATCTCACACACAAAGAGGTATGTGATGACAACTATCACACCTAAAGTGGAGAATCTCCTAACCATGTGCTAAAAAGAAATGCAAACTCCTAGGTGTCTCAAAGAAAATTAATATGCAAATGCATTATCCTAAGTAAACTTAAGTAAAGTGTAATTAGTACAAATACTTAATTACACCAACACCCCCCCTTAAGTGCAACTTAGGGGAATTCACTTAAGCTCACAGTGCAAGATGGGTCCCGGCTACTAGGCCATGTTAGGTACCCATGTACAAAATGCAAGAACAATGCAATCTCTCATAAAGTGGAGAAAGAGGGAAAACCTCATGGAAAAAACCCTCCCCCAAAAAGAGAGATGAATAAAATAATATAATATGAGAGAGAAGACCTCATGTGAGAAAAATATCCCCCCCATAAGATAGAAGTAGTGGAAGAGAGACCAAGTAGCCCCGCCTCAATGTAGAATGAACACCAATGGTAGATGCTCCAGACTTGATGTAGAAACTACTCCATGAGTGTAGAACAACATTCCTCCCCTTAGGAAGAAACAAGATCAAAGGTGTATATATGAAGCCTCCTCCCCAATCTTTAGGAAGAAACCTCAAAAAAGATGGAATCTCTGAAACCTACTCAAGTGTCCCCATGTCAAAGCTGAAAGGTGCCTCCTCCAAATCATGTGTACTAAGCCACTCTATTGAAAAAGACAAATCAGGATCAACTAAGGATGAATGTAGAACATGAACCAAAGACCCAAGTATCTCCTTTGAAGAGAAAGTGACCTCCTCCAACTGTTGTAAAGTATCCACAATCATCTCAACCTCGAAAGAATGATCAAGTAGAGAATGAATATGAGGATCCGCATGTTCCCTCACAACAACTGAAGAAGGATCATCTTCACCAAAGAGAAGATGAATATCATCAATGAACTCTCCCAACTCTGAAATGTAGGACTCCACAAACAAACCTACAATGTTTGTCAAGTAGGCATCCCATGGAACCAAGTCAGTAAGACAATGAATATCTTGCTGCACTGAAGCACTTGAATCCATGGTTGTGTGAATGCAAGCATCATGAGGAGCAAGAGTAGAAGTAGTCTCAATAGGAGGAGATGAAATGGAAGGCTCAAGAGCTTGATCATGAGTGAGAATACCCAAGTTCAAGTAGCCAAAACTCTCCTCAAAATCTGAATCATCACTATAATCATCATATGCTGAAGACTCATTGTCTGAAGAATCACTGTCATCAAGAGGAACAAAATTTGCAAAGGAGTACAACCGAGAAGAGTGATCCACTATCCCAGTAGCAATAACTGCTCCACTCTCCAAGTCCTTGATGAAAACTGAATCAGGTGTAAATTCAACAGTCTTCTTTGTAGCACCATTTGTGATTTGATAGATAGAAAGAAGGTTATTGGTCAAGTGGGGAACACACAACACATCATTGAAGTGTCCCTCCCTAACATCAATACTTCCTTTCCCAATCACATTCATGTAAGTGTGATTACCCATCAAAATAGGTGGACCTTTACAAGCCTCAAATGATGAAAACATGGACTGTGAAGAAGCCATATGATGAGAAGCCCCTGAATCAGGACTTGAAGAAGCATACAAAGCTTGTCCTTTTTTAGTGACAAATGCGTGACTCTTTCCTTTATCTTTTTCTGAATTTGGTGAAGAAGAGGTTGAGGTAGACATCCTGGAAGGCAATTTGATGTTGTTCTTGGCAAGAAGATTCTTTAATTCATCAATGTCCTTCTTATAACAAAAGTGTTCTTCATGTCCATCCTTTTTGCAATATGCACAAAACCGCTTCTCCTTCTTTGAAGATTCACCCTTTTGAGGTGATGTAGAAGTGTCATGTTGTGTGGAAGTTGATGTTGTGCCTTCTTTTTGTGACTTAGACTTCCAATTCTTCTTCTTCTTTTGACTTTGATTGCCTTGACTCTCATGATTAGCCACCAATGCCTTGGAAATTGAAGACTTGAGAATCCCCATACTTATCATTTTTTCTTGTTCTAAGACCAACATTTCTGAAAATGACTCAAATGAAGGCTTAATGAAGGCACTACCCATGGTCAACTTGTGAGTATTATAACTTGAAACAAAAGCTGCATATTTAGGAGGAAGATGTTTCAAGAAGTGATTGATCAACTTTGCATCCTTCATGTGATTACCACAATCTTCAAGTTGTGCTCTGTAGTCATTGACTTTGTTGAGATAATCTTGGATTGTGTCAAAGTTCCTGGGTTCTAATTTGAGGAGATCAATCTCAATTGTGAATCCCATTTCCTCATCCACTTTACCAAACAATTCTACAAGTTTATCCCAAGCATCTCTAGCATTGGTTATGGTTTTGATGTGATACATGACAGCTTGAGAAATATTCTCTCTTAAGACTCCTAAAGCTTTATAATTTTGGCATGACCATTTATTTATTGTTGCAGTATCATCATCAGCGGGTTTTTTAATTGTACCATCCACATAAGGATTTAAACCTTGAACCATTAACTTGCTCCATACATTATCTTTCCATGTAGCATAGTTATGTGGAGTTAATTTTGCAATAGAACCCATGATGTAAAATAAAAAGAGCACAAGAAAGAGAGAGACACCAGCACACAAGACACCCCCCAATTCACTCAATCAAAGAACCCCCCCCCCCAAAAAAAAAAGAAAAAAGAAAAAAAGAAGAAGATGATTTTGACACTTTATAACTAGTGCGTGTACAATTGCCACTTGACAAAATGGATCAATGTGGACTTCTGATTTTGATGTTTACAACAAAAAATATGAAACTATAGCAGACTCAAGAAGATAGGACAGAAGATTCTTGAAAGATCTAATCAATTACAAGTGCCACAATAGGCCAAAATAGACCATATTCTGAAAGTACTATGTCTACCCAATATTTCTCCAAACTGATACCAGATTTGGAAAGTAGATAAAAATCATGCACTTTCAAAGAAAATTGCACTTGAAAATGTGTCTGTATGAGCCCGTATGAAGCCTCTGAAGTTGCAAAAATAGGGATCAGACAGGTACAGTCACCAAAAATTATGATTTCTGCAAAATCTGTGATCCAAAACTAGAAAATAACATCACCACTGAAAAGTTCAAGAAATTTTAGCCAAAATAAAAAACAATTGCACTCCATTTGGAGTCCGGATGACCAAGTTATGGCCTCCCAAAGTCAGACTGCCAAATCAAAACTGCAAATGGTGAGGGCTGTAAATTTTTTAAAACTGCTGATGTCACCAATTTTACGGTGTTAAATTTGATGTTCAAATGACCGTCGTCGCAGTGTTAAAGTGCCCAGTTTTGACAGTCAAATGGTCGTCAAAATAAAACTATGAAATAATGATGCAATCAGGGGGTTAAAATTGACATCTTGATGACCGTCACTACATAAGAAAATATCACACCATTGACGTCCAAACGGGCATCAAATTAAACATAGTAAAAACCTGCGAAAATGTAAAAAAAAAAATTTAAAATACCGGTTTTATGATGCCAAATCAAACCCTGCCACTTGTTTGTTTTTGATTGGGTGTTTTTCGCTGGTTGTAGTGGCATTGTGGGCCGCGGTGGTGAGTAGAGGAAACAACGAGCGGTGCAGCGTAGTTTTTTTTTTTGCCTGAGCGAGGTCTGAGCGGCAGGTGGCGCTGTCTGCATTGGGAGGCAGAGCAAAGGCAGCGGCCAGGGCATGAGAGTTGAGGCAATGGTGGCGACAAAAACCCTACTGAGTGGTCAGAGGGGAGCCAAAGACCAAGGGAGGAGGGGGTGTATTGAGGTCACGGGCGATACTAAGGTCGGTGGCCCGAGCAGAGCAACCCCTGGCTTGAAAGTGGAGGTGAGGTTTTGCCGGTGTGGAGCTGGCCAGAAGAGGCGTAGTGGCAATGCTGTGTGGTGGGTGGGGTATAGATATCCCACATTCATCGTGTTGGTGAATTTAGGGTCTTTAAAGCCCCAAGCACCCAATGTGAAAACAAAATAGCCTGCACATGAGGATTGTCCTGTGCTTGAGCTCTACTCGGTTGGATTGTCATCCAGTACGGTATCCGATTCAGATCTTTCGTGTATCCGATTCAGATCTATTGTGTTGACCTATCCACTATGTACAACACAGGCCAAACATGGCAAAATTTTTGCCACAAAATATATTTTCCAAAATAGAAAATTATATATATCCAGATCTCAAAAATAAATGCAAATTGCAGATTCAACAAAATAAATGATGGAAATAGAATAAAAATTTAGATCTAAATAGAAATTGGTAAAATAATTACCCAATTTGCAGATCGGGCCTTAGAGGTCCGATTTGCAAAAAAAATTTGCCTCAGATTTGATTTTTGTCCAAGGTAAGCAAATTTATAGTCAAAATTTATGGAAACAGCCACCCGGATGCAATGGTGAGGTCTGATCTTGCTCAAAATGCTCTCATAAAATGTTGATCTTGGATTTGGTTCATGGCCCTCCAAAAGTTGAAGCAATCAATCGCTCTCCAATGGCTATGCAATGAAGACTCCTTTGGCTCTGATACTATGTAAGAATTTGCCTAAGGCAAAGAATAGAAACCAAGATCTAGAAGCTCAAGAGATAGCACAACAAAGAGAGATGAGATAATATGATCAAATGAAAAATTCAATAATGATCAAATGATAATGAATAATTGATTACATACAATGTAGAAATGCCTCAATATATAGGCAATGCATGATAACTAGAAGTTATGCAAGTGATAAGCTATCAACTAGACATGGTGGAATCACATGTCCACCAAAGGGTGATCATCCTCCATTGTACATGAAAGTATGAGAAACATGTGTAACAATGAGAGGATGATAATGTGATAAGAGCACTAAAGGTGGATCCCACACACAAAGAGGTATGTGATGACAACTATCACACCTAAAGTGGAGAATCTCCTAACCATGTGCTAAAAAGAAATGCAAACTCTTAGGTGTCGCAAAGATAACTAATATGCAAATGCATTATCCTAAGTAAACTTAAGTAAAGTGTAATTAGTAAATACTTAATTACACCAACAATCCCAAAGTGTTTTAAAGGATTTAGAACTCCCATGGAGTCTGAACCATAGTATGAATCATGATGATCAACTATGCATCATGGAATGTCAGGGGATTGGAATCCTCTGATAGGAAATATGTTGTGAAAAGATTTCTTTGTATGTTTCAAGATATTGATGTTCTTCTTCTCCAAGAGGTCAAAGCGGTTGGTTTCACTCTAGATGTTTCCCTTAGGTTTATTTGGAAGGATGCAACCTCCTTCTCCACCAAGCACCAAAGGGGCAGGGGAGGGTCATTCATTCTTGTAGGCCCGAGATGGAGAGACTCTATCCACGAATGGGGCTACTCTCCTTGCAACACAATAGTTTGGGTCACCTTTAAGATAGATGATGTCCTCTTTGGGGTGTGCTCTTTCTATGCACCCAATGATCACCATTCTAGGATTGAATTATGGAAGTGGATCTCAGAGTTAGACAATATTCCTTGGATCCTAGCTGGAGACTTTAATATGGTGGAGAGACCCCAAGACAAAGAAGGAGGCCTAAGATTTGAGTGGAAAGGTAATGAGATGATCTTCTGGAACAGGATGATCTCTAAACTCAACCTCTTTGACCCCCTGGCTGGGAAGAGGAGAGAGTCCAAGGGAGTTTGGTTTACTTGGTCCAACTTTCAAATGCGAGAGAAAAGGATGTACTCTAGATTGGATAGGTTCTATTTGAATAAATAGTTCTTTAGTTGTCCTCCCCCCTAGATGACAATTGTGTCAAGGTGACCCCTTTCACCCTCTCTGATCACCACCCCATCTTCTCCTCCATCCAAATGCTCTCTAGCCAAGATAACTCTTATTGTAAGAAGTCTGGATTTTCTCTCAACTCCTCCCTCCTCCAAGATGGAGATGTTCAAGCAGTCATTAGAATTATTGCTTAGTAAAATGAGGAGGTAGCCCATCACAACTCCGAGGTGGAAAGATGGAATCAAATTTTTGAATCTTGGCAGAACATGTTGAAGTGTGTTGGGAGGAAGAAGGCCAAAGATGCTAGAAGGGAGGAATTCAAATTAGTGGAAGAGCTTCAGGAAGAAGAGATTTAGATTTAGATGAACCCCTCTTCCTCTTCCTTATTGGATAAGGTCATTCACTATAGAGACTCCCTCAGGAACCTCCAGCTCGTCAAGACTAGGGGTGCTAAGGTCAGAGCTAGAGTCAATTGGCTCAACCTGGGTGATAAAGGATCCAATTTTTTCTTCCAAACCCTTAAGAAGAGAGAAGCAAGGAATAAGATCACCTATATTAGGGATCAAGGAGTCTCCATCACCTCTTAGGAAGGCATTGTTAATACCTTTGTTGCCTTCTACAAAAATCTCTTTACCTCGAAAGATGATGAGTCCAGGGCCTTAGCCAGATAGAAGGTTATCAGCTTGATCCCTAAGAAGGTCTCGAAGATAGAAGCAGAAGTGCTGGATAAGGTGATCTCTAGAGAGGAGATCAAAGAATCCATCCTGAGCATGGCCAATGATAAGGCCCCTAGCCCTGATGGGCTCACAGTTGAATTCTATAAAAAGAACATTGATTGGATTTGCTCCAACCTTCATAAAGTATATACAGAGGCCATAGCTGTTGGTACCCTTGGACCAACCTTAAATGTTGGCCTCATTAAATTGATCCCAAAAGATGGAGACAGATTACTGATGAAGAACTGGAGGCCTATCACTTTTCTCAATGTGGGGTACAATATTTAGGCTAAAATTGTTTCCCTTAGGATTGCCAAAATCCTCCTTGTAGTTGTTAACCATACCCAAACAAGTTTTGTTAAGGGAAGATACATTTTGGAAAACTTGGTAACCTGCTAGGAGGCTTTGGATTGGGCCAAACATTCAGGACAATAGAGTGCCATGTTGCTCATTGACTATGAGAAAGCATATGACCGTATTGAGTGAAGTTTTATTTTGTACATGGTGGATAGACTGGGCTTCCCCCCTTACTTTTGTAAGCTGGTTTCTACCTTGTTGATTGGAGCCAGAGCAGTAGTTGAAGTGAATGGGGTTAGGTCAGAATATTTTGAGCTTTCTAGATCTATCAGGCAAGGGTTCCCTCTTGCCCCTTCCCTCTTTGTTCTTGCTGTAGATTCCCTTCACTACTTGCTAAGAGATGACGCTCTATCACCTAGGTTGAGAGGGATTCAAATTCCTAATGGTTTTGAAGTCTCTAACATTTAGTTTGCTGATGACATAGCCATTATCATGATTTTGGAGTAGGATAATGTGGCTATTCTCATGGTCAAACTTGACCTCTTCTATCTGGCCTCGGGTAGTAAGATTTATATTACCAAATTCATTATGCTAGGATGGACTCATTCCCCCCCATGTTGGTGGAGCAAATTTGGGATTAAATGGGGTGGCCCTAATCATGTGGTTAGATACTTGGGGATTCCATTTGTTGTGGATCCTAACCTTAATGATATGTGGTGTTGGATTAAGGATAAAATTTCCATGAAACTAAGTAAATGGGACACCAACCTTCTCTCATTCCTGGGGAGGGTGCAAGTTTGTCAGAAGATCCTCTCATCCTACCCTGTTTATTATTCCTCAGCTTGGTTGCTCAACTTGAATCAGTTTAGTTTCATTTAGAAGATAGTAAGGAATTTCCTATGGACAGATGGAAGAGGAAACAAGAAACACCATGCAGTTTCCTGGGAGTGGTGCACCAAAGATAAAGCTTGTGGGGGACTTGGTTTAAAAGATGACAAAACCCAAGGCATAACTTTGTCCTCTAAATGGATTGCCAGGGCCTCATCAAGAGATGAACCTTGGAAAATCCTAATCAGGAATAACCTGGCTAGAGCTAGACTGAGTAAGTCTAAGAGTTGGACTAATATTGGACTCTCTGACCTATTGACACTTGACTGCAACATTCAAGTCCAAGGGTTGAATGTGTTTAAAGCCATATGGAAAAGCTGGAAGTATGTAAAGGGGTTCCTTAGCAATGATGGGCCATTTGAAAGTCAAGGGGTTGTGTGTAGTCATAAATCTCTATGGTGGAACCTGAAACACAAGAATAAGCCTCTGGCTTTGCTCCAAGGGTGTTCTGCTAGGAAATGGGCAGAGAAAGGCATTGTCAACTTTTCAGATGTCTTGAAGGAGGGAAATATAATCCCTTGGGAAGAACTAGCTACTTCCTTCAGCATTCCAAGCTCTCAGAGTAGAACTTATGGTATTTTATCCTCAGCGCTGAACACCCTGGGACTAATTTTAAAATGATGCAATCCTGATAGTTGTACTTTTCAATTGAAATGGCTACATAACTCCCTGCTACCTCTTATCAAATCCAGATACATCTACTATCTCCTCACCTAATCCATAGACATTTCCCTTCATGCTAACCTAAAATGGCAGCTTGACCTCCCTGCTCCTGACTGGAATAAGTTTTTTAGCTCACTATGGACCAGACCCATTGAGCCTAAGATTTCTTGTTTCCTTTGGAGACTCTTCCTACACAAGCTCCCTTTTAAGAAACCAGGGGGGAACCAAATCTTTGTAGTGTGCGCAAGCTCCCTGAGTTAGTTTTTCATGTTTTCTTTGAGTGTCTAGTTTTTCATGTTTTCTTTGAGTGTCTTTTTTCTGTTGAAGTTTGGAATATGTTTGGTCTCTCATACAACAGTCACTTTACTAATTGGAATATTATCTCTAGAAGCATCAACAACAGTAAATATTGCAACATCTTTTGGTCTATCCTTTCTTTTGTTATTATGTGGACTATATGGAAGGCTTGTAATAATGATTTTTTGGTTGGAAAGTATAGGAATCTTACTGAGTCTCTAAGGAGACTCATTTATCATGATGTTTCACTGCAGGTCATAGCGGTCATCAAGTTGAAGGAGAGAAAATTTCTTTAGATCTTGAGGGAAGGCTTAGCCACCATTGAGAAGAAGGAGATCACTCATGGATACACATCCATGAAACCCGGGGCTATATTTGATGAGAAGCTTATTGAACTCATTGATCAAGTCAAGAAGAACCAAGACATCCCTGCAACAGGAAGGGTGACTAGCTCAGAGACTCCTCCTCCACTCAGAGCCTATGAAATCATAGGATATAACTTAGTTTCCCCAGACTCCAATGAGTCTGATTCAGAGCATGAAGAGGCTCCTAGTTGATCTTCCAGTTGTTATGGTTTTTTTTATACAGTACTATGTTGGAACTTGTCACTTTGAGCAATACTTTTGTATGTAGAAGTTTCATATTATGATGGTTGTGAAACTCTTGATTCTCTAATGTAAAACTCTTTTTGATCTAATGATATGCAATAGAAGAAAAAAAAAAAGGTGTTACTTAGTTAGGGCAACCATAGTTGCATATGTGCCCAGTGCTGATGTAAAGGATATTCTAGTACAACAAGAAGTTTCAGGAAGGAGGTGCAGATGGTTCAATAAGATCCAAGAATTTAATATTGATATCCAAATCACAAACCTAGTCAGAGGTTTAGGACTAGCCAAACTTATGGCCCAGAGTAACTTGGATTCTAATCATATTAACATGCTTAGAGAAGAGAAAAGGCCATACATTTATGATTTAGACTATTGTGATTGGTACAAGGATATTGTTGGATACTTGCAGAAGATGACTCTTCCTCCTGAAATGGATGATAATAGAAAAAGGACTGTAAAATTACATGCTTTGAAGTATGTGATTTCTAAAGGTGAGTTATGGTGGAGAAGAAATGAAGGTGTCTTGATCAATGTGTTTATTATCAGAAGGCTAAAGACATGTTGTAAGAAATGAATAATGGTGTGTGTGGTGGCCATTACATGGCCAAGACTACTGCACATAAAATATTGAGGTCTAGTTTTTGGTGGCCGACTATTTTCAAAGATGCTCATCTTTTTGTTAAAAAATGTGATGCCTGCCAAAGGTTTGCGAGAAAATTAAAGATTAGTGGTAACTTGCCCTTGAAACCTGTATCAGTTGAGGCCCCTTTTCAGAAGTGGGGTATCGACTTCATTAGACAAATCCCAAACAAATCAAGTGGGGTCACTCATGGATTCTAGTGGCAATAGATTATTTCACTAAGTGGGTGGAAGCAATTCCCACTAAGAGAGCCACTAGTAAGGTGGTGACTAACTTCATAATGCAAAATATTCTAACAAGATTTGGATGCCCTGAGGCTATAGTAGTTGACAATGCTATGTATTTCAGGTTTGAGGAATTTAATAGCTTTTGTCAGCGGTATGGGATTCAAGTCTCATATTCATCCCCATATCACCCCCAATGTAATGGTCAGGCTAAATCAAGTAACAAGAGTCTGATAAATATTTTGAAGAGAGTCTTTGATAAAAACAAAAGGGCATGGGACTCAAAGTTGTAGCAAGCCTTGTGGGATGATAGAGTAATAGTAAAGAAGGTGATTGGTTGTGCACCTTTTGATTTGGTGTATGGAATTCATGCTAGATTGCAACAGAACAATTTGTTGCAAATGTATAGGTTCATCCAAATATATGATGATGATTTGGATAGTGAAATGAAGATCAAAATGGATGACCTGGTACAACTTGATGAATCAAGAAGGGAGGCTCATGACAGAAATTTCAAGTTGCAACTCCAATATAAGAATTTGTATGACAATAGGACCACTATTAGAAATTTTGATGTTGATGACCTAGTCTTGGTGTGGAATTCCAGGTTAGAAGACAAAGGAAAACATGGCAAGTTTGATCCAATTTGGTTGGGACCATATCTCATTGATGCTAAATGGGGTTATGATTCTTATTTCATTAAGTATTTGGTGGGAAATGTTTTGAAATTTCTAGTTCATGGACAATTCTTGAAGTTGTACTTCTCCTAAGGCACTTTTATCATCCATGAATAGTAGGTTAGGTTTCTTTTTTAGTTATATGTTTCTTTCAGTTGTGTGTGTAGAGGTAGTTGTTTTTCAACAGATGGTCTACTTAACCCTAAGATTCTAAAGTCTTTCCATTCCTATGAGAGGCATGCATCCCCAATTAAAACCATTGTTAGCACTATTTATTTTCCCTGCTCAAGACTCCATGTTTTAAATTTCTATTGTTCAATAGAAGGGTCTTTTATGTCTGGTTATCACTACCCAATTAAAAGGTTTACCCGCATCCTTAATCTTTCAAAGGAACTGGTTCATTTTGTTCCTTAAACCCTAGGTGAGATCTTGTTTTTAGCCCTAAATATTCGTTGTGAAATGAATCCCTAGATCTTTAATGAAAAAAATATAATTGTTCATTACCTTTTCTAGCCACTTAAGTTCTTTTTCTACACATGTCCTAAGTCATCATTAGGTGGGGCCAAATCCTTTAAGTTCATTTTACCTAGCAGACCCATTTAATATTTCCTAAGTTTAAATCTTCGACAACATTTTAATATTTCCTAAGTCCTAAATGTTAATTTTTCCTAAGTCTCAGCATTTTTCAAACCTTGTTAAATTCCCTTTTGATCTAACAGTGTATGTAATCCTATAATTAAAATTTGATCAAAGATTATCCTTTACAGGATCACACCAGCTGTTAGATGCTCAAATCAATGAAGATCAAAGTAAGTGGCACCAGCATTTTTAAGACTTCTATCTACCATCATTTTTTTTCAATCTAACAGTTCATATTTTCCTAGGCCTAACTGTCAAGCAATTAAGATATTATCAGATCCCTTTAACCCTATGGTTGGTGTAATGTCGTAATGAAAAGCTAATCGATACTTACCGATCGCAGGATCGTGCCATCCATTTGATCTTCTAGTTAGCAAAAGGATATTATCAGTGGGGCAAAAGAATAAAGGCTTGTAAAGGTTTTGACAAGTTTCTTTTGATCTAACTATTGTCGTAATGCATTTTTCAAAAGATGAAAGGAAAATAGTGATCGAGGGATCATGCCTGTTGTCTAATCATCCAGGTTAATAAAAGGTAGGTCAATAGCGTTAGAATCAAATAAAATAAAGGTAGCTATTGGATTAACTCAATCCAACAATGATCACATAACTTGAATGATAAGTGGGGCCAAAGGATACTCAGTTTCAATTACCATCTGATCTAATCTGATCGGACGAAGGGCGTGAAGTCTCAATGAAAAGTTGATCAAAAGTTACTAATCAAGGGATTGTGACGACCATCTGATGTATTTCAAAAGTAGATCAATAGTTCTATTTTAAACTATCTTTCTTTGGTGTGAAATTTTTCTTACCCGTTGAACTAAAAAAATTCAAATTTTCAAAGAAGTAATGGAAGGAACATGTGGCTTGGTTGTCAAGAGTTAATATTTTTTGCATACACAGTATATCATTCGACGCTCCTTTTTTAGAATCAAAACCTACAGAATTTTAAGAGCGACTAAGTGGAGTGAATTTAAAGAGCGTCTTGTATTTTCTAGAGAATTATTTACTGAGTGAGTGATTCTATGAACTATTGTGTTTCTGTCATCGTTTATCTGCAAATTCTATTGTTAGGGTTTGGACAGAAGGGTTTTCTGTGTGTTCTTGGTTAAGTTGAATATTAAAAACCCTAAGTTTTAAGATGGCACCAAGAAGATAATTCAAGGGAAAAGTAGACTACCAAGAGAGGGTTGTATATGATGATTTTTTTGGAACAAATTGATCATTCAAAAAATGACTCGTCTAAATTGAAAGAACTTGTGCCCAAAAACCCTCGGCTTAGGGTTGTAGATGGATTATATGATAAGGGTAATTATATAAGAGATGCAAACATTGGTGTCTCTGGTTTGGTATTGTTCAGGGTAGGGTTTGGACATAGACATGCATTTTCCCCTAGTAGTAATGTATGACAGTTTGACGTAGGGAAACTTGTAGTCCCAAATATTTTTATGGATAGTAATATTTTGCTCCAAGTAGCTAATAATTATGACCATGTAGAAAGAGTGGTCAAGGATGTGAATGGAAGCCCTCTGATAAGTATTACTACTGATGAAATTAGAGAGGTGTTTTGGTTAAGTGAGCCTTCTGATGCCCTAGAAAAAATAGATTTTGATGACCTCAAGGAAGTTTACAAAGCATAGAGGGACTATCTTAGGAGTGATCCTTTGAGGGAGTTTTTTGACAAGGTAGGAGGATTGACTGTGGTAGGACCTAATACACCAGAGCCCACCAAGCTAGATTACTTTAATCTAAAGGAAAATGATATGTATTGGTCTTTATGTCATATTTTTGGTGAGGATTTAGAATCAGAGATACCAGTCCATTACATGTTCATGATGGCACAGATCTTGCACCCCTACCTGGTAGTAACTTTGAATTTTTCCCCTTTCCTTTTTGAATAAATACATAATGGATTAATAGGAATTCAGAGGTCTAAGGTTGATACACCTTTTGGTTGGTATTCTTTGTTGAAGCACATGTCCCTTTATAAGGGTTCAGATTATTTTGAGAAGGAAATGGAATTAATGATAGAAAAGGATGGTGAAGAAATGTCAGTCTAGTTGTGGAACCTGAACATGACATGGGATAAGGATGATGCCAGTTTTATAACTTTTGAAAAATACTTTACATCTAGACTTAGAGCCTTGTTGTTTTTGGAAAACCCAAGAATCCCAAAGGCATTGTTGGCTTTTCTTAGGCCAAAACAATTTGCTAATGATATCAAGATAATGCATAATTGGAGAGATATCATTTTGTACCATGTTTCAACTATTTTTAGGGTATATGGTTTCAGGGGCATTCCATTTATTTTTCCATACCAAGTTCCTTTCAAGGTTGGCATAGCAGAGATCTTGAGGCAGATTGGAGGATTGTAGGATATGGCTCTCACTAGGACATGTAAGGGATCAATCTTTCCAACCATTACCATAGCACATCAGATTGTGATCACAAAGGGTGGATGAACACACTTGGGTAAGGTTTTGGAAACATACCATATGGCCACATCAGTTAAAAGGTCTACAGATCCTGGGGGATTCTATACTGACATGTTTAAAAGGAGGACCATGTGTGTTGCCATGGATCACATTTTTAACTTCCCTGAGGATATAATTAGAAATGTTTTTTATTTGCAAGAGCAAGAGATTAGGAAGGAAAAATAGCTAGTGTATAGAAAGACACTAGATTTTGTACATCATTTTGTTAGGGAGTATGATCCTTTGAAGGACTTCAAACCTCTTGAAAAGAAGATTGAATCTCTTATGAGTCATTTTGAGAATATAATGAAAACCCTAAAAAAAATAAAGGACATGGTAATATAATCAGAGACAGAGAGGGCCAAATTTGTATTGAGTAAACTGGCATTTGTGAGAATGGTGCCTCCTGGTATATACATGGTACAAAGGAAGGTTGGATATAGTGTGGTAGTGTTGAGGCCTAACATACAAAAAGAGGGCTAGAGAGTAGAAGATATCCCTTCTTCTTCCATGGGATTAGAAATGTAAGAACAAACAGAGGAGCCTCCCATTTCACCAGAGAAGAGACCTATTGATGTGGATTCTGATTCTCCACCTACCCCAAAGTGGAAGAAAATTAAAGGGAGGCCACAACAGAGTGAGGCTATCTATTCCCCCTCCCAATATCCCTTGAATATTATGGATCAACAGGAGATAAAAAATAAATTACAAAGGATAGGGAGCCTAGGTCAAATCTTAATGACCTATGAAGAAATTGATGGAGTCCATGAGCCTGCTAAAGCTGTAGAGATGGACTTGATTATTAGTGAGCTAGTAGGAAAAGAATAGGATCTTATAACAAAGTATGTGTGTGATGAGTTCCTTATAGATGATGCCTTTGTTAAGGCTAGGGCTATTGTGCAGTTCCTATGGTAGACTCACCTTAGTCAATTCAAGGAGACCTGTGAGAAAAAACATGAAGAACATCCAAAAAAGGACCTTGCCATCATTGAAGATGAGGTCAATAAAGAAATGCTTGAAATATTTGAGAAGGTTACCCTAGAGTAGGGGAGAAAATTGATAAAGAATGTAGGGGTACTCATCCTTCTTGAATGGGACATTGTTGATGCAGTTGTCTTAGATGTAGTTAGGAAGAAAACCAAGCCAGTATACAAAACTAGGGAAGAAGTTGAGGAGGCCATCAAGGGTGTCACATTCAGTGATGATCATTAGGATTTGGTTATGTGGTCTCTGAGAAAAGAAGAAGGAAATAAAGGTGAACAAATTGTTAGGGGTGACCTTTCTAGAAATTTATTGGTAAAAAGAGTTAGTGAGACTCCAGGAGTTGAAGCCTCAGATTTAGCATTAGAAACTAAAAATTATAGCATGAAGGTGGAAGAGAAAGAGGCCAAGGAAAAAGAAGAGCTTACAATAAAATTGGAGAATGTCCTTAGGGCCTATGTTGAAATGAAGAAGGAGGTGAGTGAGAAGGATAAAATAATTATCGAATTGAGGAAACAACTTGGAGGGCAGTTGCAAATTCAAATACCTAAACAATTATATATTGCTTCTTCTCTTGATGAGCCTTCATCCTCAACCCCTATTATAGAGTACCCTCCTTCCCCTTTGCCTCCATTTACTCAAGAGGAGTTGATGATTGAAAGAGAAATGTTGGAAGACCATAGAAGAGCACTAATTGAAAAAAGTAAGAGATTAAAGAGTGAAAGGAAGCTTTTCATGGAGGAAAAATTAGAGATTGACATGAAGTATGAAGAGAAGCTTAGGGACATAGTTTTGAAATTTGTTGAGGGAATTGAGCCAAAAGGTATTTACACAAGTGATGAAAAACTAGTAGAAATTTTAAATTCTTTTAAGGGGGGAAAAGCCACTGTTGAACCAATTTTGGACAGGTGGATCATGAGGCAAGATAAAACAAAATTCTTGTATTCTTTATCGAGGGTTCGATAGAATACAGATGCAATGATAAAGAATACTCACAAGTTGGTTAAAAACTTGTTAGAGTTTGCAGTTAGGAGAGAGAATATTCAGAGGAAGGCATTAGTTTTAAAAGTTGAATATTCTAAGGCCTGTTTTGAAATGTTTCCTAGTATTTTTAAGAAAAATGGAGAGTTGAAGGACAAAATAAAATGGCTTGAATAATTGGATGATGAGTTGTCAGTAAGGATGAGTAGTGTTTTAAATATGGATAGTAACATTCTTTTTGTTCAAACAATAGAGAGTATTGAAAATGCTAAGACACATTTTGGTTTCCTAAATAAAGAGGTTCAGCGAGTAAGAACTAATTGGGACATTTTGATAAAGAAGAGGGATGAGGTTGTTTATTTTCCTTGGCCAAGAGATAAAGTTTTCAAATCTTGGGAAGATAAATATGCCTCAGAAGAAGTGAATAAAGAAGAAGTCCCCATTGATGCTGCAACAGGTGGCACTTCCCTGATTTCTTAAAAGAAATAAATTGTAGGGGTAAATTTTGTACAAAAGAATGAGTATAAGGACACCACTTGGCAGGAGCAAAACTATTTTTGGAAACTATTGCAGGAGCTTGACGAAGAAATCAGAGGACATATTTGTAAAAGTTTCAACAAAGAATTTATTTTGTACATGTTGTCTTTTGTATTGTCTGATGTGACTTTTTGTCATTTTCCTAAATGATCTATAGCTTGTTGCAATCCTTATTCTATAAAAGGATTCCCAAGATCATTTAGAAGGGTTGGAACTTGGATAGTATTTTGCTTAGAAGTTTTGAGTCAAGGATATTGCAGACTGTATTAGGTTGTATTATTACAGAGAATAGAAAGTTTCTTGGTTTTTGGCTATTATTGTAGTGGTGTATATTTTTGAAGCATAGTATATACAAGGAACATGATTCGGTATATATGAATACAAAAAATCCAAGGTTTAAATCTCTCCTTTGTGTCTATTTCTTTGAGTTATGAATTTTTTGATTTATTGCATAGAGTTCATCTCTATATGTGTTGCTTTTCCTCTGCTTTGATATGAGATCAAATTAAATAGCTCTGGATAGAACATAGATTTATTTTAGTTTACACAAGGATTTCTATTAGTATGAATCTGGTGATAAATTGATCAATATTGGCATAAGGTGGTAATATTTTGGGGATCCTGAATCATTGACTTTAGTTGGTTTCTATATTCTTGCTATGCAGTAAAAGTATTATCCAATGAATAAGGCACTGGCCAGGAATGAGATAGGACTAGCATCATCTTTTTTGCCCTTGGTTTTTTAAACAAGTCCTTGTTTGGGTCATGTTCATTATGTTCTTCTCACATCCTTCTCCTAGATCTCCTTCTTTCTTTGGACATCTACAGGAAATGTCGAGCATGGAGTATAGGGCTCTCAATCTTCACATCAGTATGCCAATTCAACATTGGGAATGTTCGATATCAGGGGACTACCTCCTTCGTCATTTTTGGGTGGTCTTCAAGCCCATGCCAGTGGAGGTGGCTAATGCTATGTGAAAAATAATTGGTGACTATGTGTTGCTTCCTTCATCACTGAGGTGCCTCTTCCATTCGTAGGTCCTTTCAGTGTTTCTTTCAAACTTTTATGATTTACTACAAGACTATGTGCAGTTCATGGGTGTGATGTTGAAGCTTGTCGAAGAGGATTTTGCAACGTCAGAATGCATTCATAATGTGGTTACTCAGTACAACCTCAGGGCCTCTCCTGCCTAGGTGGGAAACATTTTCTCCCCAACATGCCTAGATAAGGACATGGAATATGTCAATTTTTTTGATGCCTTCAAGTTGGGCATTTGTCATAAGGATAAGGTGGGTTTTAGAGCTTCCATGTCTGCGCTGATAGACTTCATCCCTATCTCAGTTCGGGTGCATGCTCTCAACATCTTCGACTGCATGATGGTGATTCTGGCTTATGTCTAGGATGATGAGATGGTGGACTTGTCTTCTCACTATCATTTTGCCCCTGAGGATTCATCAGTTTCTTCCAAGGCCACAACCTCTGCTTCTCTTGCAAGCAGTTATAGGTGTTCTTGTCATGCTCGGGGCTCCTAGTGAGGTTTTGTTTCTTATAAATTTTGTGGTTTTTTAAATGTTAGGGCTTTGTGGTATTGTGTGGTATTTTTCCCCAGGGTGGTAGACTATTTCTCGTGTCTTCGAATGTATGCCAAATAGTTTTGGCAATTACGATCCTTTTGGTGGTATGACACCACTTGTATTTACTTGTATATATTTGGCTAAGAAGGGAGGTTTTCTTACTACTTCTTTCCTCCTGGAGCTTCACTGAAGTAGCTTTTTTAATTAAAAAAATTCAATGGCTTTGTCCATTTTTATCAAAAAAAAAATGTTAAAATAATATTTCTTTTTAGTTATAATTGATATGCAATTAGTTGCACAATCAATTAAAGTAAATTAAAGAATAAAAGTAATTTTTAAAGTTGAGTGAATTGATAAAAATAAGAAATAATTATTAAAAAAATAAAAATTCATCTCCCCAGTAAGGACATGGAGAGTGGCAACGACTCTGGAGAAAATGGTCATGGTGGCCAGGGCAGAGGGGATCGAGGGTTTGATAGAAGACGTCTACATTTCTCTTATTGTGAGAGTTTCTGGTCTAGTCAATGGAACCCAAGAAGTAGGATCTGGGTTCCTACCAAATCCTGCAACACAAATGGCTCACATCGAACCTTTAACTCTCCTCAGATGTGGAAGGGTCTGCTAGAAAACCCCCACACTACAACTAGAGGATTCAACGGTGGTCAGGGATATAACAGGTGGATGCAGGGGGGTTGGGTTCCCCCAAGACAAGACCCTTCTCAAACAAATGGCACTGGTAGGAATGGAAGGAGAAGGGAGAATAGATACCCTCCTTATTGGAACAAGAATGTGTCCCTGATGCTTCCTCATCATTTCAACTTCAAATAGATTGAATCCAAGTTCTGGAGGCCTAAAGCACTGGAAGCATCCAAACCAAAAGGTAAATTCCAAGCGGAAAAACCTACTTTAAAGGTAGATGACACCCTCCTTACTTGATCCTTGTCTATTGCTATTAATAATCTTCAATGGGCAGAGTCAGTTATTAATCTACAGGAAACTACTTTCTTCTTGAAATGGCTCAGTCTGTGGCCGTCTCTTAGTAAGATCCAATCTTGGATAACATCTTTGTTGGGGAAAAACTTCAAACTCAAAACCCCAAGAAATGAGTTCCTCCTGATGGTTTGTCCTTCAAAGGGAGACAAGGAATGGTTCATCAAAGGAGGCCCTTACTCTTTAGATGGTTATGGCTTCTATATTCGAGATTGGAAGCCAAACTTTAATCCTGATAGAGAGGAGGTGTAAAACATTGCTGTTAAACTTATCAATCTCCCATGGGAATACAAGAATGAGGAAACCTTTAAATTAATAGGGAATAGCTTTGGACATTTCCTAAAAGCTGAAGAGATGGTTGATAGAAATGATTTTTACATTTACACTAAGATCTTAGTCAAGATCCAGAAATGTTATCAAATCCTAGATATGGTGGTGTTAGGTTCTGCTAAAGGAGACTGGAGATTACAAGTTGAAGTGGAAATGGAAAACTTATTATTTGAAGCCACTAAGGCTCAAGGAAAAGGCAAAGGTCTTGATATGAATAATAGCATTGATTGGATAAAGGAGTGTGAAGAGGGCCGAAACACTTAACCACAGTGGTCAATCCTTTTTGAAGAGGAAATGATTCTTAATAGAACAAAGAAACCCAAATCCTTTTCTTCTTCAGATAGTCATGGGCCTCCTGAGAGAATTACAGTCGACCCCCCGCTGGATTTTGGGCATATGGATATGGACAGTCAAGTATCCACCCAAGTTGTGAAATCTACTCCTCCCTCATCCCCTTCCAAGCTCTTTTCAGTCTGATAAATGGGTCCATATGCAGTCCCAAATTTTGTCGGACTCTCTAGGAACCAGGTTACAGTCACCTATCCACACGAGGGACAAGATAGAGGATCGTGGCAACACACCAGACTCTCATAATCAATCAAACTCTCAAGCTGATGGTGAAGATCTCATATTAGGTAATGAGGGAGGTCATCCCCTTCCTTAATGCAAGGATATTGAAATGTCTCCTGTCATTTGCAGAAGCAATACTTCATGTGGCCCTTATTCTTCTCAAATATTTTCTATCCTCAACTCTTCCCTCAAAGAGGATGAGGCTTGATGTTTGTCCTCTCCTCAACCTTCAGCTCTTAACAAAGATGCACTTGAGTTCAACCCAATGGCTAGACTTGTTCCTATTTCTAATCTGGGCAATGAAGAGTCCTCTCCCTCTATATTGGTTTATGAACCAGCTCTTAGGCCCTCTTCTTAGAGATGGAAAAGTTATTTTCATCCTATCCTGGCTGCTCTCAATCAACTACATGATGCACATGATAAATCTCCTCTTAGGGTTCATATTAAGGATGCTAATAATTACCATGAGGGGAAAATCTCCCCCATTCACAATCTGGAAAGTTCTTTGGATGAGGCCAGAGACAGTGGTGACAAGCTTCTTGATGCTGCCTCAATTGTGAGTTACTATAGCGAGGAGGAAGATGTGAATTATTTGGGTGTGGAGGACACTATCAATGTTCTAGAACAAAGGGGTTTAAATATCTCTATGTCATCAATCAAAAAACCTAAACTAGGTGAACAAAAAAGGAGGGGCAGGAAATCTACCAAAGAAAGATTGGAGCAAGTTGGTTGTGTAGCAAACCAAACAAAATTGCTGAGGTCAGGGAAAAGGTTCACCTTTTCCTGAATCTAATGAGACTCCTATCGTGGAATGTCAGGGGATGCAATGCCCCTGAAAAATCTCGATTGCTCAAGAGAGGTCTTGATCAAGCGAGGGTGGATATCATTTTACTTCAAGAAACTAAACTTAAAGGAGATGACATAAAGTGCTTCCAGCAGAAATTTTGTAGATGGAAAAGTGTGTTTGCAGAAGCTCATGGTGCTTCTGGTGGCCTCAACATTCTTTGGGATGATAGGGCAGTGGAGGTTGTCCTCCTTAATCAGTCCTCAAACTGGCAATGGCTTGAGGTAACTTCTAAGCAATTGCTCTCTCGCTTTTATTTATTCAATATTTATGGTCCTAATAATCCCACTGAAAAGGAAGCCTTATGGAAGGAATTATCCACTCTCCTCATGGATAAAAAAGATGAACTTTTTATCTTAGGCGGGGATTATAATGCTATTCTCAGCCTGTTAGAAAAGAAAGGGGGCAAAGGATGGTAGAGAAAAAGTCAGAATGACTTTGCAGCATTTGTTTTAAACAATGGTTTAACAGAATTAGAATTCAGATCAGGTAATTTCACTTGGACCAACAGAAGAACAGGCTTCACTAATATAGCAGAGAAATTATATAGATTTTTTCTCATGGGAAATTGGGAAGATCAAGACTGGCTATGCTCAGTAGATATTCTTCCTATGGCTGGTTTGGATCACTTCCTATTATTTGTAATATTCAAGAAGATGTCACTCCTAACCGAGCCCCATTCAAATTTTAGGCCATGTGGCTAAGAGCGGCTGACTTTCACTCTAATATGGAGATTTGGTGGAAAAATGTTCCAGAATTAGAAGGGAACAAATCCTTCATCTTCTTCAAAAAACTTCAATTTATTAAAGACCAGCTCAAAATTTGGAACAAAGAAGTTTTCAAAGATATATTTGTTGAAAAACTGCAACTAGAGCAAAGCCTGCAATCTCTTAATGAAAAGGTCATTGCTGAAGGTATGAATGATAACTCATTTCAGGAGGAAAAATCCCTTCTTAGATTGTATAAAGAGGTGTTGGCTAAAGAAGAAATTCATTGGAAATAGAAATCCCATGAGACCTGGCTCAAAGATGGGGACCGTAATACTAAGTTTTTCCACAAATCGGTCAAGGCCAGGAGAGCCCGTAACAAAATCTTCACTATTAAGACCATGCAGGGGGTCACCACCTTGGACCCTAAGATTATAAATATGGAAGCGGTTAACTTCTTCCAGGAAACTTTTAACCATAATCAGCATACTAGGCACAATGATGAGGATCTGTTCAACCTTATCTCGAACACTATCACTGATGCATAGAATGAACAGCTCATGTGCCTTGTCTCTGAAACTGAGGTAAGGAAAGCTCTATTTGATATGGGTGGAGACAAAGCCCCTAGCCTAGATGGCTTTCCAGCACTCTTTTATCAAAAAACTTGGGATATTTTAGGAAAAGACTTATGGCAAGTGGTGGAAGAATCCAGAGCTGATGGGTTTATTCTGAAGGATTTCAATAATACTTTCATTGCTTTGATCCCCAAATAATCTGTTACTAATTCTTTTTCTGACTTTTGACCTATTGCTTTATGTAACACGATTTATAAAGTAATAATCAAAGTAGCTGCCAATAGGCTTAAACCCATTCTTGAGCATATAAATTCAGATGAACAAAGTGGTTTTGCTCCCAACAGATCCATCTTCGAAGGAATCATTATTACACATGAAGCTGTGCATACAATCAAAGCAGCAAAAGTTAATAGAATGCTGGTCAAACTTGACATCAAGAAAGCCTATGATCATGTTAATCAGGACTTCCTTCTTAGGATACTTAAAAAATTTGGTTTTGCAGAAGATTGGGTAAAGTGGATTGCTAGCTGCATCAACACCCCTAGACTTTCTATTCTTGTGAATGGCAGCCCTCAAGGTTTCTTTGAAACCTCAAAAGGTATTCATCAAGGTGACCCTATTGCCCCATTTTTATTCATAATCATGGCTGAAGTCTTGGGCAGACTTATCACCAGTAAGAGATTGGAGGGCAGATGGCAAGGGATTAAGATTGCTGCAGGTATTCCCTCCTCCACACACTTGCAATTTGTGTATGATAACCTTCTTCTTGGGGTTGTATCACTTTTGGAAGCTTGTGTCATGAAGTCTACCTTAGATCATTACAGTAGGGCCACTGGTCAGAGTGTTAACTGGCAGAAATTTGAGATCTTCTTCTTTCATACGCCCAATAATTTGCAAAAACAAATTAGTGAAATCCTGCAAATCAAAGTAGGCAATCTTCTGAGCAAGTATCTGGGAGTGACCTTATTAGATGGAGTAGCCAAACCTCACTTGTGGAAAAACCTTTTGGACTCTTGCTTCAACTGTATGGAGGGTTGGAAGAGTAGATGGCTCACATCTGCAAGCAGAAATCTTTTACTCCAAGCTATTGTTTCAGCTATCCCTATCTACTCTATGAGCTGCTTCAAAATCCCTCACAAAGTTTTAGATGCCATTAATAAAATAATGAGGAAGTTCTTTTGGAATGAGGCTGAAGAAGGAGATAAATGGCCCCTCATTTCTTGGGATAAGATTTGTAAATGAAAGCAGCATGGTGGCACTGGTCTGAAGGACTGGAGAAAGATGAACTTGGCTTTAGGGGCCAAACTGGTTTGGCACATGTGCTGCCAACCAGGGAGTTTATGGGTCAAGATCCTTTGATCCAAGTATTTAGACTCACCACAGGATGAGAGAATCCTCACAATTGTTAACCCCGCTAAAGGTTCTGCTATCTGGAACTATCTTCTAGATTGCATATTTATTATCACTAGACATGTCTCATGGCATGTTGGAAATGGGAACCAAGCCTTGTTCTGGGATGACTCTTGGAATAATAACCCAATTTTAAAGGAAGATAGAAGTTATGATGAATTGAGAACTCTCTTCACTAACAGCTGGGGCTCTAAGGTGGTGGATTACTTAACTTGTAGGGAGTCCCATCTTGGACCTATGTGGCAATGGAAACCTTTGGATGATCTTATTCTTTCTGCCCCACAACGAGACCTCATGGAAGATCTTTTTAAACAAAGGAGGTTCACTAGAACTAAAAATTCAGATAAGATCATTTGGTGTAAAGCTCATAGTGGGGCTTATTCGGTAAAACTTGGGTTCTTATCCCAAGAGGCTGAGGAGAATTTATTACCTTGGAACACAAACCTTTTATGGGATAGACACTGCTTACCAAAGGCAGACACATTTGCATGGATAGCTGTGCAAAGGAGGATTTTAACAGCGGAAAGAAGGAAACACTTTGGCCTCCAAGGCCCAACCCGGTGTTTTTTATGTAAATTTGCTCAGGAAGATGT